>CM068373.1:428760322-429360322 GCA_034769895.1 Magicicada septendecula | reverse complement strand
ACATGCAGTTCTCCTTTTAGGACAGAATTTATACCTGGGAATACATCCTGCAAATTGAACAATTATAAAATTTACTTTGTCTTCTCAGTGATTTACAGAGTACTATATAAAGAGGTGATCAATACTAAATATGAAATATATACAATAACTTATCAATTTTTGCAATAAATATCCATACTCTGTATCTACATGGTGTGTGTGCACACGCGCGCTAGCACAAGTGTGCAATTTTACTTACTTAATCTCATGTAGTTTATATGTATACAATAGTATGATACAGTTTGTGTATTCTGTTGATTTTTAATTACATATCTATAAACGAATGTGATCCAAATCTCTAGTGGTACATGACACGGAACAACCTAACACATTAGCTATGGGCTAAATAATGGTTATGCACATTACCTGTTCAGTCTCAGCCTCTTCTGGATCTACTTCTTTCTTTACACTGATCGTTAAAACATCCTACAAATAACAAGGAATTAAAATTTACTTTTATACAAATTAATTACCATTATACGAGAATGCTTTATAAGAGGCTGTAAAGGAAACCATAAAGATGTTCAAGACCATAATAACATTTCATAGAGAGTATAAGAGTTAAGAGTTACTGATGGTATGGTTTCTACTCACAGAAAACAAGGTAAATTGAGAACACTATTGAATATTATAAAAAAATTATTAGGGAGAAGAGGAGAATCAGGTACAAAAATAGGTAAATATTAAAAATGGTAAAGATAACTGAGAGGAATCAGCGTCAGAGCACAGGCCAAATGGAGAAACAAATTTGCTACTGTCAAATACTGGATTCTAAATTAAGAAGAAATTCCTCAAATTATATGTTTGCAGCATGCTATTATAGAAGCTGCTTGTGAAACCTACACAATAGGGAAAAGTGAAAGACACAACCACAGCATTTGAAAACTGCTGCTGTAGGAGAATATTAAAAATATACTGGATGCACAAAGTAATTAGAAAACAAAAATGAACAGGTTCTGGAAACAATGGGTGAATGGAGAGGTTTGTGAAGATGAGACAGTGTGGTGGGTCACTATTGGTTGAGACCCAGTAATGACTTTGCTGATGGGTGCCCAGTGAGTGGGAAGTACTGCAGAGGAAGTAGAGACTAGAGTACCAAGTTGACTGTTCGGTTGTGGGACGCTGTAACCTCTCACAGATAAAGAAGGTGGTTCAGGAAGAGTCAAAGAAGAAGAAGATACGAAGAGACTGAGAAACATGTCAGACACATTATCAGGTGACACCACATTTGCCTCATGAACAGCTGTAAAGCAACATGTTGCTCTGCAGTATTGTTAATTACAGTCATGTAAACAAACAAAAAGGAAAGTCAATTTTGTCTGTTGGAAAGGTATGACTTGATTTTCTGAGTGGCTAAGATAATGTTGTTAAGAGATTATCATGGATGTGCCAAAAAATAAAGAGTGATATTCTAACCTTTTAGACCAAATAAATGAAAATACTTGTACAAAAAGGGCCAGGTACAGTATATAAACAGATAATTTTGTAGTAGGATAATGGAAGACCTCAGACAAGCATTGTTTTTAAGGCAAAAATCGCTGAGCTGAAATACAATCTGTTGCAACATCACATTCACTCGCCTGATTTAGCTCTATTTAATTTTAATTATTCCCAAAACTCAGAAATTCCATAAGGAGGGCGTGATTTTCTGGAGATGACTGAAAGCGGCAGTAAACGGTTATCAGAGGACCTAGAACAATCAAACTTCTGAATGGAATAAAAGCACTGGAGCATCACTAAACCAAATGTGTTCAACTACATGGAGACTATGATGAAATATGAAAAGTGATTCCAAAACGAAAAAATACCCGTTAAGTCTTTTTATTATTAGGCCATGAACTTTTTAAATTGCCCTAGTATATACCTGTAAGGTATATGAAAGGATAAATGACCTTATCTACAAAAAGCCATGTTTCAAATGGATTTCCATCATATATTGTTGCATTAAAGATTATTAGTTATGATGAGGTAATATGAATTTTAATGATGTTTAAGTAAGATAACAATTTAATTAAGTCAAATGTAATTAATTATCTACTGTCTACTGTAGTGTTAAACTTATTAACACACTTTCTACATTAATAGTTTGTTAATTACACAGTTAAAGCAGCATGCATACCGTGTCCTTGACTGACTTATTTAAAACTAATCTTGAGAGCAGTGGCTTAGTAAGAAGGGTTAACTTCACTCCCCATGAACGGGTAGGTCGTGTACATAAAATCTGAAGGAAGCAATTGTATAGCTAACGGTTACAACATTAAAAGTGGGCAATAAATGGTGAATTTTGGACTCCCCCCACTTGGCACAGCAGCGGGTGGTCAGATAAAAAATTCAAATGCAAGTCATAATCACTCATAGAATAGTCAGTTGTGTGCCTGGCTCTTACTATCTGGCTAACAAACATTTGAGACAAAACACAAAGGTTTGAATATGTACATCAATTACATGCCTAATATTGACTTTTAGACATATAATACTAATAATACATACACAAGGTATAACATAAGACATATAATACAGCTAATACTGATGTATTCTGCAGAAACTGGGAGTGAGACAATGCAAGTCAAAACAGCGAAATGAGATGTCACAAGTATGGAATTCAGGAGAATACCAGGAAGACTTGCAAAGGACAGGACTACCAGAGTGGACAACACAAGAGAATGAGTGATGATAGAATAGTATGAGTATGTTGACATAATTGGCCAACACAAAGACAGAGGACTGGCAGATCAAAAAAAAAGTTTTAAAGCTACTTTGGAACTAACAAACAGACTACAAGTCTAAATCGGACGAGGGAGGAAGAGAATTGCTTGAAAGTTAGGAGGTTATGGAAAATGCATATTGTCAATGCGAACCCTACACAAAAGAATAAATGTATAAATCATATTCTGTACAGCAATTAATTACAAATCAATATGATGATAAATAAACTATTATTAATTTAAGAAATGAATGTGTGTTTAAGATACATGTATATAACACGTGTATCAATTTAATACATACATTAAACAGCAAAAAAATATTTTTATTTTTAAACTTTATACCTTGTCCTCAAATTTGGTCACTTCCATTTGTCAGATGATGGATAAATCGATCTTGTTAACACCTGAAACAAATGAAAACAAGTTGGCAGTCAATGAAGACTAAATCTACATCACCCACAAGTTAGCACAAGAATAACAACTGATTAAGGACACTTTTAGATTAAATGCACAAGTCTTTATTAATAAATAATGTCTTCCCATTGTCAGACCTCAATTTAACCAATGAGGATGCCATATCTTAGTGTGGGCAAGGTACTTCATTTAATACAATAAAGTGTTCTTGGTTGAAAGAGATACCGAGACCACCTATGTAGAGGAAAAGTCACATTACTTCTGCACATGTAATTGGAATAAGCTAACGTACAGAAGAGCATTCAACCTACAGTGCTAACTATACTGATGATTCCTGGAAAATGTTTTCCCAATAAAGGTACACTTTTCTTTGAAGCCATACAAACATGTGTCTACAATTTTTTTATCAGTTCGTCATACCATGTTACTTATTTTGACACAGACTTTGTTTTTAAATTCCTATTTACCAGAAATTATAAGACTTTCGACATAATTTTAGAATTATTTTGAGACGGAAACAACAATTGCTTATCAACTGAATGCTAAAGTTTGTATGAAACCTCAGTCAAAATGCTTGCAGAAGTTATACAGTATACTCTGTTTCACATAACTTCCAAATTGACAGCTGTAGGAATGCACTGCAATACTACTAGCAAACTGTTGTTTACAATGGAAGTTTGAAGCGTTTGACAGATTTAAAGAGTTGAAATATTTGTTCTGCTTTATCTAGTCTGAAGACACGTTTCATCTTATTTATAGCTTTCAGGGTGCAGTAAATTTAATCTAGTCTTAAACAGAAAATCTTTGACAAATAATATTAGAAATCGTGTAGAAATTATAATTTTTAATGACTTGAAATACCATAATGGGCAATGGAACAATATTTCAAACTATGTAAACTGCATATAAAATGGAGAACTGGGAGTGGTTGAATTCATGATCTGCTGAGACCACTTTGAAGAGTATTCCAGTAACATGAAGGGTAACATTAATGATATTCATGTCACTGATATAATTTCTGACAGCTAATAACACCATTACTAAAACAAACCACATACAAAAACAGCTAACATATCCAAAACGTGATGTGTTATATCACTGAAAAGAGACATTTGTGTAAGCTGATAAGAATTGGCAACATTTATTTGTTGGTATGGGAAGGACATCTTAACATCAGCTATGAATGACAAAGCGAAAGAGCACCAAATCTGAATTTCTTGTGCATTCCCAAGTGTCAATACTGATGTTATATGGAAGATATTGTAGGATTAAAAACAAAATTATATTTTGTTATTTCTTTGAAAAACGCATCTCAATTTTCAGAATTTAACATAGTGAAAATAGGGATATCCACCTTACAATCATATTATGTTTATGTTGAACTGTTTGTTTATAATAAATGGCTGTGCATGGCCAAATAATAATATTCAGTAGCTGGTTAACGTACACATTTATGTAATATTTTTAGTTTACTTTGTGTATTTTAATAATATCTAATGTCATGTATTGGCTTAATAAAATACAGTAGACCAAACCAGAAATATTATATACAATCCGTTTTGAAAATAAATTTCTTATAAAACTACTTTATGCCCCCTCCGCCACAAAGCTATTTCATGCACAACATAACATGGCTCCATTACTGTTACTGTTCAAGCTGAACTGCACTGCCTTTACATTAAACACATTGACTTAAGTAAAATATAGGTATGGAGAACCATACATGACTTCCATATTCTAAGATTTATATTTAAAATCATTTTCGAAATGAAATATTACCATAGAAACTACTTCTTTCTACTTACTGCTTCAGCCTTAACCACAGTACTGTGGTCACTAATGTATACCACCTCATGTTATTGCACTCGATTTTCACTGATGATGGAAGTCGATGGCATTGCCGAAACGTCTGGTTTTGTAGAAAACATTGGACTATGGCCAAATATCCCGGGAAGGAATTTTAACAATAACTACTTCTTTGTTGCCGATAACGTTGTACACATATATATAAAAAATATGCATAAAATTAATGGCTTGTATAAGTTAATGATTGATCTCCATTAAGTAGTGCTCAAGTTTCCAAAGTTTTAATATTATGATGTTCGTAATTAAAACATCAGAGCAGGTTTAGTGTGTATGAGGGTACATCGTGGACAAAAATTTTCAACGTTTCCTATTGAGCATTGCTTAGAGTAAAGCTGCGAATCTACAGTGTACGTTTCACAGAACAAACACGCGGAAAAGAAGGAGCGCTCCGAAGTCACTCATGGACCCTCAGCATCTTGCAGAGGGTTCATTCCCTAAAGACGAAAAGTCTGTCTATGAATCGTTCCTCTGTAAACACGTGCAGTTACACTGCCCAGCGATCCACAGGAAGCAAATCGCTATCCATGCTGGAAACTTTTTCGGCTTGCACGCGTTATGTTGGTATGGGTTTTGGCACTTTCCATTTAAAAAGCGTGCAAATGTAAGAAAATAAACATGAATGAGGCCAGAAATAACATGAATTTTGTGTGTGTGTGTGTGTGTGTGTGTGTGTGTGTGTGTGTGTGTGTGTGTGTGTGTGTGTGTGTGTGTGTGTGTGTGTGTGTGTGTGTGTGTGTGTGTGTGTGTGTGTGTGTGTGTGTGTGTGTGTGTGTGTGTGTGTGTGTGTGTGTGTGTGTGTGTGTGTGTGTGTGTGTGTGTGTGTGTGTGTGTTCCCTGCCTTTTTATTGCGGTAGTCATAATAATAAAATGGAAACGTAAACATTACATAACTGAGATATGCTTGCCTGCCACAAACGATATATTTTCTCTCATACATGATTTACATTAAAATGAAAAAATTATAATTTTATTGCCTGGCAACAAAATTATTTTATTTTTAACAATTACCATTGTTTGAAAAAGTTTAAATGAATTTTCAAGTACTTTACTGTTGTTAAAACGTAAAAGGTTGCAGGTAAACTACCCCTTCCCCTTAAACGATCTTCACCAAAATCAAAAGGCCTTGAGTTCTCTACAATTCAGGGACGTATCCAAAAAATTATTTGATTCTGTTTGAATATGCGGCAGTTATCGTTTGTCATAGTAAAAATTACCCTTGTTAAAACATAAAACGTTGCAGGTAAACTACCCCTTTCCCTTACCCGATCTTCACCAAAAACAATAGGTCTTGAGAACTCTACAAATCAGGGCTGTATGCAAAAAATTATTTGATTCTGTTTGAATTTACGGCTGTTATCATTTGCCATAGAAAATACCCTTGTTAAAACATAAAACGTTGCAGGTAAACTACCCCTTTCCCTTAACCGATCTTCACCAAAAACAGTAGGTCTTGAGAACTCTACAATTTAGGGCTGTATGCAAATAATCTTTTGATTCTGTTTGAATTTACGGCTGTTTTCGTTTGCCATAGAAAATACCCTTGTTAAAACATAAAACGTTGCAGGTAAACTACCCCTTTCCCTTAACCGATCTTCACCAAAAACAATAGGTCTTGAGAACTCCATAATTCAGGGCTGTATGCGACACATTATTTGATTCTGTTTGAATTTGCGGCTGTTATCGTTTGCCAAAAAAAAAATTACCCTTGATAAAAAAAAACCGTTGCAGGTAAACTACCCCTTTCCCTCAACCGATCTTCACCAAAAACAATAGGTCATGAGTACTCTACAAATCAGGGCTGTATGCAAAAAATAATTTGATTCTGTTTGAATTTGCGGCTGTTATCGTTTGCCATAGAAAAAAAATCTACAGAAAGACAGACAGACACACACACACACACACCCAGACACTTTTCGAAAAACGACTTTTTTTCATGTTTTGAGTGTAGTACAATCAGAATCTGGAATAATCTCGAACACGATTTTTTTTGCCATCACCATACTTCCATTTCCTTAAGGAATATGGAAGTAAAATGGACGTATATTTATTACATACATAAAACATATACTAACAATAATGTCTAAACAAAAAGTGTTCAGAATCTGAAAGTTTTATTTTGTTTTGGAAGTCCACAAAAAGTTTTATTTGCTTTAGTTCAGTTCAATACAATTTATATAATAAATCGTTTCAATAATAATATAGTGAGCATCATAATTTTCTTGTTTTCATTTGTAAGAACTGTAATGAATTCATTTGTCATTTCAAATTGTCATTAACCTGAGTAACTACAATTCATTTTTTAATGTGCATTGAATCGTTGTGAAAACATTAGGCTATCATAAAAGCATAGTTTTGAGAAATCATCACATATTTACTTATTCACATGCCTAAAAATATATTCATCTACTGATACTTTCCATAAATGTCACTAACAGCAATTTTCCGTATTCTGTTGAATATCTGTGTTTCATTATTTTATATTTATAGTTATTAGTCACCTTATGGTAGTAGTCAGTTATGCAGGCACGGTGAGGTTATGTTTGCCCAGGTGTGGGTTATGCAAGCTATAGTAATATTACATTTAGTCTTCAACTTGTCCTGTACGTTGTATAACAATATTTGACTATGCCATTACTTTCAGTACATTTATAACGCACTCTTATACTGGTTAAATCCCCATACATTAAATTAGTGGTACCTTTAGAGCTACCAACCTCCAAGCTTAGTCTATAGACAGTGTGTTGTGTTTACAGCATATGTAGGCCTGAAAAAAGTCTTACTCTTACATTTACATATGCTGATGTGAAAGTTGGAATTATTAATTCAGACAATAAAACGGAAATAAAAAGTAAACAGGAAACCTTGGTAACTTTTTACTGTAACGGAAGATATTTTAACGTACAATCGAGTAATTCTTCTAGCTAGTGGATAATGTCATCAACACACAACGAAGAACCACATTCAAATTGAAATTAATTTTTGATGAGTGCATTATATTACACATGAAATTATCCGTAATTATGCTTCATACCCATCAATGACTATTATCGTTACTTCCACCATAGCGAATAGAAGAGATTCTTCTGTCTCTTCTACTCGCTATGTTTCCACCTTAATCTAACGTCCAGTTGTCTTTAAATAAGTAAATTACCTTAGACCTTCGTAAGTTTTCTACGGCTGCTATAATTTAGTTTCACTAACATAAACTATTCAATACACCGCTGCAGGTAATAAACTTTTCGAAAGCACGGTAACAATAATTAATTGATGAAAATGTAAATACAAACTACTCTATTCACCATATTAACACATTATTCAAATTCAGTGCCATACAAATCACATAATATGAAACTAACATACAAACAACATATCTTCCAACATTGAAACTAAAAGTCATTCAGCATAATCTGACACGTAATTATATGAATAAATAACGAACAATGTCTACAGTCAGATCTAGCTAAACAGTCGTCTAATTGCTTCTGCGTTACAGTATAAAATTATTACATCTCACTACATGACTGCATATAACAACAAGGTGTACACAAACAGAAGGTATAGCGTCCAAGGTAAAGGTTACTCTACTATAAAGTTGGGCACGAACAGAAACGAATTGCTAAATACCTCTCAATACAAATATGTTATTTTTTTATTAACTACAGCTTGTTTGTTATTTATATTTTTATTTACGGAACTTATTTTATTGAATGAAGTACGTAATAATGTTATATGAAGCGAATGTTTGCATAATTTAAATGTGTACTCTTTTAATGGTAATCGTATAGCAACTGAAGAAGCAGTACGGATTTCCTATAGGCCTACATAATTTTTAATAAACCGATTGATAGTCGAAAAAATAATACCGAAACACCTTGCTAAAAATTAAATTTAGTAATTAGATCAGTCTAGACCGATATAAACAAAGCCCCAATACTAATGAAGCAAATTTTAGTAGACTAATTACAGAAGTGACTCGTTTCATCAAACTATACACTTATTTGTTAGAACGTTTCCGTTCGCCTGCATACAATAGACACGGTTTGAAAAAATTGAAAGTAAAGACCATTAAATGCTCTTTGTACTATTTTTAGTTCCTATTTTCTACACCCTTTTTTTATAATTTTTTAAAGTCCGTGTTAGACTTTAGAAATCAAATTGCAGTACAATAGGCTTTGTAACTTCTCTTTTTTTATCATAGTATTCTTTATAATTTGATGAAAATATATCATTATTTGGTAGCGCTCATGTGTGCGTGCGCACACACATGTATTTTATCAACCACAACTTCCCCTCACGCTTTATCTAGGCTTGGGGCTAGCTATATTCTGTTCAAAATTAATTTAAAATTTTAATTTTACAGAATATATGCGGTTTAAAAATTATGGGCTAATTATACATTGAACCCGTTTGTTTATAGACGGAACCCAGAGTCCACTGGCCAGTTACTTATCAGATCTCTACTCAGTTCAAAGTCCAAACCAGACAGCGGCTGTCTAAGTTCCGCCTTCCTGCAAAGAACAATGATGCCTATAATACCATCCTAATTAATACAAAAGTAGAAATATATTAATTAATGTGTGGGTTTAACTATGGACGATGCGTGCCACTGGTGTGATTTTCTCTTCTGTGCTTCTGCTGCTTTCACTGCTTTCATGCGGCCATTCATGAAACGAAGGCGAATGAACATTCTCGTCCTGGCGTATATTTTTACATCCATGTTCCGTAAGGAAATGGAAGTATGGTGATGGCAAAAAAAATCGTGTTCAAGATAATTGCAGATTCTGATTGTACTACCCTCAAAACATGAAAAAAAGTCATTTTTCGAAAAGTGTCTGGGTGTGTGTCTGTCTGTCTATAGATTTTTTTTCTATGGCAAACGATAACAGCCGTAAGTTCAAACAGAATCAAATAATTTTTTGCATACAGCCCTGAATTGTAGAGTACTCAATACCTATTGTTTTTGGTGAAGAAATCAAGGGAATCGGTTAAGGGAAAGGGGTAGTTTACCTGCAACATTTTATGTTTTAACAAGGGCAATTTTTTCTATGACGAACTATAACTGCCGTAAATTCAAACAGAATCAAATACTTTTTTGCACACCTTCCTGAATTATAGAGTACTCAAGGCTTATTGATTTTGGTGAAGATCGGTTATGAGATAATGGTAGTTTACTGGCAACATTTTATGTTTTAAAAGGGTAATTTTATTTTTATGACGAATGATAACTGCCGCATATTCAAAGAGAATCAAATAATGTTTTGCATACAGCCCTACATTGTAGAGTACTCAAGACCTATTGTTTTGGTGAAGATCGGTTAAGAGAAAGGGGTAGTTTACCAGCAACATTTTTTTTATCAAGGGTAATTTGTTTTCTATGGCAAACGATAACAGCCGCAACTTCAAACAGAATCAAATAATGTTTCGCATACAGCCCTGAACTGTGAAGGCTTATTGATTTTAGTGAAGATCGGTTAAGGGAAAGGGGTAGTTTACCTGCCACATTTAATGTTTTAACAAGAGTAATTGTTTCTATGACAAACTATAACTGCCGCACATTCAAACAGAATCAAATAATGTTTTGCATGCATCCCTGAATTGTAGAGGACTCAAGACTTATTGATTTTGGTGAAGATCAATTAAGAAAAAAGGGTAGTTTACCTGCAACATTTTATGTTGTAACAAGAGAAATATTTCCTTGACGAACAATAACTGCCGTAAATTCAAACAGAATCAAATAATTTTTTACATGTGTGCCTGAATTCTGGAAGACTCAAGGACTCTTGATTTTGGTGAAGATCGGTTACGGGGAAAGGGCAGTTTACCAGAAACATTTTTTGTTGTAACAAGAGTAAAGTCTTGGATTTCGTTGTCCATGACGTGTCCGTTACTTAACTAAATACCACTATTATATTACCGACTCGGAACACAAAGTTTTTTATAAGTAAAAACATAAAGTTTTACCTTACACCCTGAACCGGTTTTCACCTTTAAAAGGCTTCTTCAGAGGCTGCCGCTGGTAGCGCTGTCCGTCCTGTTGTGGGCGACGGAATCGAATTTCGAAAGATCGATGCTGTGTGTGTGGGGTGAGATATGTTCGAATAATGCGTGCGATTTGAATTGTGTCTGTTCGTTTAGGATGTCGTTTTTATTTGTTTTCGTGTGTTTGTGTATTTCCAGTTGTTCTAGAGTGTCTAGTTTTCGGCCTTTTGTGTGTACATGTAGAATGTTCACGTTATTGTCGATGTTTTTATATGTGTGGTTTGCTTCAATGAGGTGGTTTGCAAAGGTGGATTCTGTAGTGGAGTGGAGTGCCTTTGTGTGTTCAATGTATCTCTGTTTGAAGCTACGTCCTGTCTGGCCTATGTAGAATTTGTTGCAATTTGAGCAATTTAGCTTGTAAACACCGGGTAGATCGAATTTGTTTTGTGCTTTGTTTGTGTGTTTTGATAGTGTGTGTTCTGTTTTGTTAGTAGTTTTGTAAGCGATTCTGTATCCTGCTTTTTTGAATTTTTGGGCTATTTTTTCAGTTTGTTTGTTGAAGTATGTTAGTGTTATGAATTTGTTGTTTCCTGTCTTTGCCTGTTGTTTGTTTTGTGTTTGTGTAGGAGTTTACTGACTATTGTTCTGTCATATCCGTTAGATTCTGCTAGATATTTTATCGTGTTTAGTTTGTCTTTGTAGTCTTTTTCATCTAAGGGGGTGTTGTTAAGTCTATGTATCATGGTTCTGAAGGGAGCTAGTTTGTGTTGTATTGGGTGATTGGAGGAGTTGTGTATTAGGTGTGTCAGTTGTAGTTGGTTTTCTGTATATACTGAATTTGTGCCTGTGTTCTAGTTTTGTGATGTAGAGGTCTAAGAAGTTTATGGTATTGCTGTGTTCGTATTCGGCAGTAAAGGTTATGTTTTTATGTATTTTGTTTATGTGCGTTAGTAACTGTTCACATTGTCTTTTGTTTCCCCTCCCCTGTATAGTATTAGAATGTCATCAACGTATCTGTGCCAATATAGTATTTTATGTGAGTGTCTGTCATTATGTGAGTGTATGTGTATAGTAGTGTATGTGAGTGTTTGTGAGTATTTTTGTTTTTTCTAAGTGTTGGAGGAAGACTTCTGCTAGAATGCTGGATATGGGGGAGCCCATGGGTAGAACATCATTCTGTGTGTAGTATTTATTGTTATAAGTAAAGTAGTTTTGTTTTATGATAATGTTCAGAGTTTCTGTTATTTCGTTGATAAGTTCGTCTGGTGTGTTGTTCTGTTTGAGTTTGTTTTGTAGGATGGTGATTGTTTCAGAGATGGGGATGTTTGTGTACAGGTTTTTAATGTCAAAGGAGGCTAATTAAATATTAAAGAAAAGCAACTTGTTGGGCTTGCTCAGTTGTTGCAAAGGGAGGTGTTTTTAGTGGGTTAGAGTCCCACACTACCTGGAGCTAAATTCAAACATAATCAAATAGGTTTTTGCATAATTCCCTACATTGTAGAGAACTCAAAGCCTGTTGATTTTGGTGAAGATTGGTTAAGGGAAAGGAGTAGTTTACCTGCAACATTTTATGTTCTAACAAGAGAAATTTTTTCATGACGAACGATAACTGCCTTAAATTCAAACAGAATCTTATAATTTTGTACATATGTGCCTGAGTTGTAGAAGACTCAAGGCCTATTGATTTTGGTGAAGATCGGCTACGGGGAAAGAGCAGTTTACCTGAAACATTTTTTGTTGTAACAAGAGTAAAGTACTTAATTTTGATAAATAAAGTATCCTGATAAGAAGATCTTAATAATCCACTGTAGAAACATAGATGAAATATCTATAAATGAAGAGGCTAGTTGAACGGGGTGGGGGTAATTTTCTATAAATGAAAATTATAGTTTAAGGGGGAGGGGATAATTTTTATATGTGTACTACGTTATCGGCAACAAAGTAGTAGTATGTTGTTAAAATTCCTTCCCGGGCTGTTTGGCCGTAGTCCAATGTTTTCTGCAAAATCAGATGTTTCGGCAGTGCCGTCGACTGCCATCATCAGTGAAAATCAAGTGCGATAACGTGTGGTGGTATACGTTAGTGACCACAGTACTGTGGTTAAGGCTGAAGCAATAAGTGGAAAGAAGTAGTTTCTATGGAAGCATTTCATTTCGTAAATGATTTTAAATATAAATAATCTTAGAACGTGGAAGTCATGTATGGTTCTCCATACCGATATTTACAACTTCTGTTGGCATCTCAGGAAATTTACTTAAAATTCTTGAAGTCATATTTTTTATAATATTTTTACCTTTGTACAAACTATCCGGCCCATTGATGTCCCTAAAAATTATTTCACACTGTGAAATCTTGTGCACCCAGTCTTCTGAAGGAACAAGAAGACCTCCTCGAGATAAAAACTCTATCCATCCTCCAGCAGAAGTAATGGGAGGGGGATATACATTTTCTGAAGATGTTCCCATTGTAGGATCATGCTTTCTCCCACGATAGGCAATGTAGCCAGCTAGGTAGCGGAACCCCTCAGTAGAGCAGTCTGCTCCATCACTGATAGCAGGAACGTCAATGTCTGCACTAAATGACAAGGAGAAATCTTGCATTTCTGTTGACTCTTCAATCATAGATAGCTGCTCGGTCATGTGAGGTAAGATACCTTGCAAGAGATGAGAAGTCATAATTTCCTGATCATCATCTTGGGCAACAGGTGCTTCCTTCGAAAAAGGTATTTTATTTGTATTTTGACCCACCAAAAGCAAACGAAGTCGATGTTTAACTTCTGTCAGTGGCGGGTTAATAAAAAACTGCCCAATGCCTCGTATTTGGTAGAAAATATTTTCCAGGCAGTCTTGATTTAGTCGTGCAGTTAAAATATATTTAAGATTGTTTTTTTGTATAAGACTAAAAAGGCCAAACAACTAGTTGGTGGTCATCATGAAACCTTTTTGAAATGGCAACAAATTCCGAGATTTTCCTACGTGCATTGTTTCACAACAAGTATACATTTTTTTAAGTACGCCTTCTTGTACTTCGTGGTGAGTGCCAAACCCGGAAGCCAAAGGTTTATTATCTACATATCTTCTTGAATTTAAAATATCGAAAGAATCGTTAATCAGTTTAAAAAATTTAGCCACATTTTCTTCTTCAGGAAATAAATATCGAATTGCTTCAGCCGTTGTGTTTGAGAATAACTTCGTCGCCAAAAACACACGCTGACGTTCCCTACCTTTGACGGTGAGATGGACATGTGAGAGCTTAGGGGACAATTTGAATTCACAATTATCCAATGCCAACAATTTTTCAACGGTCGTCTTTGTGATGTGTTTGTTGTCGGAGAGTGTCAGACCGTCATCTAGAAAATGACATCATAACACTAACATACATCAACAAACAAACAGAAAAAATTGCCCACAAATTCAAAAAAGCAGGATACAGAATCGCTTACAAAACTACTAACAAAACAGAACACACACTATCAAAACGCATGCCCAAAGCACAAAACAAATTCGATCTACCCGGTGTATATAAACTAAATTGTTCAAATTGCAGTAAATTCTACATAGGCTAGACAGGACGTAGCTTCAAACAGAGATACATTGAACACACAAAAGCACTCCACACCACTACAGAATCTACCTTCGCAAACCACCTCATTGAAGCAAACCACACATATAAAAACATCGACAACAACATGAACATACTACACGTACACACAAAAGGCCGAAAACTAGACACTCTAGAACAATTAGAAATATACAAACACACAAAAACAAATAAAAACGACATCCTAAACGAACAGACACAATTCAAATCGCACGCATTATTCGAACACATCTCACCACACACACACAGCTTCAATCTTTCGAAACACTATCTCGTCGCCAACAACAAGACGAGCAGCGCTACTAACGACAGCCTCTGATGAAGCCTTCTATAGGTGAAAGCCGGTTTAGGCTGTAAGGTAAAACTTTACGTTTTTACTTATAAAAAACTTAGTGTTCCGAGTCGTCAATATTATAGTGATATTTAGAAATATTAATATTATCTTTTCTGTAGCATTTCAAAATCCATATTTTTTGTACTTTGGGGGCTTTTGGAAATGAATGATATTTAATATCTGTCCCCTTCGTTCTTTTGTTGTGTCAATCACAACCAGCTACAGCACACGAAGGCATATTGGCAGTAAAATAAGGACATGAGTAAGATCAAACAACGGAAATAATAGCTATGTTCAATAACAAAAAGTCAAAATGAGACGAAACAACAAAGTTTACCTTGGTGTCACAACAAAAAACAAATACGCCTTGAAAACTAAAAACTATCGCAACAACAAGCAACAAGAAATCTAATAATAAATAGAAAATTAAGAGAAAGTAACTGTACAAGAATAAAAGTACAACAACTAAAGTAATAGCTATGTTCAACAAACAACAAAACAATGGCAAAAAAACTAATGATAAAACAACGTTTACCTCGATGTCACAACAGAAAACATACACATATTAAAAAACCCAAAACTATGTCAACAAACAAAAGAATAAATAGAAAATTAGGAAAGGTAATTGAAAATAATTAAATTTTAATTATTATATTACCTATACAAACATATTGGTAACCTAACACTGTTACGGTAGAAACGTTCTTGTGAAATTTCATGTAAACCTGGAGATGCACACAGTACATACAACACCTGAATCACTCTATCAATCATTTTTTTAAATGGGAAATAAATCATAATTTAAGACTTAACTTGAGAAAAATTATATTTCTGTTTTTTTTTTTTCTACTCACATCTTTTATATTTCCTACCATTCATTTCGAATATATTACTCCAGACTACTGTTAAAGTATTAGTTTAGCATAATATGTAAAACATATGAATTGGCAATTCCTACCATGATAGTCAAACACCCTCCATATAATTTCTGTTATTCTTTAGCACTCAGCTTTTTATAAATGAGTATCATTACTGACTTATGTTCCAAATCAAATTTTAATCTCTCTTGTACCATTAAATGACTTTTCAACTGGATGGTTTATAAAAACAAATATGTGCAGATTTTTTACATCTGTAAAGCCTATGTCACACTATGCTACTTCACTAGCCGCGTTAGCCGCTACTCGTGTAGCGGCTACTAAGTAGCCTAGTGTGACTACTAGCACTCGCAGGTGAGTGAAGAATCAGTAGCTAGAGAAGTTGGATGTGTTCAACTTAAGGCGCTACTAAGTAGCCATTAGCAGACCCTGAGATCATATGACGCACTAGCCGCTACCGAGTAGCGCCCCAGTCGGGCAGTGTGTCAGTGCAGTAGTAGTGAAGTAGCGTCTCCATTGTCACCACGTGTTTTTCTCTGCATTTGTGTTGGTTTTGTTGTCGTAATGTGCCTTTTGAGTGTTCTATTTCTTCATGTACAATGAGTGATTCATTAAAATGGTCGGGTGATGAAATAATTACATTCATTAACATATATAGAAAATATGAGACATTACATCCATAGAGTACATATTTGGAACGCGACGCGATAAACTGCTTTCACTTGGTTGTTATATGAGCTGGAACTTCCCTGAACACCAGCAAAAGGAACAAAAACAAAATTAAAACACTCCTTGGTGTTTATCATAATAAACTGAATAAAATTAAACATTTTGAGAGCATAGTGCCATAACAGAAGATGTATACAAACCAAATTTAGTTTATTGTTATATTGGAGTGTTAGTGGTCTCAAATATTTCTACTAGTAATTTTATACAAACCACAATGTTGTCTTTGGTATTGACGAGCGCTTTCGGCAGTCAAGCCATCTTCAGGTCATTTACCAGCCAATAGACAAATTTAGTTTGGTGACACTAAGTCTAGCAACTCCTGAAACTTTGGTAAGGCTAACCGCATGATGTAACGTGGTACGATTGGGGGTCCTCAATTGCCAGCTCTCTGATTAGTGTTGTTAAAGCTCCCAGTTTATCCATTCTACATATCGATTCCCAAACCCGCATACATTTATTTTTGTTTCTAATGTTACGCAGCAGCTCCTTACAAAGCTCTAACACCACTTAGCAAAAGGTGTCTCAAAACCTCATGTTGCACGCTCACAGATGACGTTCTGCACAATACTTTTTAACATCAAACCAATCTACACAACTATGTACTTCGCTGTACTAACCACCACTAAATGGCGGCTACCTAAAAACATTGTGACATTGAAATACTCATAAAATGCAGTAGCAGGTATTTAGTAGCGACTAGTTAAGTAGCGTAGTGTGATACAAGCTTCAGTGTCTGCCACATCTCAATATCCGCCAACATTTTCTGTGTTCACAGCCTGTGATTTGAAGGTCACTGCTGTTCATAACAGTTTATATGCCATTGAACCAGGAAATTTATGGTTTACCATTACTTCTTGTTGTTGTGTTTATTCAACAGTTGCTTAGAACTTCTCATTTCGGGGACGTTATGTAGGTAGCAATAAAATTTTATTTCTTTACTTCGACTGTTCCTGTAATATTTATATCCATTCCAGTTCACCTTCTTATTTCATGATTTCCAACCATGACTAGCCACTTGTTGGGTTACAACTTCTCCTCCAGCACCTAATTTTAACCGAACTTAACCTTTCCCTGTTTCTTTTATGTACATTCCACACATGTGATCCATAAACATCTATCACCTCCACTGTGATCTTTTATTTAAGACTTGTAATTCTCTTGGATATTGGTTGGTTTTAATATTAATAGGATGGAAACTCTTTAAAGCTGTTCTTCATCTTCTTTGTACCATTCATATTTTTGTTCCTTTTTTCATGATCGGGTTTATCGAATATAATCAGAGATATTTGTTAAACTGTATCAAAGAATTTTCTACAACTCAGGGTATGTCTGCTTATATCTAGCCGTATTTCCATTAGAATTTAAAATGCATACACTTCCTTGTTCAGTTGTCAAGACAGATCCATTCCTGTAGAAACAAGTGATAGAAGTAGACTAATAATATACAGGTCAGTAATTACCACAAGGAAATCAAACGACTTAAGTTTTTATTTTTCTTCCCTTTCAGGTAGACTAATTACAGTTACTTACTTATCTTCCAAATCTATGTCTGTGTGTTTTTCTTAAATCTGTATTTGAATATTCATAAAACTAACTTTACAAAATAGTAATTAACAAATAAATCGTGTTTAATCTACTATTATGTGTAATAGATGGTTACAGACTGGCCAGGATTGTCAAGTAATTGATAAAATTAACTAAGCTCTTGCAGACAAGTTGAAGGCTAATATACAGATAGGCCTATACATGTATTTGCCAAACCCTATTTTGATGTAAATAATATTATAGATGATATAAAAGAGAATTTGCTTAACTTCAACAGAAGAATCACATTTAGTGAGAAAGTCCTTTTCTGTAGTTATTACAAACAAAATTCTGAACACAAATCTAGAGCCACAGGAAAAGTAAGTATGGCCACTGTATAGTCTGTTACTTATTACTGAAATCAATGCAAACACTTTAATGACAGTGATGTGAGCTTGACACCCCACATTAGTGACTAATCTTTTCATTGGTTGGGGTCTGGTCTTTGGTTCCAACAATAGTTTTGTTAAAATATTCTAAGTAAATTTTAATTCAGGTATCAAATTTTACTAGAAACATGATACATATAAATTAAATTTTAAATTTTTTGTACTTGTGCATTATCCCCCCCTTACCAACTGGTAGGCTACATTCCATCTAGAATCTAGATGATGATTTGCCAGACTAATTCCTAAAAGCGTAGGAAAGTTGGTTTTGGTGTATTAAAACACTGCCACTCTTAAAGTAATAAATAAAACCACAACCAGTCGATATATATAACCTCCACACATAAAAAACACCAGCAGTTGTTATCATATATTACATGCACTGAATTTGGACAAATGGGAGCAATCCATTTTAAATATTCAAGAATAAGGTTTTAAGTATTAGGAAAAGTGGTTTTGTGGTTTTGCTTTAGTTGAAAACCTTCCACCTCAAGAAAAGTAATAAACAAATAAAACCAATACCTACTTACCTAACCCCACTGACCTATGCCAACACAGCCTACATCTTGTACAATAGGCTCAGGATTTTGACACATAGGTACAGACAAATTGAACTGAAACCACTTTCATAACCTTCTGCTTAAATACATTAAATAATACGACACATTTTATCTAATCTAATTGCTATTGGATGTACTTGTTTCATGGTCTAAATTGTTTATTTTATTTTAGTTTATACCATCGCATCTACTGAACACCCTGCCTGTTTTCCTTATTTTGATGACAACATGAAACATACTGATATCGATAAAAAGTGATACTGATATCAGTGGTTGGGCACGTAACTGCACAAGTGCAGCAAGATTCAGTAGACATGAATCAACCGTTTTCGTGCTAAAGGTGCAGGTTATGTAATGCGCATGTGTCAACAGAGAATAATAGCTTAGTTTTCTCCGAGTCGGTGAATACATCAGTATTCATCAAAAGTGAAACGTTTAGTTTCATTTCATTTGAATAAGAATAATGTAAGAGTAATAGACAATGGCCCCCTACCATAATATACAAATAAATCCACCTCTAACATCATTAACAAAAAAGGCAGACATGATTAACTGGTTACAGAACCATGACATTCCTTGTAGTCCATATATGTTAAAACCTGAGGTCTATGCACTAATTAAACAAAATAAACCAATATACAAAACTTTTAAAATAGATGCTACTTTGGCAATCCATGGACATTACGTTTTAAGACTTCCACCCTATCAGCTGGATTTTAATCCTATGGAACTGATTTGGGCAACCATGAAGGAGTGTTAAAAGAAAAAACGTGCATTTTTCTGTAGACAGTGTCATAAACTTAGCGAAAAAGGAATTTTATTGTATTTCTCCCACAGACTGGAGATCAAGATGTGACGCCATGAAAATTAAAAATGACTACATGAGATCGGACCAAATAATGGATACTGTAACAGATCGTTTAGAAATTAATATAAGATGGGATAGCAGCAGTGAAGATGATTTGAGTGATAGTGATAGTAGGCTAATGGTGATAACAGTGATGGAAAGATTAGTAGGGTGGAGAACTGACCTAAATAATTGTAACTGCATGTAGACCTACGTAAATGTGCTCTATATTACTTTCTAATTGTTGCATTAATATTGCCTCTCCTGTTCTTTATGGATAGTTCACATCTGCTTTAAACACACACACACACACACACCATCATTTCACATGCAAGGCTGTTACTGATGTTACTTATTAAAACAAATTAAGATGCCAGAACAATGTGGATCATATTTTACTATGTTTTTTTTTTGTGAGTCATAACATGTACACATCTAAAATATACAATGATTGTTGATGTCTAGGTTCGACTTTGAAGAAACATTGCAACAGACACAACACGCTAAGTCACTGTTTACAAAATAATGGCAGTATTAAACATTTTATAACTCTGTGAAATTTTTATTACATTGTCTCTTTCTGTTGTATCTGATGTTTGTTTCGTCTTACAAAATATCCACTGTCTGGTAGTGTCATAATCAAAATGAAAACTTACCTACAACCCAATTTTTAGTATAGTGAAATTGAAAGTTAAGGGCATATGTGCAGAAACCAATTTATGGATGTACGAGTCCACTTTGAAATCGTGAATGGCGGGAGGGTAACGGAGTATCAGCTGGTATGGAAGTGATGGTGTCGCCAACTTTGCGTGTGATGTTTTAGTTACCCGTTAGTTACTGTGTGAATTACTATCTCAGTCTTGAACTTCTTAAATTTTGATTGGCCATTTATGTACAGGTTAAGTGTTATATGATGCCACAGTGGGAACGATTCCAAAGCATCTTGAGAGAGCTGAGGCAGTAGCACGATTTCGTCTTGCTACTGGACATGACTACCTCCAAGCGCATCTCTACCGTATCGTTCTTGCTGCTGATGAAACATGCCCTCTCTGTGGTCTTGGCAGGATGGACGGCGACCACCTGCGGACGTGCCAATCGCTGACTTACCCGAACGATGACACAATCAATCGCTACTGGGAGGCTCGACGTCGAATGATGGAAGCACCAAAGACGGGCGTTGGATAAGTAAGTAAGTAAGTAACCTTTTGTCCCAAATGACACTTTTCAAAAAAACTTTTGAGATTAAAATGTCTTTATCCGCTTCCATTTTATAAAAACAAGGGTTGAACGACATGCACAGTCGGAAGATAACAGCAAACTGACCGGGCATGCTAAGCGGGAAGCGGGAAAAAGAAACAATAATTAATTCCGGTTAAAGCGGGCAAAAGCGGTTTGAGCCGGTTAAAGCAGGTAGGGATGTGCACTATGACCGCCTTTTCTCTACTTTTTTTTTCTCCCGCTCGCCTGCCGCGATAAAGCGGGAAGCGGGAAGCGGTCCACTATGGACGTACCCTTCGTCCTGACGAATCCAGTCCAGGCCAGTCGCGTCAAGACTGACGTTGACTCAGCCTGTTGAATTTTCGTCAGTCCTCGTGCGTCTTGTAATCGCTTTACACGCTCCTGTTTTGTCTCACGTTCTGTTCTTGCAAAATTCCTGCCACATACACGATGGATATTGAAAAGTTAATTATTTTAGTGAGAGATAACAGTGATATTAACAGTCAGTCACAGTTGCCGACAATATTTCAAGGGTTCTTCTTAATAAAAACATTTATAACCAATGTATAATTTTCGTCTCAACAAATATTTCAAATATTTGTTCTAATAATTATAAATAAATTTGCGTTACTTTCTATTTAATATTGTTATTTATTTTGAACCTCTTTTATTTTACAGCAAAACTGTATCTAGCGTGCATGGCTCAGTAAAATAAAAAAATTGACAAAATAACCAAATTCTAATTAACGTATAAAATAATTATTTACAACAATTAATTTCTAACACGAAAAACTTATAAAATTTTGTTTAATCGTTCATTAAATCTGGAAATATGTGGTTAAATGATCCAAACGTATCTTTCTTTGAATTTATAGAATGCACCAATATTTTTCCTTTTTGTTTTTTCTCCCTTCTAGGAATAATTCTACGAAAAATAATAAACTTTACATCCCCATCCATCCCATACAAAACTAGTTAACGAGTCGGATTAAAATAAGAGTGTAAACTTATGTCACAAGCCAGTCACGTCAATGACTGGTTTGATGTGAAACCCCTTGACTGGACGTGACTGACGTGACTGGACTCGGCGGGACTGGAATTGACTGGACTGGGTTGGTGCGAAAGCAGCCTAAGTGTAGGCGAGCGTGCGCTTGACTATGAGAAATCAAATCAAACACTGTTCCCCAAACAAGACATTGTTTAGTCTATGAGCAACGTGCAAACGGTACGCACCAATAAGCACGGACAAATGTCCTAATAAATAAGGTTTGTTAAGAATTTCAAGACCAAACCTTCACTGCGGCATTACGGTCTGGTTGTCGTATCCACCGGAGGTGATTAGAAAGTGCATTAACGTTACCGAAATGTTGATCACTATATTAAACTGATACAATTACAGTTATGAAATATACTTATCTCGCAAAAAAAGTTCAAATAATTATTGTATTTTACTTTTTATAATCGGGAACTCGAGTACTAACACGGTGCATAGGCCTACATACGTATGGCAACCTCTCCTACTTGATGGAATGACTCTCTTCCACTGCTTAAGGCCCCTCGAACGATCTGCCCGGACACACGTTCACTGTTCCTCTTCGCCGACGATGCTATGTATCATTGAAGCTCGCTGTCCCCGCGAGTTGAGAGTACAGAGCTGCAGGGTCAGTTCGACTTACTTCTGGATTGGCTAAGGAAGTGGCGGGTGACGATCAATACGGAGAAATCCAAGGCGATCTGTTTCATCCGTCCATTTCCCGATGCCAGTCCCTCTCCCATACACATAGCGCCTCCAGACGTCCCTCGTTTCCTGATTTTCTGACCAAAGATCATTTTATTTTACGTTTTAGTTTCTGTTGTAGTGTAAAATGAATCAAGAGCATATTGATGTTGAACGTTTCATTTTGGAAATTCAGGCAAGACCGTCAATATGGAATTTAAGATGTAAAGAGTACGGTCGGTTGTTCCACAGATCGTCTGAAACTTACCTAACTTAATATCAATATCAGTATCAATATCCGCACAAATATAAAAAACTTATAGGGATTTCTTCTAAGATCCGTGTACAAAGTATAAAATATACCCTTCGTCGATCGATCACTCAAAATTGGATGCTTCAAAAATCTTCTAGTTTTACGGCGTTTTCGTAAACGTAAGAACATTGCAATTACAGCACCTATTTCTTCCAACTGCACTGTTAGGCTGATGAAATACACTAATGCTATCGGGTGGGATGTTTGGTTGCTGACAAAAAAAAATTGAGCTTCCAGTAGTGGCGCCACCAACCACCATGGCAGTGCCACCTTGGTGGCCGTGTGTGTAGTGGCCCTAAAAGAGAGACCCATCGCCTAGAAAGAGTCAGTGAAGTATTTAGGCGTTCGGTTCGATCGACACCTATGCTTCAACACCCACATGACTGAAATCCTCGACAATGCTCGCAGCGTCCGAGCCAAATCGTTTCCCTTAATCTCGTGTTGCAACCGCCTGCGCACACAAATTACCATTTATCTTCTGTTTCTTTGGCCTGTACTGACCTTTGCGGCTCCAGCATGGTGGTCACTCATGTCGACTACTAACAGGTGTAGGCTGGAAAGATTACACTCGAAATCTCTCCTCTCTCTGTCGGGGATATTCTTGGTTTGTCAGAACTGACGTAATTCTTGGAGGTCTTTCCACCCTATCTGCTTGTTACCGGTCGTTGGTTGTACTTCTCTTTGCAGCTGCGACCTCTTCCTTCCCCTACCTGAGGACCATTAGACCCACAGAACCTCCACCTCCCGATACGGGTCAAACGCCCTCCATAAAGACATCCTCGTGCCTAACTTCTTGTTAACAACCCTGGGGTTGAGCTTCTCAAAACTGTCTTTCCTTCTATTCCTCAGAATTTTCCTTCCTAGCACGCTGCTCGCTGCTGCTACCTCTGTCACCGACACGGAGGCTCTCTGCCTCGCGGAGAGTGACCGACGCCTCAAGGAGTCTGCTCACTGGGCCTGAGACAGGCGACGCCCATCGTGGCAACAGCTGTGCCACAAACCCAAGTCTTTATCGCGTTAGCAGTTTCCCTCCCAGAATTAGGAACCTGTCTACTGTATCAGCATTAAGTTATCTTCTGGAAGCCAGTTAACAGGCTTCACCTGCACAATCACGCCACGTACTTTAGCAAAACACATCGAAGTGAAAATTCTTTTGCCTTCCGTTCTTTTACATTTAAGGTTATATATATATATATATATATATATATATATATATATAGAGAGAGAGAGAGAGAGAGAGAGAGAGAGAGAGAGAGAGAGAGAGAGAGAGACAGAGCAACGTTACAACCATTATACACAATTTATTACCATGTACTCAACACAACTATAATATGTATTACACCGGCGCCAGGTCGCAGGATTTTTGTTTCTCGTTGCGTCAAGTGTATGTAGTTGCACAATAATTAAATACATTTTAAAGAGGAGTGAGATGTTGTTGACATGAAATAATCATTTAAAACCGTTTCAAAATAATCATTCTAAAGCTTTATTAATTGATAGAAAAATATTTAAATATTCAAAAATTCAAACATTATCCTATATAGATAAAATATCCACTTTTATAAGTTTCACACATATTAGGCTGTTCATAACATCTAAAAACTAAACAATCATATAATCTTATTAACTAAACAGACATGTTAAATAAGTCATCTAAATTCTTTCATTTTTTGTGTGTCTGACTTTGATTCAATCTTCAAATGCTAATAGCAACTCATTTAAAAAGAAACAAAAATAATATTAAACTTAAGCATAAAATTACTAGTTGCTATAGACAAAATAAACTTATTACATTTACTTTCAAACTATTATTTAACTGTATTGACACACCCAAATTTTTAACATATAGGCCTAACAAAAGATTTAGTAACTTTCAAACTTTCTTATAAAATTAAAATATTGACTTTAACTATTATTTACATTTAAAAATTTTAAGTCTTACTGTTCATGTAAAATTGTCTTTCTGAATGTTCTTTTCACAACAAAATTATAAATATTTAGTCATCACCTGCATACTGCTGCCGTTACCGTTGTGTGTGTGTGTGCGCCCTGAATCCTGAGAATTTTATGATGATGATGCTGTGTTCTATGTCTCTATGGGTTGTTGTTGTTGTTGCTCCTGAGTTCCTCCATACGTCTTGTGTGTGTGGTAAAAGTGTGTTCAGTCGATCGGCAGACCAGCAGCGTGACGTCATTTGGAAATAGCTTATCAAACGGATATAGTGTCCTCGTATAGAGATTCCTCGAGTCTGAGAATGCCCCAAAATTGTCGGTCGTATTTATACTGGACTCAATCTGACATGTCCAGGATTGCTCTTGACATGTTAGAAATTGTAACTTTCATGCAAAGCGTCCTTTTAATTACGAATCACTTTTTTGTTCATTTTAGCGATTTCGTTAACACACTTGTAGCATGCGCGATATCATTGTTTGCGTAATTTTTTTCTGTTCACGCACATAACACACATGTTAATTACTCTTTAATTACACCCGTAATTAACATTAATTACTTAGCGTCTTTAATATTGCAAATTTCTGCAATATTTTATATATCACTGCATTCGTTAAGAATTTCTTAATGCAATGGTGTCTTTATAATTGGCGTAAGTCTTCGTTATCAGGTTTAAAACGTATTAATTAGTTTATTATAATCCTGTTAAAACGTGATTACGGCTGTAACGCGTCACCCCATCTTTTCGTTCAATGCCTGTCGGAACTGGCGTCACACACACAAACACACACACGCTGTAACTTACGTACCACAGCAGGTGTCCATCTCGACAGGTTAGATATTGTCAATTCCTGCACAAAATTGTATAAAAATGTTCCTTATTCTGTTTATACTAATTACAATATAAAACATACCGCCCTGAGCAAATATGCAAGTATATGTATTGTTGCAATATATATAAGTTATAACGTCAATAAAATCGTTTCCCCCCTGCGACGGTGATACTGGAAGTTGAGCTACCCCTTACGTAACAGTCCCTGCCCACACAATTGTTACATCTGCCTTATTTAAACCGCTACCGTCGCCAATCAAATCATCTGCTATCGGTCATAAATGTTTTATCTCCGCCAATGTAAAAATGTAATGGCGGCGCTATCCATATCTCCACGGACAGCAGACTGACGACGACAAGACGGGTCGGCTTCATTGACAGAGACAAGCTGCGGTTAACAAATACTAATAGTGGCAACGCCGCGTCCACGTGAGCAAAACACGACAGTGTCGTAACAGTTTTAAGAATACATTACTACATCAAAGGCTTTCGATTCTTAACCGTTTGCCTTGGGCAGTGTTACAAACAAGCTCGTGAAATTCTGATACACTAATTCCTACCAACAGAAACCCAATTTTACAACACCCAAGTTTAAAAAAAAAGTTATATATAATAATGTTGTATAAAAACAATTACATTTTAATATAATTACAACAGACAATTATACTCCAATACAGTAATCCGTAAATTGATTAATAGCATATTTCAAACACCCAGAATTTATCATATCTTTAAAATTATCAATTTTTTTTTCGATTTACAAGAGGTATAAAATACTGACCCTGATAACTAGAGGAAAGCAATTTTCAAGTTGTGTTATGATAGCTTCTTTCAAGTAAAATCTGAGACATCAGAAGACACAGAGTGTTGTTAGGGCGTCTTATCTTTCACGAAGATAACAGCTGGCATGCATCGCAATGTAGATTGTAAATTACTCTGTTATCAAGAAGTCCCCCATATGTGTATTACGCGCTTACCTATTGTATGCCGCGTACTGTAAAATAAAGTCGATTTAGATCAGAAAATTTGTTCTAGACAGATAGAATATTGCATATCGACCTATCTGGCCACGGGAATTCCCATCGTAGAACGAGCGAAAACACGCATGAAAAGTAAAACGTACGATGAACTCAAAAACAGAGGTTTACTTAAATTATGAAAACCAAATAAAGTGCTCACGAGTATTAACGTTTTTTTCGTAAATTGTTTGCCAGCAGACCGTAACTATCACTACGTCAGCACGTGGCTCCATATGGAGTATCAGAAGAAATGAACGCTGTTTCTTTAATACTGTCTGGTCTGGCTGATTGCGCCAACTGAAGACGACCTCCAGAAGCAGATATACTGTTTGGATAAAGTTGTAACAGAATATGGTGGAAGGATATCAGCAGAAAAGACTATCATAATGACTCACTGGGGAAAAGGGATGGTTGCAACAAAAAGCTTTTTTGGCCAGTTAAAAACTTCTAGTGGGAAAATTTTAGCAAAACGTCAATATTTTATTTTGATTCGGGATTTTATAATTTTGGTACTACCCATTTACAAAGTGAGAGTGGTTTTTCTGATCACTAACTTCCTGCGGGCAGCGCGTTGTATGCAGTCGTCATGACAACACACCATAATTATAATCATGACAACACACCTTCGATCAGCCTTTTTTTTTCCGGATATTTAACGAAAAACTGACATTATAAAAACTGGTAGGCCGACCCCGGACTTTTAAAAACCCAACAAATGCACAGCAAATATGAGTGGTTGACTGATAGAGCTGATCTAAATGCACTATTTTGCTGGTATTGTTTTTTGTTTGGAAAGGACAGGAACAGTAACAGAGCCAAGACTGAATTCAAATATTTATAAAATCTTGTTAAATCTATTGCTGACCATGAAATTACTGTGAATTATCTTCGTTCATCATTGTGTATTGCTGCTTTCGGTCAGGGTAGAATAGGAACTTCTTTAGATGACCAATTTAAATCGGAGATATCGGCTCACAACCAGGTTAGACGCAATACAAAAATAATTAACGCTATTTGTTTTGTAGATAAACAAGAATTACCATTTCGGGGACATGACAAAACGGAAAATTCAGTTATTCGAGGCAATTACATAGAACTTGTAAAGTACACAGCCAAATATGATCCTCCTTTTGCGGATAATATGGAAATCTACTGTATTCAGGGGACTGTTTAATCGAATACAAAATGATCTCTTTGTAGCGGTTAGCTCCAGCTCCTTTAGTGGCTATAAAAAAAAATGAAATAAAGGAGGCAAACTTCGTAGCTGTACTTATTAGTCGATGAAATCACAGACGTTACAAATAAAAAACAGTTCTCTATAGTTTGCATTGTCGGTATGCTTACGATGGAGTAGTAAAAGAAAGATTATTAGGATTTACTGTCGTAAGATGTGATCGACATGCCCAGGCCAGGGCTCATTCGCCAGTTCCTGATTGAATTTGAATTTGCAGTGAAAAACTAGTCGCTCAAGCGTACGATGGTGCCGTAACAATGGCAGGAAATTTAAATGAAGTACAGACGTAAGTACGGTACCGGATATAACTCAGCTTCACCAAAATGTTTACCCACCGCACGCCACTGCATGATACACGTTTTTTTCAAAGATCTCTAGCACTTAGCGTCAGTTTTATTGTCTGAAATTGAAAGCATTCATAAGGGAAATGACTGTTCATGCTTGTTCGATTCTTTGCATCATAAAAAATTTCACATGCAAAAATGTTTAGTCTCTCGAATCAAAAAGTATTCAAATTTTTAACGTAGGTATAATGTTTTCGACATCTTCAGATACATTTTTGTGAATTTCTTATTTTACTGATTATTCAATAGACACTGTTACCACAGCGATTCTTTTCGTGCACAAAAGTCAGTCGGGTCTCGAACGTTATACTTCGCATAAGATACCTCATTTGCTTTTTTTCACTTGAACTTGATTGAACCCATTTAATTCATGAACCTAACTTATTTTATTTTATTCAATATTGTATCAATATTCGAACCGTGGACAAAGATGTGGTCGTAATTAAATCATTATTATTTTCAAACTAATTTGTTTGGTCTTTGATATTATTTTGTTAGGCCTATCTAGAGTAACTAGGGTAATATAAATTATGGCTTGAACAATTTAGGGCTAAAATAACAAACAATTATAACATTTTACAATAGCTGGCCTACAAATTCCAGCTAAACTTATATATTGTTCTTAGTAATCAAACATTTCAGCCTACTTAGAGGATGTCAAAAAGGAAATTTAGTTACATCACGAAAAACGAAAATGTAACGCCTATGAACGCAAACAAACATAAACTCCTTAACTTGTCTGAACATTATTTTTAAACAAATTTTACTATCTGCTTAAATGAAACAAACAAACAGGTGCACGAGTTTAGTAATTTAAATCTAAATTAATTTTAAAATTATCTCAATTCAATGAGACAGGCTAATCAGTTTACGTTTTCGAAAGTTGGTAGCGTTTAACATATTATTGACAAGAAGTTTAGTGTTTTGTTTTGGAACGTTTTTCCAAATTCTAGTAGAATTTTTTAAACTACGGTAAATTTCATGCAAAAATATTTCTTCCTTTATACGCTACAAATAATGTTTGAAGTGACTGATGTAAAAAGTAGTTAAATTTATTTAAACATAAATTAATAGTTTGCAGAAATGTTGACAGTTATCATAAAAACATATAGGCCTATTTACGGTACTTATTAAATAAATTAAGTTTCAAAATTGTCATTTTATGACATCGTGATAATTATGATTTGCTGAAAGGTTTGGAAAATAACAAACAGAATCGTCAGTTTCCTGTGATTAACGTGACTAATGGCCTGGCGTGAAACTATAATAATAAGTATGTGCATAAATGGTGAGTATCGACTGCTTATGTTTACAATCAAACTACCATATGTTACCGAATAAATATTTTAACTTAAAAATCATTATAAATGAAAAGACAAAAGTTTTACCCAGATAACAGACACAATATCTACCACACATGCACACCCACGATTCGTACATCACAGAGCTATAGAGGAAATCCAATGGGACACGCACATTCTATACGAGAAGAATACAACAGAGACCACGGATATTACACACCTAGTGGTCATAGAGGTTACAACAAGCAGAGAGATTACATCGCAAGAAATGAACACTACACGCGTAGCGACTATGCGCGCACGCATAACAATTTGGCGTCAAGACCCGCCGTAAGTCCACGATATTATTACAAGTCTCCTACAAAAGCAGATTATTATCAACCTTCGGTGAGTCATTATTATTCAGAACCTTCGCTTACTGACGTTACGAGTTATCACGATTCGGAGATAAGTTACAGAGGAAGCCTAGTGAGTGTTGCATCAAGCTTAGACGATCTACATGACAGAATACAAACGCACAAAGCAAAGCAACAGCAACACCATGGGCGTGTGTACCCACATTCCGACAATGAAGGCAGACATTCGCGTCACGTACATTCTCTTTACAGCTCAGACGATCAGAATAAAAGACACACTGATGTGGAAAGAGAAATTTATCAACGAAAAGACATGAGACTAAATAGAAAACGTACAGATGAAACATTCTCTGAGTCGAGAACCAAAAACAATAGAAACAACCCCACTAATAACCAGGCACTGTCGTATTCTGTTTACAATGCAAGAATGAATGCTAATGATAGTGGTAACAATAATGTTCCATTAATGATGTTCCGGAAGGATGAAACCGAAGGTTCAAGTAATTCTGATGTTGTGTACATCCCTGTTGTGATTTTGCCTGATAAGAACACTTCAAATGATAGCAACACTGAAAGCGAAAGAGTGGATAATGAACAAGCTTTCACTAAGAGGAAGTACTTGGTGCAACATAATGTTGCTCATGACACAATTATTGAAAATGATGAAACACTTAGTGACATACCCGATCCATATACCAACATTGTGTACAGGAAAGTGAACGATGAAAATCTGTTTAAAGAGAATGAATGTCCATTGTTAAATAACACAACAGGAATGAAAAGAATACAAGACATGAATGCGTTTAATGAAAAGTTGTACAAAATGAAGCCTACTGTTAATGATAATAACAAAAAGACTTCAAATATTGAAACAATGATCAATAAACACTTTTCACCTTTTAATGGGACAGAAATTGAACAATTACAGGGAATCATTACACATAATGACAAAGACAAAATTCCCAAGAGTGATCCCCTTAACATACCAGTAATGGTAGCTGGGTTTAATACAATAACAAACCCGTTTTCAAATCCCACTGAAAACATGAAACCAAAATTGACACCATCAAGTTCGAGGTTTGGAGGCGGAACCAGTAGGAAAAAAAGTGTCGTTCAACATTCACAGTCAGTACAAGTTTCTCAGAAATGTGTCACAACGAAAAAGGACGGTGAAGTGCAAGTTTCAGATTTACCCAGCGTAATAATAACCAAGGATGGAAATGTACAAACTTCTGAAGTAGATATACCTACGATGATACCAATAAATGAAGGGCTAATGTCCAATAAGTTGAAAGGAGAGAAGCCAGGCATTATTTCGGATGATATTTTGTCCCCTCCTTTATCTAAAGATGGAAAAGTAAAAAAAATGAAAAGTGCCAAAGCAAACAGTGAAAATACAACAAAGGAAGGAAAAAGTGGTAGTGAAGGGAAGTACAAGGAAATTGTTCATGAAATTAACGATCTAGTAAATAAAGTTAGTAGAGAAGAAAATCAACCAAATCAGAAAAGCAGTGAGGAATATAACTGCTGCCAACGTAGAGTCTGTAAAAAAGAAAGTAATAATAGCAGACAATCTAAGTACAAGCTAAATAATGAAAAAAATCAGTTTCCTCCAAAAAACCTATTAACAAAATCAGATTACAAAGATATGCCTAAAAATATGAACTCTTCATATTTCCAACAGGAGTCCTATGAATCTCCCTTCCAGAGGCTTTTTAGTAATGACTATAAAATGACATCAAGGCCTCCATATTTTCCAGTCGGAATGTATACGGATAATCCCATGGGCATGGAAAATACATACAAGTGGCTAACAGAACCTAACAGGGGATTTATTGAAAGTACTTCAAGCAGCTTTAGAACAATTCCTAAAAGAACTAAGAATGTTCAAACAGCCTACCCATTTTTTACAAAACTAAAGAAGAAAATATTTAGCAGAGATAAACTTGTAGACAAAAAAGATGCTAAGGAGACAACTAAAAGAGAAGATACCATTGAAGAGGAAGAAGAAGAAGAAGAAGAAGAAGAAGAAATCCAAGAACAAGATCTTGCAGCAGCAGGAAAAATCAGTGAACAAAAGATAAGAAATGAAGGCATCAAGGAACCTGAAAAGAGAGTGGAGACCAAACCAAAACAACAAATTGAAGTAAATTTAAGCTTTTTGTGGGATTACATAATTCAAGGTTTTAATATGTACTTAGGTAAAACTGTTCATACTGTTTTGATTGATGGTATCTACACTTTTGGCACAGTTACTGAAAAATTGCAGAACAGAAGAAATTGATTTTATATAAAAATGAAGTGAAAAATGTAATTTTAATTAGGTTTTAAATTAATTTTATGGGTGGTAGAAGATTACTGTTCTTTTATATAAAACTGTTTGTACAACAAAATTAAATGTTAACGTTTAAAAATTACCTGTTCCTGTGTAGTTTATTTATATACAGTAAAACCCCAATTACCCAACATAATGGTTTTATATAATCTCAGTGTACTAGTCATAAACATAAAAGTACAAGTTATTAAAACAACTTTTGTTAATATAGAAAAATGTCTATTTAAGTGATATAATATGATTAAAAATATAGTAGTGACACAGTAATTATTATACTTAATTTTTAGGAAAAATATGAAATATTCTTTTGAGTTTGTTCTGTTTTCTTGAGATTGAGTCATACTAACGTCTAATTAATAGTATGTATCAACAGGAAAGGATTCATCACTTTGTTTCATAAATCATAATGAAACCTATAATGGAAACATAAATGGCTTGAGTGTATAATTTGAACATCTAAAACTTTAAGTGTGGCTATTTAGTAGTAATAAAGGCTATCATTTATAAGAAATTCTATACCTCTAAAGCACTGAATACCTCCTCAGCAGTTACCCTTTTGTCATCTGGAATAATGGTATTAATTTGTTCCTTTCGCTTCTTTTATATTACATTATTTGAAGTCATCATATTTAGTGTTAAAGATGTATTAATATATATATATATTTTTTCTTGGATTTCGTTGTCCATGACGTATCCGTAACTTAACTAAATATCACTATAATATTGACGACTCGGAACACTAAGTTTTTTATAAGTAAAAACGTAAAGTTTTACCTTACAGCCTAAACCGGCTTTCACCTGTAGAAGGCTTCATCAGAGGCTGTCGTTAGTAGCGCTGCTCGTCTTGTTGGCGACGAGATAGTGTTTCGAAAGATTGAAGCTGTGTGTGTGTGGTGAGATGTGTTCGAATAATGCGTGCGATTTGAATTGTGTCTGTTCGTTTAGGATGTCGTTTTTATTTGTTTTTGTGTGTTTGTATATTTCTAATTGTTCTAGAGTGTCTAGTTTTCGGCCTTTTGTGTGTACGTGTAGTATGCTCATGTTATTGTCGATGTTTTTATATGTGTGGTTTGCTTCAATGAGGTGGTTTGCGAAGGTAGATTCTGTAGTGTTGTGGAGTGCTTTTGTGTGTTCAATGTATCTCTGTTTGAAGTTACGTCCTGTCTGGCCTATGTAGAATTTACTGCAATTTGAACAATTTAGTTTATATACACCGGGTAGATCGAATTTGTTTTGTGCTTTGGGCATGCGTTTTGATAGTGTGTGTTCTGTTTTGTTAGTAGTTTTGTAAGCGATTCTGTATCCTGCTTTTTTGAATTTGTGGGCAATTTTTTCTGTTTGTTTGTTGATGTATGTTAGTGTTATGAATTTGTTGTTTTCTGTCTTTGTCTGTTGTTTGTTTTGTGTTTTGTGTAGGAGTTTACTGACTATTGTTCTGTCATAACCGTTAGATTCTGCTAGATATTTTATCGTGTTTAGTTCGTCTTTGTAGTCTATTTCATCTAAGGGGATGTTGTTAAGTCTATGTATCATGGTTCTAAAAGCAGCTAGTTTGTGTTGTATTGGGTGATTGGAGGTGTTGTGTATTAGTGCGTCAGTTGTAGTTGGTTTTCTGTATATACTGAATTTGTGCCTGTGTTCTAGTTTTGTGATGGAGAGGTCTAAGAAGTTTATGGTATTGTTGTGTTCGTATTCGGCAGTGAAGGTTATGTTTTTATGTATTTTGTTTATGTGCGTTAGTAACTGTTCACATTGTCTTTTGTTTCCCCTGTATAGTATTAGAATGTCATCAACGTATCTGTGCCAATATAGTATTTTATGTGAGTGTCTGTCATTGTTTGTGAGTATTTTTGTTTTTTCTAAGTGTTGGAGGAAGACTTCTGCTAGAATGCTGGATATGGGGGAGCCCATGGGTAGGCCATCGTTCTGTGTGTAGTATTTATTGTTATAAGTAAAGTAGTTTTGTTTTGTGATAATGTTCAGAGTTTCTGTTATTTCATTGATAAGTTCGTCTGGTGTGTTGTTCTGTTTGAGTTTGTTTTGTAGGATGGTGATTGTTTCAGAGATGGGGATGTTTGTGTACAGGTTTTTAATGTCAAAGGAGGCTAATGTGGCATTATGGTAATGTGTATGTCTTTTATTTTTGTTACTAGGTCAGTGTTGTTTTTTACTGCAATGTTGTTGTCTATTTGTGTGTGTTGTCTAATAATTTTGTCTAGATATTTTGCCAGTTTGTGTGCAGGGGCATTACGGTAGTTGATAATGGGGCGGATCGGAATGTCTTCTTTATGGATTTTGGGAAGCGCTTGGAGTGTAGGTGCTGATGGTCGGATTTGTTTCATGTAGGGCTTTTGTTTATGTGTCATAATGTGTTTGGCTTTGTTGACTATTTGTTTTACTGAGTTTTGGTATCTGTCGGTGGGGTCGTGTTTTAGTTCTGTGATGTTGTTCTGTTCTATGAAGTCTTGTACTTTTTTGTGTAGGTTGTCTGTGGGGATAATTACAGTCGTGTTGCCTTTGTCAGCTTTTACAAATGTGATGTTGTGTTTGTGTGCCTTTTCCCTCAGTTTGATGGCTGTGTGTATTTCTGAGTTGTGGTTGTTGTTGTCTGGTGTCTTATGTACTCCTATTGTGTTGTTTATATTATGTCTTAATGTGTCTTGATGTTCTGGTGCTGTGTTTTGTATATTTGTTTCTGTGTCAATTATGAGCTTTGTTAGTGTTTGGTTGTTATGTTTGTAATGTATGTTATGTTTTAGGCCTTTATCAAGGAGTGTTTGTTCGTTTTTTGTGAGTGTGACGTTCGTGACGTTTATAAGTTACTTATAAAAAACTTAGTGTTCCGAGTCGTCAATATTATAGTGATATTTATATATTTTTTGTTTAGGATAACCTGGGTTCTGGTTAATCTGAATTTGGCTAACTGGGCTTTTACTGTATTTTGTATTTGATACACGTAACTCAGAGAACTTTTTTCTTAATTCTACACTCTAACTTTACTTCAGGAAGGAATTCTTTTATTTTCTCTTATCTCTTTGAAATCTGAATAAATGTAGCTGTTCTCTTATATTTTTAAATATCTGTAATTAAAGATTCTCATAAAAGCTGTTTTTTTATCGATCTAACAACATATTTGACTTATACAAATCATTAATATATTTCATAATTAAAGTATTATAGATTAACAGTAGTAACAGTCTATACAAAAAGTATTCATAATTTGAAACAGCTGAGAAAGCATTAGATTTGAAACAAAGAATATCTGCTATGCACCTGAACATAAACGTTTTACTATACAAAACAATGTTCCATATTATTAAAAATAATCATATGAAACTGTCATGTTTGACATTTAATATTCTATGTGGCATGCACTTAACAAGGAGATATTCCATTAAGACATTACCCTGCAAATACCTAATACTGTATATACTTAGATCGGCTGATCTCAATGGTTGGTAGAGACAAGTTATACAAGAAAATGAATAAAGTCTTACTGTCACATAATTCTTTAAAAATAAAGTTGTTTTTTTTCTTTATTCAAGATTTTTAGTTTTAAACGTTATTTACATCTGTAGCAGCCATATAACAGAGATTGTACAATTTGATTAAAGGTTAAGTCCATCCAGTCTGATTGCATGCCTGTGAGATAATTACACTCTCCAAGTGTTAAATAAACCAACTTTTAGTAGTAACAAGGCACCTACAGCATCTAAGTTCAGTATCCCATTTGGTCCAGAACCCAATTCAGGCCTGTAAAATGCAAAGCTGATTTTAATAAATAAGTTGAACATACCTCTGAATTTACTATTATCCTGTTACTTGAAAGGTAGGTGATAATAATGATGATATATTTTGCAAGGTTCTCATATAAAGAATTGGTGTCGCATGGTATTCTTATAGGTGTTTCACATAAGTATGTACTAGGATTTTGTATAATCAACAGTTTAATTCCTGTAAAAGCTAGTGTAGCAAACCATTTCAACAAGCAGCTGGTGGGTATTCAGCTGCATCGTAAGGAGAATCAATTGCACGCATTTTATTCTGCTGTGTACAAAACAGGAAATGTATACAGCCAAGATGAATTATATAAAATAATAAAACAGAAAGAATGAGACGTGAAATGACGGAAGTTCAGCAGTATGAATTAATAATTACATGAGATCTTTTCACTAAAGAGGTAAAATTTAAATGGGAGAGAGGACCTAAAGGAAAGCACCTACAGATGTAAGGTTGGAAAATTTACATACTGGGGATATTAGTATTACTAGGAGAATTTACGGAGGGTTGACCCACTTTTCAGATTTTTTTAATGGTTCAGTGAAAAGTATTAATACAAATCCAGTATGTGTAATAGGTAGTCTACATATGTTCAACACAACATATACTTTTTGCATGTATCCAGATATGTCCTGTTTTCTTTTTTAAGGGGGTTACCTTAAGATATTGAATTTCAAACCAACCCTATCCACTCTTTAGGGAGACATGAACTATGGTATTAACTAGCAAGATCATTAGGCTTAACAATTGGTTTTCTTGCATTTGTAATGTCTCTTTAAATAATTTTTTGTCTATATCAGAGTCCTTAGCTGCTAATCTTATAACTTGACCGTCTTCAGTAACACTCTTAAAAGCATTCTTCATCACTTCTAGATCCACTTTCTTTGTAGGCTTATCTCCTACCTTCCAGTCAACTGGATCAAACTCTCCATACACTTATGAAACAAAACCTAAATCTTATAGCATTTATTATTTCAGAAATGTGTTGTTATATAAAATCAAAGCTAAAAGCATGTTTACTGTATTGTTTTACATTCATAATTATAATATTGCTTAATTTAATTCATGCCATTTCTTAGATCTTCTTCTTCTTCTACACTTCAGGAATGTACCTGTTCCAACTTCACATTATCAGATCTATTTCTTTCTTGGCCTTCCTACATCCTTCCAGAAGGCTTGTACTTGTTTACAATTACTGGTATTTTGTCTTCATCCATGCAACTTAAATGCTATCTCGATTTTCCCTTCTATTCTTCAATTTTCTCGTTTAGATCATATATATTCAATTACTTCTGTATATCTTCATTTCATATATCCCTTCTTGTGCATCCTTTAACCCTTCTTAAAAATATCAACTCTGCTGACTAGATGTTGCTTTTATCTTTTTGTTTTGTAATCCAGGATTCACTTCCATTATAATAGCACTGGAATGGCCATTGTTTTGTAGAATTTTAATTTTGTCTTACGCCTTGTTTTATTTTTCAGTTTTTTATTTATAGTTCCACATATGTGTTGAAATCTATTGACTTTATTTTGTATATCTTTGTCAATGTTAAAACTTATATCATAACCTAAACAGTTAAAATTTACAGTCTGTTCCAATAGTTTATCCTCAATAATAATCTTTGAGCGTACTGGAAATTTTCTGTAGTGAGCCATAACTTTTGTTTTGTTGGTAGATATTTTTAGGTTGCAGTATTGTCATCTGAGTTTATGTAGTCTGTACAGAGATTTGTAAGTCTGCTTTATTATTTTGTAGTATAACCACATCATCTGCATACAGGAAAACATTTAAGTGGTAATTCCTTGCCATTTCTTAGATTTATGAATTAAAAAAAAAATGAATACAGTTGGCAAAATTATAAAACACCCAATAACTTTTGTTTTCTACTTTCAACTTCATGTAAATATCAAAGTCCTTAACCTAAGCTTTCTGTCAGAAGTAGTAGTAAACATAGCTGATGCCTAAAACGAGAATGTCTAAATCAAAACTATTTTAGGTTTAATAACAAGTTTTATAAACAGAAAAAAGGATTACCTATGGGATCTTCATTATCCCCTATTCTTGCAGAAATATACATGAATGATTTTGAAAAGCAATTTATAAATTCTACTAGGTACAAGGACAATACAAAATTATGGACTAGATACGGTGACGATGTATTAGTAGTTTGGAAAGGAAGCATACAAAAAGTGCATGCGTTTATAAATGACATAAATAATAAGGATAAAAACTTACAGCTTAAAGAAGAGATAGGAGGTAAGAAAATATATTACTTAGATTTAAACACAGAAATTAAGAATAATGAAAAACTACAATTTGGGATTTTAGGAGAGAATCGTATTCTGATATAATTATACCAAAAGAATCTTACCACCCTTATAGATATAAAATGGCGGCAATCAATTCATTTTTTTATAGAGCACAGAAGTGTTTAAAAGAGACAGAAACAAAAGATAGGGAGATAAAAAATATAAAGGGAATTCTAAGGAATAATAACTATAACACCAACATAGTGGATAAAGTTATGAAAAGTATCAACATACAAAAAGCTAAAAAAGAGCCAAAACAAAAAAATTATGCAGTGTCATTGACATACGTAGGATCACATACCAGAAAAATTATAAAATGTTTTAATAAATATGGAGAAGATATAGCAATTTAAAAATGTGAAACGGTATTTGATAAGATAAGGAATAAAAATATAGAAAAAATCCCAGTGTTACAGAGAAGCGGAGTTTATAAATTAAAATGTAAAGAATGCAACAAAGTGTACCTAGGTGAGACAGGACGGAAATTCGTATGCAGGTTGTCTGACCACAGATGTGAAGGTAATAGAACAACAAATTCATTATATGCAAGACATTTCATAGAAGAGAACCATAAGTTTGTTAATCCTTTGGAAGACTATGAAATTTTAGAAGTAGTAAATAACACAGTTGAAAGAAAGCTTAGGAAGGAGTTAGAAATATTGAAAGAAAGAGAGAAAGGGTTAGACAATTTAGTATAATACTAAAACTAAATTTGATAATGAAGAAATATTTTATAATATAATTAATAAGTAAAAGGTAGAGGACGGATAGATAACATTAAGAATTAAATTGCATATATGGATGTTTTTGAAATAAGGGTGAGTGACCGCGCCCAAAAGTGTGAATGAAAAAGGCTTTACGTTAGGTTTTGAAAAGAATGTACACACAGACAGACACACAGAATGTGATAGAAAAATATGTAACTGTACAGATGGGGATGACAGGGCTCGGAGGTTGGGAAGGGACATTTAACTTATAGCTTGTTTGTGGGGGTGTGTGTGTGGACAGTGGAGCGGGTGGGGGTGTGAAGAGTTTGTTTTATTCTGTTGTTGTTATTTCCGATCTGATGATGAGCTGAGAAGCTTGAAAGCGCTAATCAGAATAATTTTTCTATAGTGGTGTGCAACAGTGAAATTCGATTTGTTTACTGGTACATATGTACATACATATGGCTCTCAGAAACACAAAAGGCAAGCACACTTTAGTAGTGTTTTAAGCCACTAGGAGCGGTAGCATTGTACCGGTTTGGTGAAAACGCAGCCATTTTTTTTCTATTGTTCATTGCTTTGGTTGTTGCTGTTTGAGGTTAGCTCCCCCACAGTGTGTCCTGGGTACTGGTTGTTGAAATCATAATTTTTTTAAACTAGAAAGTAGAATCACAGCTTGCTAAACGCCACTGTTTTAATCAATCAGAGGCTGACTGGCATCCCTGGGGGCCCTCGGCTGTAAGCAGTCAAGGGGCCCCCTGCAGCTACACACACAAACGTTGTAACGTACCAAAATAGCAGTTACATAAAATAAATATCTAATACGTCAAATAGAAGGATAACATGAAAATATTTCATCAAGCATAGAAGAAGGAACAGGAGAATACAAATAAAATGTGTATCTACGAATGAATAATATTGAACCAACCCAACGAAGAAGAAAGAAGAGTAATAAGAATATCATCGAGTATAACAAAGAGAGAGAAAATACCAATGAGCCAATATAATACGTTAGCATCCAGGCCCAATAGATCAAAATAGTGAGGGGATATGCCGAAAATAATTATCAACGTAAGAAGGAGACGAATCAAATACAATCACCATAGTGAAAAAACAAACTAATTTGTTTATGAGTGTGAAATAAATATAGGACAATGACTACCATAATAATGAATAAAAATATGGAAGAATATGACAATATTCAGGGAACATGAATTATTACAAATAATGTGTAACCAAGGATAACACCGACAGTGAGAAACAACTAACCAGAAGAAGAAAAAGAAGAAGAAGAGGAAAAGAAATGTACCATGAAGAATGAAGATTATGTATGAACAGTACAAGACATCAACATTCACAAGATATGCAAGGAATTAAAATCAATGTAGTGACCAGAATAAGTGTAATGATTATTGGAATACCAATAATAAAGAAACCAAGTGTTGAGCATCAATAAGTGATCACAAACAATGACAGTGAATACTTAATATAAGTGTAACAACATGTGATATAATAACCTTTTTACCTCAAGTAAACAGCACAAACAATACCAGTGAAAATGTTTATAACGGAGAGAAGTGATTAACCATTTGTAAGTGAAAGAATCAACGATTAACAAGTGAAATGCACAGACAATTAGTGTAACAAGTTTAATCCAAGATTGTAAAATCACAGAGATAATCAATAAGACCACCAAAAATATGATACAGAAAAGTGAATTAATTGTTCGTAGGGATTATTAATAAAAGATTTTTAATCCTTGATATGAAATGTGCCTGAATGCCATAGCAACACAGGACAAAATGTAAATGAATGTCAAGATAAATAGTAGCAAATAAACTAATTTGTTGAGTATAAACAAGTCAATGTACCAAAGCCTAGGTACAATCCACCAAAATATGTAACATAATTAGACTAAGAAAACCAGTATTATTGTTTCAACAAATAGTGTAAAAATGTGTACAAAATGTGTAAAACTTAATAATAAACCATTGTAATAGAATGCCATAATGAGATGGCAATAGTTGAGATGAATACTGTAAAAAACTATGAAGCACATTGTTGTCAGACAAATGACACATAACCTCACATGAGTTGAACCTACAACATAAAATCATATACATTAATTAAACCAAGTAATTATCCATAATTGTTTCAAACAGAGACTAAATAAGAATAAAAATGCAAAACAATGAATACCATATGAACTGAAGGACACAACAATGAATCAGATTGAATACAATAACATTAAGCTAAATAGACAGAACCCCAATGTGACAAGAGAGTTAGTCAAAAAACATTATCAAAACTTATAAAGAGAATATAAAAAACGTTACCAGTAGTTAGAGAAATGTTCAATACTGCTATGAGAACATCTCACAAATATTATACTAGTAGTTTAATAATTGAAATTTAATAAACTAACTAACTGCAATCATAGAACCAGGTGTAAATAATCACCATACAATAACTTAGAGAGATTTCAAATAACAAAAAGTTAATGAATACATTGAACTAACCATGTACAACAATTGTACACAATTTTAATTATTAACAATATATCCCATGTGTACTAAAATAACTAAATAAGTGACAAAATGGCGAGATGAAAGCATAATGTATTTTGAATCATACTATATGTGTATACAAAATAACATTTTTACCAAAATAAAGTATGAACAAATGTATATAGATATACCTATTAGTGTTATGATACAAAAAATATGTAGTAGAATAAGGGATAATAGCGATATAAATAAATGTAAACAATCGGACATAGTTGGTATATACGCCATTAACAAATTTTGTTTAAACTATAAATATAGCAATATTATGTATTAACATGAAGGAGAAATGGACACAAAATGTTTAGTAATAAGTATTAAGATGTAATTACAACGAAATATAGTGAAAAAGACTTATTTGTGTTAAGAACCACTATATGAGTTTTGAAGAAGATCAAGTGAATTATTAATGAACGGAATTAGTGCTTGTTTGGACTTAAAATAAAGCCGCAAGTGTCCGCGATTTAATGGCACTATCCAAATGACGATATGACAAAAAATAAGAAACTTATAGCCATTATAAGTTTTTCGATCATTTTCGAATGTCCATGTATACGTCAGAGATAATCTCAAACCCAGACTTAGTGACGCTAAAAATTAGAATTTTTATTTAACCAGAGCGTTTGGGGTAGAGAGTATGACTTTCTAAACCAATCAAATGGCTTAATTTCACCAGACGAAAGGAGACGCTTTAGCGAGATTGTTTAATCGTTTAACAACACCCGAGGCGACAGGAACGTGTCACAGTCGGCAAGAAATATTTTGAAATGTGCGCGTCACCTCCAGTAACATAGTCAGACATTAACCTATACTGAACACCCCATTATCGAGTGACAGTGAAATAAGTAAATAGTGAATAAACATGACCAGTGTATAATAAGGGTCATGTCCAGTGAAAATAACCAGGGAGTATGATATTTTAACAATTTTAAAGAAAATACTAAATGGAATAATTCTCGTTGATTAAACGAAAGTTATTGTTTGACTGCACTAGTCAAGTTAACGCTCGAGTGTCTTGACAAATAATGATGAACAATTATCAGAATTTGATGAACGAAGTTATAGCACAATCTGATGGCAATAATTAATTAAAAAATGTATTTTATATTTAAAGAATAATTGATGATGGCGGAATTAAATTTAAATACTGCTCATTAGAATTTGTGAATATAGTCGCTTAATTGACTATGACTTTTGACTTGATGAATAATAATTTTATTGTGTGAATATTATCATTACTGATAATTCTACATCATATTAATAGTAAATAAAGCGTTTGTGACAATAATATTAAGAATCTTATATAACATTACTTATTATAAGTAACCACTTACTCTCTTCTAGGCAAACTAACCTAGAACCAAAACGTATATTTTGTCACAGAGAAACACTTCTGTCCTCAAATGATTTTTATAAAATGAAAGCGATAATAAGAGTTTTTTCAATTTTTTTCTCTTTCCAGTACATAGTAGTAATAACTAATGAATTAATAATAATATTTTAATAGTGTAACGTTCAAAGCACGTGTTGACATTACAGTAGAACCTCATTATAACGGACCCCGTTACTACGGACTTCTTTTACAACGGACACGTCTTTTATGTCGTACCCCCACCCCCTAATAACTAAGTCAATGTACCAGAATGACTCACGTCCGCCCGCCAGTGCCGAATTACAGTTTTCAGAGACAAACACCCTTGTCAGGTATAAATCTTTGAAAGTTAAAACCCAACCCCAATCCACCATTGAATTAACTGGTTTGGTTTGAGAATTAACTGTTGAGATAATAACAACAAATACAGGAAACTGTTTGTTTGAATGGTAAGGGAAAGGGAGTTGAGAACAAAGAACGGTTAACGCCTTAGCCAGGTATACTTTCACTCCCAATAGAATAATACATTTGTTGGCAGTGTCACTGAGCAAGAAGACTCTTCGGAGGATGAGGAGGAAGACTTATAAGAGGAAAACAATACTCAGGCAACAATAAAAGTGAGTGAAGTGAAAGATCATTTAAATTTTGTCATTGAGTATGTTGAACAATCAAAAAATGAAAATGTGTTTGCTTACTATGAACACTTGCGGCATCTTCGTCAGTTACAGTTACTGACCAACGAAATAAATAACAAACAAACACAACAAAAAATCAATACATTTTTCAAACCAGTTAATGTTAGTAGTAATAACCTAATGAATAATAATGAACCAGGCCCTTCTTGTTCAAGAGAATAAAACAATAGAATGTATATAAAGTTTCAATTCTGGTCTATAATGTAAATATGAACAGTATGATCTCATTTGTCATGTATGCTATGTAAAATGATGTCAAGTAAAAATAAACATGTTTTATACTAACTTACCGAGTTTTATTGATGTAAATACGACCTAACAAGACTTATTTGTTATATAACGGACTTTCATTACAACAGACAACCTTTAGCCCCAATTAGTCCGTTATAATGAGGTTCTACTGTATTAGCTTCACTAGACCTTAGAATACCATACGGTAGTACGATAGTATTGACTATCGTATCGAGATTAATAATTTTAAATTTTTGTTCTTTTTTATCATAGTAGATAAGTAAACATTGTTATTCAAAAACACATCTTTATATCTTGTATCATGTGTCTTAAAAGAATTCACGAAAATTGGTAATACAATTAACCAAAGTGAACATAACCTAGTTCACCATATTATCGTACATTGTAACAGTGTTACCAGCCTTGAGCTGCAGAGATCTCAATATTTGTTTAATTTGTTGTTGTTTATAAAGATATCCATATTAATTGTTTTAAAAGAGTTTTGCTGAATTTCACTATTGTCAATAAAATCCTCAGTTTATTACCAGTGGATACAGAGTCTTCATTTCTATAAAATAGAAGCAATAGTTTATTTTTTTAGAAACAATTATCTCAGAAGGTGGCGGCAATATTTAAATTACTGATATTATATTATTCAACTTACAATTGAATATCTGAATTGTTTTATTTTATGTGCATTTTTTCGATATTCAAATGGAATATCTGTGTATTGCAAATGTGTTTACAGTAAGAGAAGTCGCCCATCGAGAAGAGTGAAGATATTCACGGATGGTAAGTGGGGAGGTAAATACAGTGAATTAATAGTGAGTCTAATACTCTTTTAAACACAAACTTTAACTTCCAATCACCCATTGCTAAATAATTATACTGAATATTAAACACATCGTAGGACGACGTGAGAGTCTACAACAACAACAAGAACATTTCAATCCTAATAATCAATAAAACAATAAATCTATAGTATAAGTATATTATAGATTGACGAACCCAACGCGGGGCTCGACTTGAGTATCTACACAGCAGCACCAATTCTAACAATAACAAAACATAAATCTATAATCAAGAATATATTACAACGTGCACGCATGTATTTGTGTGGGTATACTTTTTATGAATTATTTATTTACTGTTTACAGATACGTGATATGTACAGTAGCAGTGGTGCCCAGAAGTAGCAAGTTGCGCCAACAAAATTTGGGGGGGGGGGCATGTTTTTACAGCATTTTTGATAAAAGACTATTTGAACCAAGTTGTTCTGCAGAGAAAACTATGAGTAGATTGAAGATTGTGAAAAATCGGCTACGCAGTAGTATGGGTGATTTGTGGCTTTCTAATTTTTTAATTTTAGATTCTGAAAAAGACATTTCCAAGTGATTCCAAATGAAGAAATAGTAAACAAATTTGCATTGACAACTTCTCGGAGAAAACAACTTTTATTATATCAATCGTTCAGAGCATCAAAGTGACAACATCAAGTGAGAACAACGAAAAAATCTCTACAGACATGTAAAAATTGCAATATTCCTTTTATTTATATTTTCACTTTCTGAATAAATTGTAAAAATATAGTTTTTCTTGTAACTCAAAACACTTCTACTCTTTTTTTGGTTACCTTTATACCACCATTGAAATATCAAATGTGTGAGCACATGCACCGCAGGTTCAGGTGGCCTGAGGGGATAACTGAATTTGGGGGGGGCATGTGCCATAGCCTTTGGGGGGGATGGTCACCCCTGTACAGTAGTACAGTATTTATGTAAGTGAATGTTTTAATACAAAACTTACAGGACAGTTTATTTGATTATTTAGACTTTAACATAACCAGCGTTTTTTGCGGGGGAGGAAAAATGCATTATGCACCATCAGGAGACACCCGACTGGTCTCCCAGTGTGTGGGGACTCGCACCCACCAAAAAACCTCCACTTTACAGGCAGGGACCCCCCGCCTGGAACACCTATTCGTATGGCTTCAGGGTGGGACCTTGTAATGCGCCTACTAGACTCCTACAGCTTTATCTATATCATCGACCTGTGAGAGGGTCCAGTTCAGGCTTCTTCTGCCATAGGACCATCCTCACGAAGGTCACAATCATATCCCAGTTCTCTTTGCTGTTGAGCATGACGCCTATGATGTTATCAGGCGTCATGGGGCCAATCTCCGATTCCAGTCCTCGGCTCTCCAGCACCCACTCTGTTGACACTCGAAGAAAGTGTGATGAGCATCATCAGAGTCTGAGTCGCCGTACACGCACGACGGATCCTCCATTTTACCCATCCTTCGCAGGTATGCACAGAAATAACCATGCCCTGTCAGGAATTGAGTAAGGTAATAATCTACCTCGCTGTGCGTTCTGTCCACCCATTCAGGGAGGTTCCCAATCAACCTCGCCGTCCACCTAGCTCGACTCTCCTGCTCCCATCGTAGTTGCCAGCTCCGGATGGAGTGTGCCCTGACCACTGTTCTTGCTTCTATGAACCCCAAGTCTTCCTTGGTCTTGTAAACCCTCCTCCTTCTCAGCCATCAGATCTATTGGCATTACTCCAGCGACAACCAACACTGCTGGTTCTGACACCGTTCTGTAGGAGCTTACAATTCAAAGTGCTCCTCTTTGTTGTACCGCGGCCATCTGCTTGCGGTATTTTTCTTGCTTCAGTGAGTCGGCCCAGACCTCACATCCGTAGAGGAGAATCGAGTTGGTCACCGACATCAGCAGTCGCCATCTTCCCACAGCTGGGCCTCCGACATTTGCCATTAGTCTACTCAGCGCAGCAATGACCTTAGGGGCTTTCTCCGAGGAACATCGAATTTGCTCCCAATAGGAGAGCTTAGTATCCAGGTGCACCCCTAGATACTTCACCGCTGGCTTTGATGTTATCGCCTTTTCCCCCACCACGAACTGTGTGATTGTGTGTATACATTGTCGAGTAAGCAGCACAATCTCTGTCTTCTCCGTCGCAAGGCTCAGACCGTGTTCTTCCATCCAGGTGCGGACCCTGCGCATGACCTGGTTCAGCATGCGCTGCGCCTCCTCTGCATCTCTCACGGTGATCACGGCAGCCACGTCATCAGCATATGCTACCAGAAAGGTATCATCTGGCATCTCCATTCTCCATCCGGAGGATTCTATCATAGAAGGCATTCCACAGGTCGGGGCCCAAGATAGAGCCCTGAGCTACGCCTCCTATTATTTCTCTGCTGCGTGGCCCATCTGCTGTGTCGTACCGGAGCTCCCTGTCCCTCAGGTAACTTCGTATTATCCGGAGCAGGTAGTCCGGCGCTTGAAAGACGTCCTCCAAAGCCGCTAGCAAGTCTGTCCACATGGCCGAATTAAAGATATTGCGTACGTCCAATGTAGCGAGTAGTACCATCCTTCTGAAGAAGTGATTACCCTGCTGGGCCACCTGGACGGCATTCAAGATCTCCTGTATGGCTCCAATGGTGGATCTGGCCGTTCTGAACCCGTACTGCCTCGCTGACAGATCTCCCGCATCCCAAATAGCCGCTACTAGGCTATTAAAACTTTACCAGCTTTAAAACCATTATTACCTATGCCATTAGCCCCCTTTTGAATCTTGACATAAGGCCCTGAGGCCCTCCCAGGCCTTTGCCCCCCCCCCCCAGCCCTAAATGCTCCAATGACATTCAAACAAAAATGACAATTACTTACAAAAATAACAGTCAGTTGCCACGTGGCACGCCTCTACAGTAACCTCCTTCGCTTTCCTCCATTGGTAAATACTAAATAGGCTGTATATAAGCAAGACTGAGAAGTGATCACTTCCAATCTGACCCAAATAAATCCTGACGATTTATTTCCAACAATATTTAGATGAGAAATGTTTTTAATGTTGGTAAAAATATATATATTTGTCGTTTTTTCTCGAAATAAAATTTTCATGGGTTGGGGGCCCCCTGAGCCTCTTTGGAGCCCGAGGCCCTCCCTGATAACTGACCTGGCCAGTCCACCCCTGGTTTTAGTACTAATTACATTTGATGAATATTTTTCTCACAGCAACACAAACAACTGCATACCTGAGTATTTTTTAGCATGATTGACAAAGTATTGGAGTCTTATGTACATGTGCTTTGTGCTTAGAGTTGATGCTTGCCCTATCCATTGGGTCAGGAATCGCCAATGGAAGTGCACATACTCAACATTCCCAGCTAGATACAAAGCTATTCTTATTTTCCTCTTTTTTTTTAATTTTTAATTCTTATTTTAAAAATTATATACATATCATATTTTATTTAGCTTTTTTAATGAAAAAATTTTTACAATATCTTAAGCAACAGGTGATCAATGCGGTGGCACCTGATTATACCACATGCTAAGATCATGTATTCTCATTGAGCTGACACAAGCTGTTGCCTGTATGCATCTGTTCTTACAGTATACCGCTTTGTATGTGCAGGTGTATGAGGTATGAGGTATGAAGTGTGATGAAAACAGCACTGAATCACTGCACTCATTTGTTAGTGTGTCAGTCTATGGCAGAATTTATATGCTCTATATGCAGAATTTTTCTGCCGTTTGTGATATATTTTGCTAAGTATTGTATACTGTTTTGCACTGTGAAATTACAGCTTCTATTTGTATAATTATTGAATAAAAAATATACTGAATACAAAGAAAAAAGATTAAGAATTTCTTAACTGAAGTGCTTTTACTGAAACATTACCCTTTTTTGAACCACAACCAATTGAAAATTAACTAACCAATTTTGTGATGGCAAAAGCATTTACCATGGCATGACATACCGTCGTATTTTATTATAAATAATTTAGATCTGTTTACCTTTACAGTTTAATCATCCAGCATACTCAAATTAATATTTACAATGACTTAAATTTAACGTATTACTAAGCATTTTGTTCTGATGTGAATGTCATTGAACCATAATATCAAGTTTCAGAAACTATGCTACGCTATTGACAATAATGAAATTAAAGCCTCAGAGAGATTTTATAACAGTGTAATTAATATAAAAGGGAGAATCCTGTTTAGAAACATATACACTTGTAAAAATGATATGAAGAAAAGGGAGACGTATTTAGTGATATGAGTGCAATGTTTATATAATAATAAAAAGCGAGACTCACAAGAATTTTAGACATGTTTATGATCTCTAAATATTCCTACATGTTGTATGCAAGATATCTTATTTAACAGAGTTAAGGAACAAGCAAAAGCAAAAATTAAGGAAAGTCATAATAGATTTAATCCTAATACACTGTCTATTAATCAGACCAAAAACACATTTTACAGATTTGTGAATTTTATGTAAGAAAACAAAATTATTGATTTTCTATAAGAATGTATAATAATATTAGAAAAAAGCTAGATGGCGTGGGCCACAATAGCCAGAACAGTGGTAATGATTGAAAGTCGATAATCACAATGGCTGTGCTGTGGTCATGGGATCAAGTCAAGGTCTTGACTCAGTCCACCTGCCCACCCCTATTGCTGGGGTCAATAATACATGTCTGTACATGTCTTGTCTTGCATGCCTGAGCTACATAAGTATCAAAGGCACACACACACACACACACACACACACACACACACACACACACACACACACACACACACACACACACACACACTCCATCAAGCAACTCACCACAGTACATGATTACTAGAAGGCTGATTTCTCTCTGGCAGTGATGGACATGAATTGCAGTGGGCACAACAGGCTGCAGGTCTAATGCTTGAAAGGAAAATAACTGAAATACAATACATCTTTTTAATTGTCTTATTACATCTGACTTTTATATATCCGATGTTACTTAAGATAGGGATGTGCAGGGCTTGATTTCAGGGGAACGCACCGGAACAGCATTCCGAAACCTCTTGGATCCAAAAATAAATTACCAAAAAATATATGAAAAGAAAAACCTAATTATTACAAAAATTTACTACTACTTTTTAAATTGTGCCCCTCATCAGACGCATTACAAAACTAAACATTTGTCAAAATCAAACACCAGCACTAATATTTAATCAAATATATTGGAACTTACCGTCTGCGGCTTTTAGAAACAGCGTCTTTACAAAATTGACATGTTTCGGGACACTTGTCCCATCATCAGAATTTAAAACAATTGCGTATCATTTAAAGTTGATACACTTGTCAATCACTTAAAACATTAAAATCCAATATATAACAAATAACTTAAAATAATATGATACTAAAATATTTACAGCGAGTGCGAAGGTTTACCGATGTACATCGTATGGAGACCGACCACGCACTAATTTACATCTCGGTCCCACCACGACAATAGCGCAAGGCAGTGTTGTACAATACATTTGACTTGAAAACCAATTTATCATTTAAAACATGCGGCTTGGTATCAGTATTGTTGTATGCTTTATAAATTTCATACTCTTCAAGAGCGTTCAAATATCGCCCTTTCTTACATATGTGAAGGGGTATCAAATTAGTTTTAAAATTAGTGTAGTTATGATTCTCGGAAATGAGGTGTTCTGCAAATTTTGACTTGATATTGTCCAAACTGTGAAAGTGTGTAGGCGGCCTATGTTCTGTAAATCTTTTTAAAAAACCACGTCCTGTCTGGCCCACATAAAAGGCGTCACAATCGTCACATATCAATTTGTAAACACCAGTTTTGTGTTCAAGGCTGGTAGTTCTGCGGACACGAAGATTATTCATAATACTATTAGTGGTCTTATAAGTGACCTTGATATTACTGGTTTTACTAAAAATTGACCCAAAAATCTGAGGCATAAGGTATGTGTATGGTGTTGCAATGTATTTGCGTGTTGTATTTTCGCGTGTTTAATGTCCGTTAATGTTACTATGCCCCTTCTTATGTTTTCGAAGGATGTTGTTCACCATATTGACATCATAACCATTAGCAACTGCAATGTGTTTAATGGTGTCTAATTCCTCACGGTATTCTTTATCACCGTGGACATAAAGTAAAACCGTGGTTTTTTAGTAAAACCAGTAATATCAAGGTCACTTATAAGACCACTAATAGTATTATGAATAATCTTCGTGTCCGCAGAACTACCAGCCTTGAACACAAAACTGGTGTTTACAAATTGATATGTGACAATTGTGACGCCTTTTATGTGGGCCAGACAGGACGTGGTTTTTTAAAAAGATTTACAGAACATAGGCCGCCTACACACTTTCACAGTTTGGACAATATCAAGTCAAAATTTGCAGAACACCTCATTTCCGAGAATCATAACTACACTAATTTTAAAACTAATTTGATACCCCTTCACATATGTAAGAAAGGGCGATATTTGAACGCTCTTGAAGAGTATGAAATTTATAAAGCATACAACAATACTGATACCAAGCCGCATGTTTTAAATGATAAATTGGTTTTCAAGTCAAATGTATTGTACAACACTGCCTTGCGCTATTGTCGTGGTGGGACCGAGATGTAAATTAGTGCGTGGTCGGTCTCCATACGATGTACATCGGTAAACCTTCGCACTCGCTGTAAATATTTTAGTATCATATTATTTTAAGTTATTTGTTATATATTGGATTTTAATGTTTTAAGTGATTGACAAGTGTATCAACTTTAAATGATACGCAATTGTTTTAAATTCTGATGATGGGACAAGTGTCCCGAAACATGTCAATTTTGTAAAGACGCTGTTTCTAAAAGCCGCAGACGGTAAGTTCCAATATATTTGATTGAACAACACTTGGCTTGGTACTAAACATTTGGAATTTATTCCTTTTAAACACTAATATTTACCTTAACTATTATCGTTCAAAAAATGTCCCACTAACCTATGAAGAAAATGAAACAAAAAAACTTACTTCAAAATTAAAACTACATGAAAGGTAACTGATTGGGAGCTTCCGAGAATATGTGCATTCCAGAATTTTTCCAGAGAGTCTTTCTACCTTGAAATATGCTATTGAATCAATAGCAATAACTTCAAGTGAATGTGAGAGTGGTAATTTCTTGCCATCATACAGCATTGGATACAAAGAGTTGGATACAAAGAGTAAGGAAAGGTCAAGAAACAAACAATATGATGACACAATAATGAAACTATGGAAACTTTTTTAAAATGTCCGAACCACCGAAACCATCACTTAGAGTTTGATTGAGTCTCCGGGATGACGCCATCATGAGTGACATGTTTTCGATTGTCATGCAGCTAACCTTCAAACAAAACTAATTTATTGCAAATAATAAATCTTATTGAATTTATTAACTTCGTTATTCTTTTTCTTACCTTTTCTCCGTCCAGGGTTCTACAGACGAAAACAGTTGCAGAGGGGTTATCTGGGTTTAAGTGCGAAATAATTACGCTAACACAGTCTTTGATTTTAACAAATTATTTCTCTTTTATTAAGCAAGATATATTTTACTTTACGTTGTTATTCAGTGTTATTCAATATTATTTATATAACAACAAAAATATAAAAATAAAACTTTTACAAGTGAATTTGGATTATTGAAACGTAAGTCATATGGTTTGGCTATGCAATCTTACACTCTATCTTCCTACTTTTAATAGAACAGACCATCGTCGGTTAAAACTACTTTCCTTAACTAATTTATTTCTTAGATTTCTATTGAACGAACCAGTACGTAATTTATCCCCACACTCACACACATTCTTTATTTTACATTAGCTTTCTACTAAACCCCACTTTGAGATCTCATTATTTTGTGAAACATCTACAAATATAAATTGGAATGTAGTTACAGTTTTGAATTAAAATTGATTATAGGGTACTCAGCCTGGTTGTAGATCTGATCCAACTGTTGATGCACTTATTTTGTCCTGCACTCCGAAAGTCAATTGAAGCTAGTTAGAGTTATTTTGTCTTTTGACTGGCGTTAATTGTTCACTGGTTACTAGAACCGTTTTTCTCACATTTCACTTTTAATAGTTGTGTCGGCTGACTTTACTTTTGCTCGAGCACTGTTTATTTTAAGACCGCGGTATGTTGTTTGTACTTATTAATAGTTATGAGAACAGCGTGCTCCTATTCTACCCCGCGCGGCTCTACTTAATACAGTCAATTTGTGCTCAAAAGGGCCCCTAGCGGGAAAGTTGTGGGGTAGTTTTGATTTCTTCCATTCTATATGTTTTTTGGGGTGCTGAATCCGAATCTGAGGTTTGCTAACAAAATTTCGTGACGCAACATTGAAAAAAATGCAAAAAAAGGTAAAAAATCTCATTTTTTGGCGGTTTTTTGCTTATAACTCGAAAACTATCAACTTTTCGTAAATAACCTTCCTATTCAAAATGAAAGTACATAAAATGTCCTACAAATTTCATTGTTAAGGTTTTTTCTCCGACGAACCGTTCGGGCTCAAGCGCTAGTTGAAAATTGGCGTATTTTGTCTGTCTCCGCAAAAGCCCACTTTTTCCACTCCAAAACTCTAATTTATTATTAAAGGCTGTCAATTAGTGAATTCCTCCCAGTTCTCTGCACATACCTTATTTAGATCGTATATGTAAAGGTATAGGTCATTTTTTCAAAAATTACATAATGTTCAAGTTATTTAATGAAGTCCGAAATTGTACAAATTCAGTTACAAAAAAGTTGAAATTCCAACGAAAAATCTTGAAAAATTATTACATATTATTATATTATATTACATATGATTATATATTACATTATTATATGAGCAAACATTATATGAGCCGTTGTCGTTTAGAGGGTCCTGGCTGAGGTTCTTCGAAGGCGGCGGGTCCTGGCACAGGTTCGGGTTGTTCTATCGTCAGCGTCGGGGCTTGTTCATCTGGAAAATGAAAGAGGTGGTGAGAAAACAACAACTTGTGATCATATCTCAAGGAGAGATGAATGATTACGAAATAGATTGTGAGATTAGACATACCTTCCGCATTGTGTAAGCGTCTTTCTTCAGTCTGTTCTCGGTCTCTTCTTCATCTATGTCAATGCTGTCTTCCGGGGGCTCGACGTTTTCACACAGCCCTTCGCACGATGTGCAGATCGGGGAGCAATGGAGGCCTGCCTTCCTGCATCCACAATTGCGTTGGCAGCCTTTTTTACATTTACAAGAAATGTGCCGGAGTATCGAGTCCGGTGCAGGGTTCAAAGTGGTTGGCACTGGCACGAGACCACTCCTTGTTTTTTTTCCACCCCCACTCGTTCGGGTCTCTTTGTTGCTCGTCGAGTGTGGTTTGACCGGATAACCACTGCTGCACCTGAAAGTAAACTCTCAGTGAATGTTGTCGTGCAGCAGCTTCAGTGGGGGGTAGTGAGGCAATGTTGGTTTTACTTTTGTGCGATGAAGATACGTATTGCCTGTATCTCAAATCGTTCAGGCTAGTCTCATGTCCTTTCCCATACAGAGCCATGAGAAACACGTTTCCTGCTTCGGCAATCTCGTCCTGGTGTGCATGAGGGTCTTTGAAAGCATCAATGACTGGTTGCAAGTCATTGTTCTTATGCAGCACTTTGAGAAATTTCAGTTTCCCCTGATTAAACAGAGCAGAAGTGGTGTCACAACCTCACAACCACTCATCGCGTGCAGGAACAATATATGGTCTGATAGGGTTTTGTCAGCGGCAAGATGAGGATTGTAGAGGGTTTGAGACACCTTTCCTTTTCCTGGTTTCAAAAAGAAGACATTCTTTATATCAGGGCTACACAGGCCAATCAAAATCATCAAAAGGTCGATATCTTCCCCCACCACTGTCACATATTCATTTGACGGGGCCAACATAAGAGCTGTTGTGATAATTAGGATATCAGCATCCTCCACAGCTTGCTGTGAATCAATTTTGCATCATCAAATTTTTCCATTAGCATAGATATCAACCGGCTCTTGTTTTTGGAGTTTGCAAGAAAACTCTCCAGCGAGACAGTGGGCACCATCGATTCTGTAAATGATATTGCAGCAGATTGTTTTCTTTGCGCTCTTCTCAATCATTCTATACGCTTGGTGCTTTCACAAGCTTCGTCAGGGTAGCCATCGAAAATGACAACGGCATTTGATTTGTAGTTTGACTTGACATATGATACATAACTGCTGCAAATTTCTGCATATGTCTGGCCGTGGTGCCATTTGACCCGGTGTAACAAAAACCCTCCGTCGATGACATATTTTGTATCGTTCAAGTCCGCCTGTTCAGTCGGTGCAAAAGCCCTGTACAAGCTCGATCTTTCCTCATCCCATGCTCATCGAAAAGAGAGAGAGGGTAGGGGCTAAGTTCGTAACACAAAAATTCTCGCAGCTCTTCATCTGAATGTTTCACGATGGTCATTCGTTGGAAAAGTGTGGTTGGATTGATGACTACAGCCCTGTCTTGTATCTGAATAGAGCTGTTCATGATCGCAAGAGGCTGCACTCTTTCGCTTCGTTTGAATTTTACAGCTTGAAAATCACCACCAACAATGCGCTGTATACCTTTCATGCCCATCTCCTTGGACAAGTGGCAGATGATCCTCTCATCTGCGATAACACCTGTACTTGGTGACATTAGGTCAGTGGTCTCTGGGAAAGGAGGATGCTCGTGGAACCAATTCAGCAACTTATGTGCGTCAGTGTTGTCTCACTTTTGCATAGTATCTCTGCTGTCAACGTGTTATTCTGACGTTGCGAGTTCCACTCCCGTAAAGTGCTCTATCTCTTGGCACACATTATGCAGTGCTGTCATCCCTTGTGTCCATCTTGTCACAACACCTGCAGTTACTCCACGGCCATGAGTGAGACCACCACTTGTCTTCATTGACTTCATTAGAGTTTGTTCAATCGCCATATCACTCCAGGTGCCACACCACAGTTTCTCACTCCTACGAATGGTGAAACGCTCGTATTCTGCAGATGGCATTGCAGTTTTCAAGGTATGCATGTCCTGGAGGTAAAGATGGCTGCATTTGGCATACAGATTATGGCCACTGGTGTGAAAGAAAGGGAGCATTTCATATATGGTTTGGAGGTGTAGATCCCAGTTGCTGCTTCTTTCTGCTTCAATGAAGTGCTTAATCAAAGTCACCATTTCAAAATATACAACCCAGACCTTGGCAGTGGGGCCACGTTCTGACAACAGTTGAAGCTTAGCTTTGAATTCTTCTTGCACATCTTTCACAATCTCCTTCACATCATTAGAAAGAATCACTGTTCTGTCCATGTTGAACAAGATCTCCTCCAATTGATCCACCATTGTTGGCAACAGGGCCATTGATTGAATCACTATTTTGGCCAAAGTTCTGTGAGCCAACATATGAGCTCGTACTGCCCTTGCGTAGGCGTGACCAGACATGATTTTTTCAGTTGAGTTCGCCGCATATATGGTATTGAAAAGTTCAGTCAATCCACTACCTTGCATAATGTAACCAATTGCCCCCATGAAGGACATCAGTAAATGAAATCCACCGAGCCTTATAACAACATTTGACAGAGCAGGATCATTGGGACGGCTATCAAGAATGTCCCGCGCCTTGAGGTAGAGGGGTTGGTCAAATGTCACCAGACAGGTAACTTGGTTTAAGGATTTAGTCTTCTCTACTCCGGTCAACAATGCTGTGAATATTGTTATCATAATCACTTGGAGAAGCATTGATAAATGGCTGGGAACTAACAAACGTTAGTTCATATGGGATGTCTCTTGTGACATCTTCCATAAATCCATTCCATCCGGAGAGGCCAGGAATGTCTCTGCTTTCCCCATAGAGCCACAGAAGATCAGGGGCACAGATGGAATCACAGTTTCAGTTGGTGTATACATTTCCTTGAGATCTTTTATCTTGATTTCAGCTAAACCTTCAGGTTTTGTCCTTTCAAAATGGATCAGTTGAACAGCTCCATAACTTCCAGAAACCTCAGGTGGGGGTATCATTTTCAGCCGAGGAATGAATTGATTGGGGGCTACTGCATGTTTTGGTGCAATACAGGAAATGCCACCCATGTCGTGAAAGGTGTTGTATCCGTCGATTGTACGTACGTTAAAATCAGCGTTATCGTACACCTGCTGTGAAAAGCACGGCTGGTTAACTTTCAGTGGATCGCCGTTGATTGCTGATGCTTCCAGGCGAACAGATTCTGTATAAGACGAACAAAACCCCAATGAAGAAACCACATCGACCAAGTGGTGGTTTCCTTGAGCCGTACTTCTTGTACAGAAACACTGCCAACCCTACGAGGAATGGTGAGACGAATGATCTGGGCCTCACTGCTGCTGCAAGACTATGAGCCAGCGCTGTGCTCTTCTTCTTCTTCCACATATCATGGTCCCCACGTTTTTTGTTTAGTACAACTGTTGCCATAAATGTACGGAGGGTTTCAGGAATGAGTTCCTCATTTCCTTCCAAAAACTTATCAGGTGGGGGGTACTGTTCTGTCTCATAAACCTGGCTCCGGATATCCTCAACAATAATTGCAGCAGCCGTCTTAACAATCCAGAGTCTTTCCTCTTGTTCATTTTTTAACGCCTGCTGGTACCAAGCATCATTCAAAATTTTATACCCTGTGTTTTTGAAACACACTACCGACTTCTTGTTTGGAGAAAAGGTAATTATTATATCGCTTCCATATTTTTTGAGTAGATGAGCTTTGACTGTCTTTTTGTCAGGACGATAATCACCCTTGATTTGGTCCATCAACTTGTCGAGTGAAAACTGGCACTCTCCATCACTATTCTCAAGATAAGTGTAGACATCTTCCATTGCTGCTTCAACATCATTGGCGAATGGACCGCTTTTTCTCTTCTCTTGAGTTTTTGGGCGATTGTACAGTTTTCTCATGCATAAACTATGATACTGACAATCAGAGGCCACCAAGTCTGAGACAGGCAAAAGACGTTTGATTATGGCTTGTCCATACTCATCACCACGTTCTTCTGCTCTTTTTATGATAGTTTCCTTGACTTTCAAAACTCGAACCTGATACACAATACTGTATTGTGATTGGTTTTCTTTTTTCTTTGTTGTTCTATAAACTCAGGTGTTATGACGAGGCCACACATAAAGCAATGAGTTTTGAAACTGAAAGGTGCTTCAGTAGAACGTATTTTGACTTGCTCCCTACCCTGTTCCACCTTCTTCAAATGAGCGGCAATCATTCTTTCATTACTGTAGTTTTTACGACATCGTTCATGAACCTCAACTGCAGATTTTTTACTTAGCTGAACATGCTCACCATCCTTCCTCTTCTTGCTTGACTCGATAAACGTTTTCAAACCTTTTTCCCGCACCGTTGTCACCTTCTCTACATCATTATCCAGCACTTCATCACAAATAAAACACACGTTTGAAGCCATTTTTAACACTACGCGTAAACATAACTTGTTGAATTGTGTTGTCGTTGGATTCTAAAACCGAACTACTCCCTTCGCACTGCCACTGGCAGTGAGCAGATGGCCAGTGTGTTTTTTTGGTGGGGGGAGAGGGGAGGACCCCTCGTGAACAATACAAAGGGTTCGAGACTGGGAACGCAGGCACACGGTGACGTAGTTGGCCTTGGCTCGTCTTCTACAACATATAAATGTTAATAAACACCTACTAACACTGGACATTACATTTTCATATTTTACATGAAACAAATTTGTTACTGGTAAAATTAAATTAGTATATTTGGTTAACGTATCAGTTATTAGGAGCTGAGTTTAAGTTTAACTGAGATATCGATATCCTTTAAAAGTGATTCACCACAGTCGAGATATAATAAGGAAAGTGTGAAACTTGCTTATCAAAATAATAGGTATTAATGATACAAATCTTCACCCCTTTTACATGTTTTGAAAAATATGAACAATTTTTCATCTTTTTATTTTATTTTACGTGTTTCATAATACAGTATTAAATACTTTAAAATAACTTGTTTTATACGTTTTGAATATGGACATGAATAAAAAGTATAACCTTACACCCAATACATAAAAAAAAAATTATTCGACGTAAAACTTGTTAAAAACTGTAGATATGTGATACGTAAGACATTTAGTGTTGATACTCGAACCCGCGAATTATGTGCAGTAGCAAGTAAAAGTGGAATCTGTGTGGTTACGACTAACGTGTCTCTCTGGTGGAGTCGTAGGTTGGTGACCCCCCTTACCTATAATTGTCACTCACAGTTCTTCTCATACAGATTTAGTGAATAACCATTTCAGACTGTTGTTTGTTTTACTCTGCTAAAAAATGAGATTTTTTACCTTTTTTTGGATTTTTTTCAATGTTGCGTCACGAAATTTTGTTAGCAAACCTCAGATTCGGATTCAGCACCCCAAAAAACATAGAAATGGAAGAAATCAAAACTACCCCACAACTTTCCCGCTAGGGGCCCTTTTGAGCACAAATTGACTGTATTATAATAATAAATTAGAGTTTTGGAGTGGAAAAAGTGGGTTTTTGCGGAGACAGACAAAATACGCCAATTTTCAACTACCGTAGCGCTTGAGCCCGAATGGTTCATCGGAGAAAAAAACCTTAACAGTAAAATTTGTAGGAAATTTTATGTACTTTCATTTTGAATAGGAAGGTTATTTACGAAAAGTTGATAGTTTTCGAGTTATAAGCAAAACACCGCCAAAAAATGAGATTCTTTTACATTTTTTTCAATGTTGCGTCACAAAATTTTGTTAGCAAACCTCAGATTCGGATTCAGCACCCCAAAAAACATATAGAATGGAAGAAAATGGAAGAAATCAAAACTACCCCTCAACTTTCCTGGTAAAAACACAATTTGACTGGATTAACTGTGTACACTTTAACGTTCTAGTGGTGACTGCCTACTATGACCTCCTGATGCAAACTGGCTTGGGGCGATTACATGTTCCTCTGTAATTCACAGAGAGACTGAGTTGACAGTGGTTATAACATTGTGCAGCTTTGTGAAAGCAGGGGTTCCCAAAAGGTTGTACCTTGTATGAATTGACAATTTTACTAACATTCTCTGCCTCCCAATTCTATACCGTTACAACCTGACGATGAAGCTCTTTAGAAACATCAGTAAACTTTATTACCTTTTTAGATACAAGTTTATACGTATGTTATATATTTTATAAGGCTTTAAAAATGTAGACCTCCTTTGTAATAACCTGATGTAAACTTATACGCTAATATAAAATATAAGTATATTTGTTTCTGTACAACTTTTGAATTGATGCATTCCAGCACCTGTAAATTTAACACATCACTGGGGATATGTTAATGATACAGGAGAGAGTGACAATTCTAATCTTCTCTGCCAGGAGGCACTGCCCCAGTAGCTGCTTATCCTTATGTGCTGGATAGAGACTCCACTTTTGACCCATGGTTGGAGCAGATTACCCAGCAGCCAAAAACAGGGTAAGGCTAAAGCTGCCTCAGCTATACTGTCATCCATGAGATTGTGTCTAGACTTCCAGCTACAGCACACTACTGCCGTACACATACAGCTTATTCCCCATGCTATTGTAAAACAATGAGAAACGTCTGTACAAACAAACTGCCAAACATCTTAAGTGTCTGAAATTAAAGTGCAAACACCTGCTTTAGTTAACTATACTGAATCTGCTATACTCAAAAAATTTAATATTAGTTTTGAGTATTAGCAGTCATGGCCAGTGTTGAGACAAAAGGATTTAACTGGGACTTATCTTCATCTAGGGTTTTATGTTCATCTAGTTTATGCTTTCTAAGTTTTGTTTTCAGAATAGAAAGTAAAGTATTTCTCTTGTCTCCAACTATCTTAAAGAAACTGAACTCCCATTCTCTACCACACCAAAAACTGACAGATCAGCTGTAACTATGCACTTTTAGAAGAAGTACACAAAAAACTTTAAATAGCTGGACTGGTGTTAAACAGCTATCAAACAACTACTTTTTAACAATATAAGATAAATACCCTTCATACCAATGGTTGAAAAGGTATATATACTAACTTATCACAAGAAAATAATGATAATTCAGGAATAATCCATTTACCTCTTTTAACAAACTTTTTCCGAAATTCAAAATAAAACAAGTTTTGGTACAAAATTTAAGCCAACTTATGCACTCTTTAGAGAATATTACATATCCATAATTATCAAAAAGTACCCACATTGATAGATTCTAAATCAGCAATCCAAGATATATTGACACGCAGAAAAAGCTCCAAGAGATATCAACCAAATGACCAATATTATTTAGTACCTTATGAAATATACTGCACTAACCTGGTTTCTTTCACACATTCGAATAAAGCATTTGATTATCTACCAATAAAAAATGACAAACTACATATATATGTACCTAATATAAAACTAATTTTATAAAAAACCTACTCAAACCTACCCCCCACCACACACACACATGTATAATTACAACAACCACAAATCAGTCCTGTCCTGTCCTCAAGTTACTATAAATGAACAGCTGATCCCTCACGCAGTAAGGTCAAGCATATTGAACTTCACATTTACTTGAGAGCTCATTCAATTAAGAAAGAGAAGATAGATTTAAAAAGATAAATACTTAGAAGAATGTCATCGTTTATGCTGCAAAACAGGATACTCCTTTATGATAATATAATCTGTCTAATGTGGCTATACATTGTCAACCTTAAGGATGTGTCTACCTCAACACTTAATATATAATCTACTACTTCCAGTCCAAACCCTCACAACAATGTTTAATAGTCCAAAGATTGTTTCAAACCAAATTCTTTATATAGACTATAATGTCTATTTGTGGGCTAAGTGACAAAACAAAAAGTCACAAAGTACCACAATGTCTTATGAAGCCATCCCAACACATCAACAGACTTTCTGAAGGAGAAATTCCCTGTCAAAGCCCTAAAGGCTTAATTCCTCTCCAGTCATGTTTACTGTATGTAACAAAGTTAGCTCATTGAATGTACATATATTATGAGTACTAATACAAAATATTTTAAAAATTGGCATACAGGCCTTTATTTAGTTTCAATTGCCTTAGTCCTTTTTTGATTGAAAATGAAACAGAGAATTGATTAAATAACAAAATAATCATCAGTAGGAAATTTTAGAAGTTGCATTTAGTTTTGTTTACAATAATATTAATATATTAAAATAATTTGCCATTTAAATACTTCAAAATTAAAAAGAACGGCCTTCCAGGTAGTAGTATTTGTCACTAACTAGTACTGTAAAGTTATGTTAAGAATTTAGTGTTGGACAAATGTAGTTGCTGAATAGAAGAATAAGAGATGAAGAGTATCATTTTATAGTTGATTTACATAATGAAAATGAGTCAGATGTCCAAATATTTCTCAGGAGGCTAGATGACTGTATCAAATGTTATGTGTTAAAAAGAATATAAAATGAAACAGAACTAGAAAATTATCTATTAAAATATAATTTGAATTAAGAAAACACATTTCATAGTAGAATAAAATTTTAAAAAGATTAAATTATAGTAATGTATAAGAAGAGTATGTTCTGAAAAATACTTATATAACAGATGAGTGTTTTACAGAAAAACCAACCAACTTTAACATAAACGTGGCTCTTGGATTTTATTGTCCAAAAAGGCACTACACTCCACTACAGAATCCACCTTTGCAAACCACCTCATTGAAGCAAACCACACATACACAAACATTGACATAACATGGATATTCTACATGTACACACAAAAGCTGAAAACTAGACTAGAGTCTGTTGATTAACTAAATATAATTATGTCACTACCAACTCGGAACACAAAGTTTTTTTATTGGTAAAACGTGTGGTTTGCTTCAATGAGGTGGTTTGCAAAGGTGCATTTGCAAAAGCAAATGACATTGCTTCAAAGATACACTGAACACACAAAGGCACTACACTCCACTACCAAATCCACCTTTGCAAACCACCTCATTGAAGCAAACCACACATATACAAACATTGATAACAGCATGGATATTCTACTTGTACACACAAAAGGTTGAAAATTAGACACTCTTTAACAATTGGAAATATACAAACACACAAAAACACATAAAAACAACATCCTAAATGAACAGACACATTTCAAATCACACGTACTATTCGAACATATTACGCCCCACACACACAACGTCGATCCTTCAGAAGTCGATGCCGTCACCAAGAACAAGATGGACAGCGCTCCCAGTGGCAGCCTGATGAAGCTTATAATAAGCGAAAACTGGTTCAGGCTATAAGGTAAAACTTATGTTTTTACCAATAAAAAACGTTGTGTTCCGAGTCGGTAGTAACATAATTATATTTAGATAAACTTGGCAAATCTAGAATTTGCAGAAACTCGATTAAAACATTTAGAAAGTTATGAAGTGACTATCTCATAACCATACTAACACAGAGTGAAGAAGTTATACTGTAAAAGTTGCTACTATAAGAGTACTCGGTAGATAGACAAAATTCCAAAAGTAATAGTAAAAACAAATATATTGTAGGCCTGTGCATACTGCATACTATATAAAGATTCTGTACATCCAACAAAAAAATGTACAATTGTAATCTTAATTTATGTGATTTTAAAACTACAGTTTCAGCAGAATAACTCATTAGTTATGGCATAGACATAAGGCTACTCAATTACTATTTCAGTGCCATAGGTTCAATTCCTTTGCTGGTAATAATCCTCTCACTGGGTCTCTTTTACTGGACATTCAAAAACTAGATCCTAATAAATGAAACATCTCTAACTACCCATTCATAACCTGTTTACCATCATATTACTTACAATGTACAAAGACACTACTAATATAAGTAGACAACCCACAGAAATTCTCTATAGACTATGGCATACTGAAGGAAAAATAACTGATCAATTTCAGTCAATTACAATCTATAAAGCAATTATTAAACTTTAATCCAGTATAATCTAATAACGTATTAATATTATAACTTTAAGTAATCTCTTTATATTCCTTCAGCTTTAGCAGAGTTACAGAAGCCTAGCCTGTAAATGAAGTTTTAGCTGTGTTAGCTGAAGCTTAGTTTTTAAATAATTACAAGGAACAAATTGTTTAGCATATTTACTTTCATAAATTAAATTTACATTAATCACTAGATTTACACAAACATTACACAAAGGACTGTACATTAAAAAAAATTTATCACAAAAAGACAACATAAATTTTTACAGTTTGAATTTAAATATGCCAAGCTCTCTTAATAATATTTCCTTGAAAACTGCATATATATCAATCCCGTTAAGTACCATGTTGTAGATAGTTTTTCCAAGAATTACGTGGCAACCTTTCAATATGCTTTCAATTATTTCTTTTAATTCACTTTCAAAACTAGTGTCAGTACTTGTAACCTCTGCTATTTTTGTCTTTTCCTTGCTAACACACATGCTGACGTTTTCTTTCACAACTTTTACACTTGGTTTCTGTTTTTCTCCATTTGGCTTATCACTTACATCTTTTTTTCCTTTGCTCTCTTTATTGTCATGTTCGATGCTTTCCTTTAGAGCCATGCGCTTGTTATTGATTAATTTTTCTGAATTCTCTTTTGATTTCAACACTTTCATTTTTGCAGAAGGCAAATTTTGATTTACGTCACTTTCTTGACCTTTCTTAAAAGATTCCACTGCAGTATTGTTGTTCTGAATCACATTTTTTATTAATTTGCCACAATTTTCTGTCACACTTTCTAATAATAGTTTGGGTTTAACTTGCTTAATTTCTGATTGAAAATTATTATAATTTTTGTCATATACCTTTGTTTTAAACTGCTTAACATCTGGTTGCAAGTTATTAATAGTATCAAGGAAACAAGTTTTTATATCTCTGTTACTTCTTCCATCGTATGAACCCATTATATCATACATTTTTGTCTTCCATTTACTACATATATTTGAAAATACAGACTCACAGTTGCTTTGTGTTTTCGCTACTGTAAAGTTACTTGTCTTCGTTCTTCTATAAATACCATTTGTTGGTTTGGGAGAAGCAGCTTTCTCACAACTTGTTTTAGAATGTCTAGTTTTACTTTTTGCAATTTTTATATCTTTCATTGTAAACGGTTGTGCAGTATTAGACCTGCTTGCTTTTGGTACAGGAAAAATAAACATATTTTCACTTTTAATAAATTCATTAGTTTCACTGCTAAATGGAAATGGAGTGCTAGCATCTTGTTTTTTTATAATTTCAATACTTGGTTCTACTTGTTTTATTTCAACTGATGGTTTTTCGCTTTTCAAAGAAGGGTCTTTACTTGAGGTTTCATTTTCAGTTTGCATATTAAAATCTGCATAACTTTTTTCATAAACTGTGACCACCTCTGGCTCCTTAACACTACCTTGAGAATCAAGATTTGATACTGATTTTGTGGTTTGTGTTTGTTTTTGCACTTGTTCTTTCATTGAACTGTATGATTCTGCAGACTGGTATTTTTGGTTTTTATCTTTTGCTGATAACATTTCTTGACTGTTGTCTCTCTTTGCCTTGAGAAGACTTGGTCTTTCATACAAATTAATTGGGACACTATTATTTTGTTCATTTTTATCATCTGGCAAAAAAACAATTGGTATGTACACAATATCTGAGTCATCAGGCTTTTTCTTATCTTTATTTTTCAGTACCATTAATGGTATTTTATTTTTCTGTTGTGATTTAGAATCATTATTAAACTGATCATTTTTTATTTTAGTTATATGCTTAAAATTGTGTTCAGTTGTTAACGTTTCACTCGTATATTTTTCATTAAACTTTCTGCTCTTCATTTGATTCTTTTTGTTTAAATATCTACTTCTATTTTTCTTTCTTTCTTCATTATCACTATCAGATTCATAAGAATCCTGTTCAAAATCTTTACTCTGTACTTCCTGCCTTATTTTGTAACTGTCTGAGTCATTAATCTTACTAGGTACAAGATCTAAGCTCTCTTCTTTATGTACAAGTAACTCCCTTTTTGATTCTTTATTGAAATAAGTAAAATTAGTTTTGTCTGTATAAACAGATGTATCTGAATAATAATTTCGGCTACTAGAATTATTAAAAATGAAGTCAGATTTAGTTAGCACTTTACTTTCCAGTTTTGGATAAGACGCAAATGATGAGCCACTATTCTTACAAAAATCATCATAAATTTGTTTGGAAGATCTCTGGTAATACTTCATTCTGACATTTTCGTGGTAACCCTATACCACTAGTAGAACTGTTTCATTTGTTTTGTTTACAGTAATTAGTTTATTTAACCAACTCCTTACCAACATGCGTGTTCCTAACATTTGAAAACATAAAAACAAGCAATTTTTTATTATTCGAAATTTTACTTTTTATCCAAAGTTCACTGATATAAACAAAGATTACAAACAATGAGGGAAACTACCGGTACTACCAACTTTCCAAAGTGTACTATGCCAGGATATTTGAATGATAGTGTTCTTTGAATGACAAAAGTAAATTAAGTCAAATATAAACATTACAGATATTTTTGACATATTTTTCGCTTCATAATATGGTTATTCAAAAGTCAGTCCCTATTCATTTTCGTAGTACTTATAGCTAATTAGTAACATCGCTTAACGGCCAAATGTATTTGTGGCGTATTTGTTCATTATTTATGTCTATGGTACCAGTGGTTGTATATTTTTTAGTACGATAAAAATATATCTTATATTTATAAGATATATTTTTGCTTCCCATGATTAAAAATATCAATTACATACTTACTTGACAGCATAGATTCGGTGAACAGTGAACATGAATGTGTACATGAACAGTTTGTCAATGTGTTCGTGAACTAGATTGCGGTTGACGAGAAGCTGAACGAGTCATTTGTCAGAAAAAATATTGTATATAGGTATATCAATTGTGCGAAGTAGATCTACATCGTCTTTCCGTTCAATATTAATGTAAGTAAAATAAGATTAAAATGAATAATTCAGTAAGACGAATTTGGGCCTACTGACTAAAAAGTAAATTATTACATGAAGTAATTGTTTTCAGTCATGATAATAGGCCTAATATTATTTTGTAATTTATTTCTGTGTTGTACGTATCTTCATATTATAGTAATAATACTTCCAACGTTACAACCATATGCTTTCGTGAAAATTGCCCCACCAGGACCATTAAATCGTACACTTTTCCATCATTGAACACAATACTTCTACTCCAGTCTAAACCTCCGTATCTGGCAATCAAAACGTACTACTTTAGTACGTGGATTTAACTAGTATAAGAGTGTGTTAAAAATATACTGAGAGTAATTAAATAATCAAATACTATTATACAACATATATGACGAATTAAGTAAAAATGTAACGTGGTCATTATTGAAGCTCGTATAACCTATAACTTCAGTATGGTTATGGATATTTGTGTTGGACAAACATAACCATGTAGCACTGCATTCATGGCTTAACTGAACACCAACATAATATTGGCAATTCCTCATCAGTTTATATATATCGTTGCATTAGAAATTGTGAAGTATAGTAGAAATTGCGACATCAAATGGTATTCCAAGTAGGCTTACAATTCCGTAAAAAAGATTTTCATGTAGAGAGTGAAATGTGACATGTTTATTGTACCTCTGTGTGTGTGTGTGTGAGTGATTATATTGGTAGCAAGGTGAATGTATTTAGTATTCTTGTCACAACTAATTTATTATTGTCATTGTTTTATGATGTAAGTATTAACAGATGTCAGGCTTAACTGAGATATAGGTAAATACAACTATTATATTCACGACTAACCTCTGAAGAAGCCTTTTAAAGGTGAAAACCGGTTCAGGTTGTAAGGTAAAACTTCATGTTTTTACTTATAAAAAACTTTGTGTTCCGAGTCGTGAATATAATAGTTGTATTTAGTTAAGTAACGGACACATCATGGACAACGAAATTTGAGATATAGGCTTAACCTATATGCTTAGGGGTTTACTAATATGGCTGTATAGGTGTGATTTCACTTTTGCTTTGGATAAATACAGGATTGAAAAATAACTATAAATAAATGTCAAAGAAATCAGTAACATTGAAACATACAAACATTCACAGGAATACTGAGCAGTACTATTAGGGGCAGTCTTATAGATTGTAACAGGCATACAATAAGTGAATACACATTTAGGGATACAATTATAAATGATTTCTCAAAAATCTGAATTTGTGATGTTTTCAAATTGTTTCAGTGCACATGAAAAATTGTTTTGTAAATATATTATATATGGTACTCAAGTATGACAAAAAATTGGTGGTGACGTATGCATTGTTTACAATATTAATGAAATTAAAAACAAGGAAACAATATATGTTCAGTATATTAATGTTGTATAATTTTTATTGAACTGAAGAGTAAGTCAAATTTTTTTAGCTTTCCAAAACCAAAGTATAATAGGTAACTGCAAAACCATTTAGTAGAATAGAAATTCCAAAAATGCTCCGTATTTATTATTTATACATTATTACTTTAGTATATTTTGACTATGTTTTATATGTGTAATGCTGCTTTTGTTTGAGTGTTTAATGTAAAGGCAGTGTAGTTCAGGTTATAACCAAACTCTATCAATAAATTAGTAATAACAAAGCCATGCTATGTGATAAAACAGCTTTATAATTCGGGGGGGAGGGTATAAAATAGCTTTATAGCTTTTGTTCTGGGTGGGATTGTATGTAATATTTCTCATTTGGTCAGGACTATATTAAGTCAATACATGACATTTAATAATATTAAAATACACACTGCATACTAGGGGCCTACACAAACACATAACTTAAGCAACAAAATATTATTGTTTGTTCATCCACAACCATGGATGTCATTCATTATAAACAAATAGTTCATTGTGAAAATTAATGTTAATGGAAGTTGGATATTCCTATCTCCACCATGTTAAATTGTGTTACATTTTTGTGAGAAATCATAAAAGACAAAATATTTTGTTTTTATTTTTACTATATGATAATGTGGCCTCTGTGTTAACATTTTGGGAACATGTGAGGATTTGGCATGCTTTTATTTAATTATTTGTAACTGTATTTAACACGCCCTCCCATTCCAACAAATGATCATTGCCAGGCCTCTTTGGCATACAAACATGCCTGGTTTTAATGATACAAAACATTGTGCATTTTGGTTCTCTCAGTGTTTTTTATTTGTTTTTTTTTTATAGCAGTGTGTTAGTAGGCTAACAATAATTATCAGTCACATAAATATTGCTAATTTCACCCTTTATGTTAATAGAAACTATGCGATGAAAACTCATGAAAGCAGTCATGAATCTTAATACATTTCCTCCAATTATCAGTTTTGTGTATGGTTTATTTTACAAACCATATAATATTGTTTTCTTGTCCATTTTTGATATTTCCAGTCCATAGAAATTATAATTTTTACATATCTTGAATTTTTATATCTTTTGTGTAATTTATAATTTTTATATTCAACAAATTATAATTTCTTTAAATCCCCCAAGTCATGGGTGATTTCTTACAGGTAAGTCCTTTACTAGGAATGCATCCTTTGTAATACTTGACATTTCGATCCCTAGAATCTGGGGTTGTCCTCAAAAGCTGTGAGAGGCAGTTCTTGCCACTGTTGTCAGGTCTTTCAACTGGCACTCACATCTTCTCAGGAAATCCCAGATCTTGGGGATGTCAAGCAAGAAAAACATTATGATGGAAGAAGTCCTAGCAGAGAATTTACTCATTAAAATTGTAACTTGTTTGAAATGTACCAAACCTGAAAACTGTAAGCAAGATGAACTGTTCCATTCAGATAACTTAAAACCAGTACAAATACTTCAGCTATTTCAAACCTGTCAAACACTAAAATTTTTATTTTAAATAACAGTTTGCATTTAGAATGCTGCAGGTAACTGGTCATACTGCACAACGTAAGTTTAGAGTATAACTTTTGTAAATAGTTTAACACGGGGGTTTTTCGTAAAATTTGGTATTCATTTGATTTTTGAAATTTGGCTTTCTCATAATAATTATTCAAAGGTATGAAAAGTCGTAAATCTTCCAGTGAATAGGAATTAATAAAAGTCTGTAATTGTTATGGCAAACTAATAAGAAAAAAAAGATTAAGATATCTGGTTTCCAAGAAATGTGTACCCTTAGGGAGGAAAACATTTTTCAAGAAACTTCATTGTAGTTAGCACTGTAGTTCAAATAAAACTATTCTATATCTTAATTCAGTGGTTTCCAACTGGTGGCTCGCGACACCTTTTCATAGTGGGGTCTGTGATCTTATCTTGAAAAAGTAATTAGTAACACCTTTATTTTTGTGAACAAGTAAATGGATAATAAATTATTATTTTAACTGACAATGCTCTTGCAGGAGAAACCTATGAACACGTTTCACTGATTGAGTAATAAACTTACAATACATTTCACTTCATTTGTTTAATGGAATATGTATTTGCTCTGATCCTCTTTCATTTTCATTATATTACAAACCCAGTCTATTTCCTTCCATCCCTTAGCTAGACAAAGCAGACAAAACATAAACTACATTTAATATCTTTCTCGTATTTTCATTATTATACTGACATAATAAAGTTTGAACCATTCAAGACTTGTAGTAAGATATATTAAATGTGTAAATTACCATTTTTACGTATTTACAATTAAGTACTGCCTTTTTTCCAATACTCACTGAAAATTGATCACTCATGGTGAGGACCACTGGTAGGTTATTGGGTTTAATTGTGACCCTCTTAAGCTGGAAACCACTGCATTAGTTCAACTCAGCTACTTATACAGACTTAATGTGGGTTCTCCTCTACACATGTGCTCCCAAATGTCCTTATTTTGTTAACATCAAACACCTCATAAGACATTATGACTGACATGTCATAAGACTGACAACGAGGAAAACATTGTGTGTTAATAAAAAAAAAAATGCATTAAATGCAAAACATTGTTCATAAATAATTTTTATTCTTGTCCTAACTTATGTGAAGGTTCAGTCTACAGCTGCCAACTAGTTTTTATTTGTTTCAGGCATTAACAAGAACAATAAAAACATCATAAGACAAATGGAAGAGGTCAAATTTGAGGACAAGGTACATAGTTGAAAGGGGAAAAATGTAGTTTTTACTATTAATATGTGCGTTAACTTGCATACATATGTCATATACACATACCTTGTACACACACATTTCATCGTACAGTTTAATAATACAGTTTTTACCATTACATTATTCTTAATTAATTGGTGTATAGAAAAATGCTTAACAATATAGCTTCAAATAAATACAACTTCAAGTAGGTTTATTTTCATGTGACACACATTTCACAGAAATTATTCTGTATCTTCAAGTGTTTTTTGAATTGTAATTGAACGTTTCACTTACAATGTAGTTAATGGATAATTGATTTTACTTCGATTCATATTTTCTAGTGTTGTAATGTTTACGTAGTTAGCTATTTATTAAATATTAATGCTTTATTTTGATAATTCCAATAAATGTATATTTAAATAAATCGTCTTGTTTAGCTTTTATTTGAATTTGTTCTTTAATTAGTAGATAATTATTATTGTGTTTGTAAATATTCAGATTTTCCCAGATATTCATTTTGTTACCTTTTTGTACGTTTTAAATTAATTTGACATTTTGAATGTCTGGAAATTTATGTTTATTATTTAAACAGTGTAGCTAAATTAGATTTGTAAATATTAGGTTTTAAAAATGCATTGCGATGTTGAATAAATCTCTCGGACAGTTTTTTCTTTGTCTGGCTTCTGGCTTACGTAAAATTTATTGCAATCTGGACATTCTATTTTGTAAACTCAATTTTTATTGTGACTGTTGAATTTAGTTTTAGGTTAGGTTAGTAGGTTAGATTACATAGGAGACCTGCAGGAAACTCAACGAGTTACTTACAAAGGAATACTATATATATAATAACGTAACAAATTATATAATGTAATTTAAATTTGTGGAGCCCCACGATTTTTGGAGCGCCAAAATTATACAACGATACCTTTTGTATATGCAGGTTGTAAATAATTATAACAATACCAGGTGTAACTATAATAAGAGTAGTAAATTTATGGGTAGTTAAAATTTCATGTTTATTGTTTTAACAAGCATTATAAATAATAAAACATTGTTAATAATCTTCGATCAGATATCACTCACTATTAAGTTCATCTCTTAAGCTATACGGTGTTACACACATTTAAAACACTCTTACCTCTAGACATGTTAATAATCTTAATCTAGACATTTATGCAAATTGATTTAATAAAAAAATTAATTTTTAAATGTAATTAAGTTTATTTTTTAATTGAATTCATTTATTTCAGATCTGACCTCAGCTTGCTCAGTCTATACCAGTTTCCTTTTTTTTTTTAAAAATAATTTAAAATTATATTGTTTACTCTTAGACTGGCATTTGTTTCATATTCAAAATTTAAATCATTCTTTTCTACTAAATGCAAATATAAAATCATTTCAATTACCGGTATTTTACTTGATAAAAAAAATATACTATCTCAAAATTAAACTCTCTTTTTTTTCTTCTATATTTATATTTATCTACATGCGATCGCTCATTCTTACGACTAATACATTTACATAAGACTCTATTACATTCTGTTTAATTATAAACTTTTTTGTTTTAATTCACTGTCTCTTTATATAGTCTTTATGAGCTCTTTAAAAAAAAATATCATTTATAAATGCATTATGCATGTCACCTCGAGTTTTGATGACCTTACGACTTATTGACGGGGTCCAGCGTTGTCCAGAGTTGGGTTTCCGTTCCTCCTGGCTTGGCGTGGTCCTGGATATGTCCAGAGTCCAGCGTCGTTCTCCAGCAGTGTGTGGTCCGTCCCAGAGAATTACTAGCTGCTGCGAGGTGGATCTCGTTCGGCTGTTAGGCGTCTAAAAAGCTGTTCAGCTGTTAAATGTCCACCATCTCGCGTCACTTTTTGTAGCTTCTCGGTAGATCCTCTTGCTGACTTAAATGGTCCCGGTACTCTACGTTTCCCAAAATAGTGTAAACATAATTACAGAACGTCTTTGGGTCATTTTCAAATTTGATGTCAAATTGCAGTCCTATGATTTTGACATTTTTTGAAATTATTTGGTATGAAATATCGTAGTTTTTGTTAATGTATTTTAAAATATGAAATCTAACAAATAACTTGCAAAAATTTGTAATTATTCAGCAATTTTTAATTTTTTGTAAAAATTGTTTGTTTCTGTCGAAACACATATTTCTGCCTGTCCCTGCCTTGGTTTCGATATATTTAAATGAACATATTCATTTTAAATAATAGGGATAAAAATTACTTTATTGCATTATTAAAGAAATTGAACCAATAAAAGGTGTATTCAGCAGTTACTTTTACATAAAAAACTAAATTTTTCATGTTGTACAAGTTTTTTCAGTTGTCCCGAGTTTTTGTCACAGTATTACTTCACGAGTGTTACTTAGTTTTAGGAGGGAAAAAAGGGAATTTCAGCTCTGTTAGGTTGGTGAAAACTAGCCATCTTGGATCTTACTTCAGTGGACTTTGAAAGTTTTCTTTGTTGATCAAGTGAAGAAAATATAGTTCAAGATTGAAATTAATCATGGTAAGTATTTTAATTCAATGTCATGAGTGTTACCTTTCCCTTATATTATAAATGTGAACTTATTTAACTTTTATTATATTAGCTAGCAAGTATTCGGTGCCCTCTTCCACTAGACATAACCTCAAACCTCTAGCTTTGAGCCATATTGAGTTATGAGTGAAATAATTTATTTTTGTCACGAGTGTTACCTGTCACGAGTGTTACCTTTTCAAAGTAACACTCATGACATTCTTTTGCAAATACAATTTATAATTGTACTTTCATTGACATTAACAAAAATTAACAATAATTACGTTAGCTTATATTTGCATTTTGCTTTTAACGCTGCAAAAAATAGAATAAAGCCAAATTACTGTATGATATTTATATTCATATTTTTAAACTGCACAAGTAAGCAGCTAGGTGTTTGTTAGTTTTTATCAATGAGTCTACATTTATTATTGTTTTATTTACTTAGCACTCCTAATAGTTGCCAGTTATTTTAAGGGAAAGCAAATTGAGCAAGGAAAGAAGTTAACAGCAGCTGAAAAGCAGCGGCCCTACCGAGAGAAAAGAAAGCTTGATCCCAGTCGAGAAGAGGAGTATCGTGAAAAATACAAAGCAAGGTAGGTATAGAACTATTTTAATGCTGTATTTTTGTCAGTTTTTTGTAACTATAACTGTTAGAATTTATATTATTTTGTTTCTTAAAAAAAAAAAACAGGAAAATATTTTGTTACTGTGGTCTATTAAGTCGTTAAATGAATATACCTAGATCATTTATCTTATATAAATAATCTTGGTATAGGTATATATAGGTATAATTTAAATCCGTTATAACTGAAGTCCCTAGTGTCGCAGTAGGTATAATTTGGGTCTTAAATATTCCTGATTCCAGGTTTTGTATACCTGATTTTCAGTTACGATTATGAAAGTATACATATGTACTATATTACAGGAATGCAAAAAGGAAGAAAGTAAATGAACTGTCTGACAGGGAGCATAGAAGGGAAAAAAGAAATGGAGGCAGAGGCAAAATGCATGCAGAAAAAAGAAGAAATTAGTTGAAAAAGAAGCCAAGCAAGTACTAACGCCCCCTTCTACACCAGAACCGTCACCATTAGTTTCCGGTAACAATACAAGAGGACGTAAAGTTACACTACGATACAGATCCAAGTGTGTAAGGGACAATAAAAAATTAATCGAACAAGTAAAAAATTTAGAAGAGAAGATTAGGAATGAACAGAAAAAAACTGAAAAATACAAAAAACGGTTACAAAGACAGTATAAACAAACAAAAACAAAATTGAACGTGACGCCTGAGAATGATCTGACACCAAAGTCGAAAACAAGAAAAATGTTGAACGACCTACATGATGACCTAAGTAACTCAAGTATTCAGAGAAGAAAGTTTGTGATGAATTCAAATGTTGCTCGAGCTTTGACTTTTCACAACACAGTTACATCGTCCATTAAAGAAAAGTACGTGAGTTCAAAATCTAAAATGACTAAATGTCACATAAGCTCTGCTCTGTCTTCTAAGCTAATACAACGCTACCATTTTCAAACAGCAATCAGTAGAACACTGGGTCTCTCATGTTCCCAAAGACTTCTACAGCAGAGACAGCGTAAAGAAAACAAGAAACGGTTCTTGATTGAAAGCTTTTTCTTAAGCGAAGATGTGAGCCGAACTACTGCTGGCACAAAAGAAACAGTAACTAGAAAAAAAAATTAAAAAACAAAAACGCTATCTTCTTTCAGACATGAAAACTCTATACATGAAATTTAACCGATTGCATAGAAATGGTATATCTTATATGACATTCACCCGATACAGACCATTTTATGTGTTGAAACCAACTGAAGTCACAAGAAATACATGCTTATGTAAACAACACACCAACATTGAACTGAAATCCACAAAGCTTCGGCAGTTCAACTTAATCGAAGAGAAAGATCCTCACAAGCTGTATACACACATTGTATGTGACAAAAGTAACTATAAGTGCATGTACAACCTATGCAACGATTGCAAGTCATTGACTGTTCCTATGAAAGAATTTAATAAAAATGATGAGGTTAAGTGGGAAAAGTGGCTCAGAACTAAAGAAACCAGGCAAAAAAAGAGGTGGGGAACAGATTTCAGTCCCTGTACAAATCACTTCCAAAGTGACAGTTAACGGTACACTCGGCGAACTAACAAAAGAGTTCTATGATGAAATGAAACTCCTGAAAAAACACGTGTTTAATATAAAAATGTAGAATAAGGCTTATGCAGATGTTAAAACCAATTTACAGAGTAACGAGGCTATTATACACGCAGATTTTTCTGAAAACTTTGCATGCAAACTTGCAGCAGAAGTCCAAAGTTTTCATTTTGGCTTCAGTAGAAATCAGGTTTCTCTTCACACCGGTATTATGTATACCTCACAAGAAAATCCCCTGCTATTTGCTACAGTATCTCCCAATAGAACATGGACCAGCAGCTATTTGGGCTCATCTCAAACCAATACTTGAATACTTGAAAACAAAAAGTACCCAGATGTCAGTACTGTGCACTTTTTTCTGATGGTCCTTCCAGCCAGTACAAGCAGAAAAAAACTTCTACTTGTTTTCAACTCAAATATACGAAATGGGATTTAAAAATGCTACCTGGTCTTTTTTTTGAATCATCCCATGGAAAAGGGGCACCAGACGGTGTTGGCGGAGCTTTGAAACGATTGGCCAACCATTATGTTGCTCATGGCTGTGACATTACTGAAGCTACAACCTTCTTTAAACTGATGCAAGAAAAAAAGCAAAATAACACTTTTTTACGTAACAGATGATGACATAGAACAGTCTTCCAAACATTTACCTAGTGCGCCCCTAAAGACAATACGTGTAACCAGGGACATTCATCAAGTAATTACAAGTCAAAAGAATCAAATTATTTACAGACCCATATCATGCTTTTGTGAAGAAAATGACTGGGAAATGGGGCTTACGTGCAACTGCCATTTCCCAACAGAATCCGTCTCATTCAGCTCTAATGGGCCTGGAAAATCTTTGAAGCGGCAAAAGAAGAGTCGTTACCAGGAAATATATTCCTCATCAGAGTCTGAAGCAGAAGTTAGCCTTACGGACACAGATGATGATGATATGACAATGGAGGATTTGGCGAGTCTTATTCAAAGAGAGTCTGAGGATTTAGATCTGGAAATGTTGGAGGCTCCAACAGAAGAAAACATTATCAAAGGGACGTTTATTGTTGTGGAGATATTGGGTATGTAACAAAGCAATTATTACTAACTAAGATTAAATAATGACTAAAAGGGTAACAAATGATGCACATTTTTGTATGATGTGTTCGTATATGAGAATAATATTCCACCATAGGCGGTTTTGTATACAACCTTTGCCTACTTTATGAGACATTATCAATTTTTACTTAACAGATTTACTAAGTCCTATTTTGGTTGTTAATTTTTAATTATTTTTACAGGAGGTGCAAGGAAAAAATCAAAGCAAAAATATGCTGGTGTAGTAACCAGAGTATGCACAAATGAAGAAGACGGTGACTACATGGTCACATTTTTGGTTAAGCTCGGGAACAGGGAACTGTTATATTATTAACGAAAAGGATGTATCTTTGATTGACTTTGCTCAAGTGGATGCAGTTCTACCCCAGCCGCAAATAGTAAAAAAAGGATCAGAACGCTTTGCGTACGAGTTTCCGTGTAGCTTAGAGAACTATTTACGATAGGTTGAGAAACCATCCAATGTCTGAGAAATATTAAAATAATTGCTCCACATACTCTGTACCTAATTCAATTTAATGTAATTTAATAAAGATTTAGTTAAATAATACTTAATGGTTGTTTTTAGAAGTGCTATTTGTCATGAGTGTTACTTTTTGTCACGAGTGTTACTCATCGTCACGAGTGTTACTTCAATCAAAATGTTAAAATACAAAGAAAATATATATATTTTTAAATAACTTTATATGTACTATTGAAGTAAAATGCTTGATTAACATAAAGAAAAAATTTTGACACTAAAAATTTCAGAACTTTTGAGAGAATATAAAATTTAACTAAATTTTGTGCATGTCGGTAACACTCGTGACAACAATAATGCTATATTTTTTATAAATCCTTAAATTTTTAGTGACCGTCAATCAGTGAATGTTTTAGTGGATGGTTAGTGAGGATCGGTCAATAATACAACTTTAGTTATTTTGTGTCGACGTTTCGACAATATTTATTGTCATCTTCAGGACCTGTGTATGAAATACAATAGAAATATCAAACATAACGAAACAATTAAATATTTGGGTGAACGTGTTGGTGATGTGAGTGTGTGCATGTGTATGTATGTATCATTTTTTATGTGAAGACTTATGATAGTTTGTTTACATCTTCAAATTATCTTTAAGAAAGCGAGCAAATTATAGTATGAGAGAACTTAATTTATACAGTATTACAATTTAAATTACTAAATATAATGTTATTTTAATTAATTAAACAAACAGTAACCAACAATTGGATATTACAGTAGATTGGTACATAAATTGTTTATACCTACAACAGTCAACATATAGCAAAGTAATATATTACCTATAACTAAAACAGATTAGGGGATGTTACTACGTAATTATTAAAGTTATTTTTACCATGTTTCACTCCCTACTGGTGTTAGCAAACAATCATAATTTAGAAACATACAATTTACACAATATTGTAAAACATTACGACTTAAATCAGATAGTTGACAAAAGTTACAAACAAACGTTTCTGGTAAATTTTACTAACAGGTAAACTTGGATAATACGGTAATTGTAATCATATTGTAAAATATAGTCAAGAGTACTATAGAATAATGTAATTTATGTATGTGTCCACAATCACCCTTCTCTTTCACCCATGCTCCCCCCGCCAGTCCTCACACTCTAACCTGAAATCGATCTATCACTCACTATCACCCCACTCACTCACTATCTCTCTCTCTCTCTCTCTTCTACATCTCACTCACTGTCTCCCTTCTTCCCTCTCTCACTCTTCCACCCTTCGCTCTCACACTCTCTCTCTCCCTCTCATTATCTCTCTTCACTCTCTCTCTCTCTCTCTCTCTCTCTCTCTCTCTCTCTCTCTCTCTCTCTCTCTCGGTCTCTCTCTCTCTCCCTCTCATTTGTCATTGTCCACGATTGGCACTCTAAAACACTCACCATTTTTATTACACTATCATCCTCATATAAATAGAGAATTTATGCACACGATAACAGAAATGATTTACCAACTTGTATTAAAGGGTTACAGACTTTATAACACAACATTATAGATAACAGATCTATTATATGAAAATTGTTATTACTTAATATTTACATTTTGGTCAATGTTATTTACCTGGAACTTGGTCTATACAGAGTACCATAGTCAATGTAGTTCAAATATATGTCGGTCATAATCTCTCTCTCTCTCTCTCTCTCTCTCTCTCTCTCTCTCTCTCTCTCTCTCTTCTAAACAGATATATACCACAAATCTAACACGTAGACGTGTACACACACACACAACAAAACAACCTCACAAGTCAACTACACATTCGAGAATCCATACATAAATATAACACTATTTTATTCACTTATTTTTATCATCTAAGTGTAAATTATGCACAACGGAGATGCCCACTGTACTGAGTTTAAAACTGATCGACTATGTGTCTATAAGAAATGTTATATGTTTCTTAGCTAATACTAAATAATATGATCAGTGAGACACTTACAATTGTTGCTGACGCCAAACACACAACTGTAAATTTTCCCTAACCAACACCTTATTATAAAGCAGAACAGATGACCCTTGTACATTTGTAGGAAATTAAGTAACATGTGTTCGGAAGACAGTTAAGAAAGATTTGCACTAGGGGGGAGTGTGACACTAATTAATATCTAACGACAAGCTGGCCACTAATGACCAACACATCCTGTAGGGAGACTACTGATTATTTCTTCAAATTTCATGTTTTGACGGTGTGTATAAGTTGAGCATAACTGGACGAGAGGTTTTGAGTATCAGTCCGAAAATTAATGGAGTGAGGGTCACTTTTAATTTGAATCATTTCCAGTACGCACCTTTTGAAATAATTATTTTCGTAATATTTCAAATAATTATTTCAAAAGGTGCGTACTGGAAATGATTCAAATTAAAAGTGACCCTCACTCCATTAATTTTCGGACTGATACTCAAAACCTCTCGTCCAGTTATGCTCAACTTATACACACCGTCAAAACATGAAATTTGAAGAAATAATCAGTAGTCTCCCTACAGGATGTGTTGGTCATTAGTGGCCAGCTTGTCGTTAGATATTAATTAGTGTCACACTCCCCCCTAGTGCAAATCTTTCTCAACTGTCTTCCGAACACATGTTACTTAATTTCCTACAAATGTACAAGGGTCATCTGTTCTGCTTTATAATAAGGTGTTGGTTAGGGAAAATTTACAGTTGTGTGTTTGGCGTCAGCAACAATTGTAAGTGTCTCACTGATCATATTATTTAGTATTAGCTAAGAAACATGTAACATTTCTTATAGACACATAGTCGATCAGTTTTAAACTCAGTACAGTGGGCATCTCCGTTGTGCATAATTTACACTTAGATGATAAAAATAAGTGAATAAAATAGTGTTATATTTATGTATGGATTCTCGAATGTGTAGTTGACTTGTGAGGTTGTTTTGTTGTGTGTGTGTGTACACGTCTACGTGTTAGATTTGTGGTATATATCTGTTTAGAATAGAGAGAGAGAGAGAGAGAGAGAGAGAGAGAGAGAGAGGGAGCATGTGAGAGAGATTATGACCGACATATATTTGAACTACATTGACTATGGTACTCTGTATAGACCAAGTTCCAGGTAAATAACATTGACCAAAATGTAAATATTAAGTAATAACAATTTTCATATAATAGATCTGTTATCTATAATGTTGTGTTATAAAGTCTGTAACCCTTTAATACAAGTTGGTAAATCATTTCTGTTATCGTGTGCATAAATTCTCTATTTATATGAGGATGATAGTGTAATAAAAATGGTGAGTGTTTTAGAGTGCCAATCGTGGACAATGACAAATGAGAGGGAGAGAGAGAGAGGGAGAGAGAGTGAATGAGAGGGAGAGAGAGAGAGATAGAGAGAGTGAATGAAGAGAGATAATGAGAGGGAGAGAGAGAGTGTGAGAGCGAAGGGTGGAAGAGTGAGAGAGGGAAGAAGGGAGACAGTGAGTGAGATGTAGAAGAGAGAGAGAGAGAGATAGTGAGTGAGTGGGGTGATAGTGAGTGATAGATCGATTTCAGGTTAGAGTGTGAGGACTGGCGGGGGGAGCATGGGTGAAAGAGAAGGGTGATTGTGGACACATACATAAATTACATTATTCTATAGTACTCTTGACTATATTTTACAATATGATTACAATTACCGTATTATCCAAGTTTACCTGTTAGTAAAATTTACCAGAAACGTTTGTTTGTAACTTTTGTCAACTATCTGATTTAAGTCGTAATGTTTTACAATATTGTGTAAATTGTATGTTTCTAAATTATGATTGTTTGCTAACACCAGTAGGGAGTGAAACATGGTAAAAATAACTTTAATAATTACGTAGTAACATCCCCTAATCTGTTTTAGTTATAGGTAATATATTACTTTGCTATATGTTGACTGTTGTAGGTATAAACAATTTATGTACCAATCTACTGTAATATCCAATTGTTGGTTACTGTTTGTTTAATTAATTAAAATAACATTATATTTAGTAATTTAAATTGTAATACTGTATAAATTAAGTTCTCTCATACTATAATTTGCTCGCTTTCTTAAAGATAATTTGAAGATGTAAACAAACTATCATAAGTCTTCACATAAAAAATGATACATACATACACATGCACACACTCACATCACCAACACGTTCACCCAAATATTTAATTGTTTCGTTATGTTTGATATTTCTATTGTATTTCATACACAGGTCTTGAAGATGACAATAAATATTGTCGAAACGTCGACGCAAAATAACTAAAGTTTTATTATTGACCAATCCTCACTAACCATCCACTAAAACATTTTTTATAAAAATTTTTTTGTACTATCAATAAATAATGAACTGGTTTAAATAAGTCCACAATACTTATTAAGGGTCTAGTTTTGTTTTTATTTTAATAATTTAATCACTTTAAAATATTTTATCGTTGGTAACACTCGTGACACTTTTTCATACAATGATTTAGAAAAATGAACAAAAAATGAAATTTTCTTAAAAAACAAGGAGAACTTTAGTTGCACGGTATTCATGAATGTATGCGGAAGCCATTTTTATAAACCCTTATTATTTTTTAATAAATTAAATTTTACAACCTACATAAATGGAAATCTGCATCTAATTTGAAAATGACCCCTTTATTCGTGAACTTTACAGAAATTATTGGTGAACCGTTTGCGAGCTTTTTGTAACGGGACATTGTGGCCTACCTGGGATAATATAAATAAATTTGTATTTTTAATAAAGCACATAACAATTGGGACAAAACATAAACAAAAAGGTAAATTTTATTAGTAGCGACAGTGGTAACACTGATTGTGAAAATTATTCAGGAATATTTTATAAAACGAGTTAAACAACCGACAAAACTGTGCCAAGGTCATCCAATGACTTACAAAAACTGTAAACAAGTGATGTAACTGAGCATCAGACGATGTTACGTCAGCGCCTTATATAATGCTGGAATGTGGGTGTAGCAGCGCTAGCAGTTTTCGTTGCACTGACAGAACAAGAGCAGTCGGCAAATAACAACTACCAGTGTCAGACGCATATAACCTTCGCGTCCGCCGGCTAGCCGGTTTAGGCGAAGTTTACGTCGCCGCAAAACAGAAAGAATGTGAATAATATATTTAAAATACGACTTAACAATCAAAATTCATACTTAAAATGTAATTAACAGTTTTCTTTACACCATAACAGTTCGGAGATTATGAATTAAAATGAAAGTGTGCACGTAAAACAATGTGACGTCTTCTGGACTAAAAATCGGACTCAAATTCAGCTAAGTACCTACAAGGATATACACAAACTATCAAATTTTATTATTTTTCATAAAACAAGAACAAATGGGGAAAATTAAATTAAATATGAGCTCTTAAAATCTGGGGATAGATATGTATGCGTGTGTGAAAGCGCTGGTTTCCGTTATATTATAGTTAGTCGTAAGTTTATATATATATTCAAATTAATAAATCTTGATAGTATGGCTAGGTGAATCAAATATTGTTCGGAATGTTATTTTGACATTTTAGTAAATTTAAACCGAAAGGTAAACAGAAAAATTGTCATGCTACAAAAAATAAAGTACCATTTATTTGTGCTTGCAAAATAGGTGTTTGTCATTGCATTGCCTGTCGTTTTTCTCTGCCTAAGTACATCAGACGACACCCTGGTAAATAATTCGAATTTACTTAGTAAAGGTAAGTGATTTGGAATTTCATAATTTTAAACAACAATAAACATGTGCAACCTCAGTGGGTACCCTAAAAATGGGACAAAATTCAGTATTTCAATAACTTAATGAAACTAGTAACGTTTTATTTTATGTATTTATTGTTTACTTACTATTATTTATTTAATGAAGAAATTTGTGTTAGTGGTTGAAATCACAATCAGAATGATCACAGTTGCACACCACTATGTAAAAATTATCCCAATTAGCGCTTTCAAGCTTCACAGCCCATCGTCAGATTGGAATAGACACAAAATAAGTGGAAACAACCCCTTCACCCCTCTCCCCCACCATGCTCACACACAACAAGCTATAATATAAATGACCCTTCCCCACCAAAATGTATTCGTCCTTTCTCAGTAGTACCATTGTATTTCCTTTGTCCGCCTTCGTTACTATAATATCATTCTTCTTTATTTTATTCTCTATATTTACAGAGGTAAATTTCAATACAGAAGAAAAAGAAATGTTAGCAAAAGGCTTAAAATACGCACCGCCACCAGAATTAAATCAAGAAAAAACGATTATTGAATGCGAAAGCATAATACAAAAACTAGGAAATGAAAATGATAAAAAAAGAATAAGGTGGGAAGTAGGGAATGTAGTAGATAAAATATTTAAGAGAAGTTTGTATAATTCAAAAAATGAACAAAAAATCAAATCAACTGTAACTAAACTAAAGAATAAAATAAAGAAGAATGATATTATAGTAACGAAGGCGGACAAAGGAAATACAATGGTACTACTGAGAAAGGACGAATACATAAAGAAAACGGAAGAATTTATAAGGGAAGGACCATACGAGGAAATAAAGTATGATTATACAAGTAAGTACCAGTCAAGGATAAAACAAATGATGAAACAGATAACATTTATAGAAGAAAATAAGAAAAAGTATTTATTGGAAAGCAATCCAACAGCACCAACTTTTAAAAGTCAGGTTAAGATACATAAAGAAGGAAAACCAATTAGACCGATTGTTTCTTTTATTAATGCACCTGTTTATAAATTATCAAAGGAAGTTAGCAGAGTACTGAAAGAGAAATATGAATTTGGGACAAAATACAACATAGAGAATAATGTAAAATTGATAGAAAAATTAGAAAATATTAGGATTAATGTAAATACAAAATTGATATCACTGGATGTTAAGGACATGTTTACCAATATCACAGTAAATAAAGTTATTAAGTTAATAAACGATAATAATATGGGAGAATACAGGTATAAAAAGCAGTTGATGAAAGTAATTAAAGAATGTGTAAATCAGAACTATTTTAGGTTTAATAACAAGTTTTATATACAGAAAAAAGGTTTACCTATGGGGTCTTCATTATCCCCTATTCTTGCTGAAATATACATGAATGATTTTGAAAAGCAATTAATAACTTCCACTAAGTATAAAAACAATATAAAATTATGGTCTAGATACGTTGATGATGTATTAGTAATTTGGGAAGGAAGCATAGAAGAAGTGCATGAGTTTATAAATGAGGTAAATAGTAAGGATAAAAACTTACAATTCAAAGAAGAGATAGGAGGTAAGAAAATAAATTACTTAGATTTAAACATAGAAATTAAAGATAATGAGAAACTACAGTTTGGGATATTTAGGAAAGAGTCGTATTCTGATATAATTATACCAAGAGAGTCTTACCACCCATATAGATATAAAATGGCGGCAATCAATTCATTTTGTTACAGAGCTCAGAAGTGTTTAAAAGAGACCGAGTCAAAAGATAGGGAGTTAAGAACGATAAAGGGAATTGTAAGGAATAATAATTATAACACCAACATAGTGGATAAAGTTATGAAAAGGGTTAACATACAAAAAGATAAAATAGAACCAGAACAAAAGAATTATGCAGGGTCATTGACATATATAGGTTCACATACTAGAAAAATTATAAAATGTTTTAATAAATATGGAGTAGATATAGCTATTAAAAAATGTGAAACGGTATTTTGATAAGATAAGGAATAAGAATATAGAAAAAATTCCAGTATTACAGAAAAGCGGAATTTATAAATTAAAATGTAAAGACTGCAACAAGGTGTACCTAGGAGAGACAGGACGGAAATTCGTATGCAGGTTGTCTGACCACAAACGTGGAGAAGGTAATAGAACAACCAATTCGTTATATGCAAGACATTTCATAGAAGACAACCATAAGTTTGTTAATCCTTTGGAAGAATACGAAATTGTAAAAGTAGTGAATAACACAGTTGAAAGGAAGCTTAGAGAGGAGTTAGAAATATTGAAAGAGAGAGAAAAAGGGTTAGACAATTTAATTAATATTAAAATTAAATTTGATAATGAAGAAATATTTTATAACATGATTAAGAAGTAAATGATAGAGGACAGATAGATAATATTAAGATTATTTTGCATAGTACTATTTGGATGTTTTAAAATAAGGGTGTTGACTGACCCACGTGTGTGGAGAGGAAGTGGGTAGTTTAAAAGGATGCACACACACACACACACACACACACACACACACACACACACACACACACACACACACACACACACACACACACACACACACACCACTGAAACACAAGGAATTTGCTAGAAAAAATATGTAACTCCACAGATGGTGGGACAGGGTTTCGGGGTGGGGAAGGGTCATTTATATTATAGCTTGTTGTGTGTGAGCATGGTGGGGGAGAGGGGTGAAGTGGTTGTTTCCACTTATTTTGTGTCTATTCCAATCTGACGATGGGCTGTGAAGCTTGAAAGCGCTAATTGGGATAATTTTTACATAGTGGTGTGCAACTGTGATCATTCTGATTATTATTTATTTATTTTTATCTCCTCATGTTACAATTACACCAATTTGTTGGGGTGGGCACCAGTTGCGTTATTACTACACAATACACACAACAATTTAAAAATAACTAACATACAAAAATAATTAAAATATAATATTAGTTATATCATATAAATTATCAAACACTGGTAATCATAGAGCATACATTAATTATTAAATGTAGGTGTGTCGAGCCCCAAGTTAACGGGCGACAAAATTATATTACAACACAATTGTTTAATATAAATTGATTTGGGTAGCCCCACGATCTTGGAGCTCCAAAATTATACAACGATACATAACATAAATTTGATGTACTGTAATATCTGTGGCCCCATGTTCTTTGGGACGCCAAAATGATACAACGATATCTTTTGTATATGCAGGTTGTAAATAATTATAACAATACCAGGTGTAACTATAATAAGAGTAGTAAATTTATGAGTACCGTTAAAATTTCATGTTTATTGTTTTAACAAGCATTATAAATAATAAAACGTTGTTAATAATCTGCGATCAAGATATCACTCATTATTAAGTTCATCTCTTAAGCTATACGGTGTTACACACATTTAAAACACTCTTACCTCTAGACATGTTAATAATCTTAATCTAGACATTTATGCAAATTGATTTAATAAAAAAATTAATTTTTAAATGTAATTAAGTTTATTTTTTAATTGAATTCATTTATTTCAGATCTGACCTCAGCTTGCTCAGTCTATACCAATGTTTCCTTTTTTTTTTTAATTAATTTAAAATTATATTGTTTACTCTTAGACTGGCATTTGTTTCATATTCAAAATTTAAATCATTCTTTTCTACTAAATGCAAATATAAAATCATTTCAATTACCGGTATTTTACTTGATAAAAAAAATATACTATCTCAAAATTAAACTCTCTTTTTTTTCTGCTATATTTATATTTATCTATATGCGATCGCTCGTTCTTACGACTAATACATTTACATAAGACTCTGTTACATTCTGTTTAATTATAAACTTTTTTGTTTTAATTCATTGTCTCTTTATATAGTCTTTATGAGCTCTTAAAAAAAAATATCATTTATAAATGCATTATGCATGTCACCTCGAGTTTTGATGACCTTACGACTTATTGACGGGGTCCAGCGTTGTCCAGAGTTGGGTTTCCGTTCCTCCTGGCTTGGCGTGGTCCTGGATATGTCCAGAGTCCAGCGTCGTTCTCCAGCAGTGTGTGGTCCGTCCCAGAGAATTACTAGCTGCTGCGAGGTGGATCTCGTTCGGCTGTTAGGCATCTAAAAAGCTGTTCGGCTGTTAAACGTCCAGCATCTCGCGTCGCTTTTTGTAGCTTCTCTGTAGATCCTCTTGCTGACTTAAACGGTCCTGGTACTCTACGTTTCCCGAAATAGTGTAAACATAATTACAGAACGTCTTTATTCGTTCGTAGATGAGACTTATAACAAAATAAAACTGTTCTGCCGACGGACAGCATGTCCGACTGCAACTGTGTTTTGAAAAGAAGCGAAGGGTTTCCAGTCGAACCCTTAATTTATACCCTCTCGAGATTCCGCTGGTTCCAAAATTATCCTGTCGAGACCTGCAGATCACATTATAGCCCCCACTCCTGAAGCTTTTCATATATTTGCAATTTTTTGCAAATGGCAATGTTTTGTACGGAATTGAGATAGCACAAATCATAGCTAATTTGATTAAGCACTCACTGTATTAGTTGAGCGTCTTAGTGCAATTTGCGTATTTTTGGCACATTTATTTCGCACTGACTTCGCGTAGTGTGTCCTATTAACGTCATTTTCTTACTGTGGATACCTATAAAATTTACACACACTTTGGTGCCTTTTGTTTGTTTATACACTAATTAGTTTTCACATAGTGAATTAAAATAATTATTTTAGTAATTACTTGGGGAGAGTAGCTGAGATTCCTGTCTGTACATGCATCACTAACACACATACAATCGAGCAGGTGTTCTTTGCCTGTTGGAACAGGTTAATTTCTCCCCTAGTATAACAGTGAAACGTTTTTACAATCCCAGACCTGTCCATTTACCCCAAACTTATAATAATTTTACAAATTTTATATTTATTTAAATCACTGCTCAATACAGCATATGGCTGTATCGTTGCATTATTCCTCTGCTTGAAAAAAAATTTAATAAATATTTATTTATTAAATTTTTGTCTATTTGTTCTAGACAAATAAAAATAATATTATACTAGCTTAACCGTAGTTGACATTAATTAAATGACACATATGAATGAGTAGGTCAGTATAACGCTCACCTGTTGTGGTATGCAATATTCACCACCCCATTGTAACAGCTGAGCGGTGCATTGACCTTGGACAGGCGCAGTGGCCTTGTTCTTCTCCCATACATCGCTTTGGAACTGCACTCCTTGGTCGCTAAGTACCTTCTTCATTTTACCATATGCAGGAATGTATTTCTGCAAGAGTATTTTCAAAACAACTTTAGTTGTAGGTCGCATAATTGGATACAGATGGACAGCTTTGGAAAATACATCAATACAAACAAGTATGCGTTTCACTGCACGACTTGATCTTGGAAGTGGTCCCAAAAAAAATCCACTGCAATTAACTCTCCTTTCTGGTCCTTCTGGATACTCTGCATTTCCACATAGGTTTGTAGATTCGGTCCTTTTGCTATTTGACACTCATAACACTTCTAACTTTCGTTTTTAATCTTCCTGAACATTCTTTATATTTCTTACATTACTTATATAATACATTACCTTTTATTACATTTCTTTAACATTACCTTCCTGATCGCTCATAATTTTCTTCATTTTACCATGTGCTGAAATACACTTCCATACAGAATAAATATATGAAAAGGTTCGGGAGTGGGGGCTATCATGTTATCTGCAGGTCTCGACAGGATAATTTCGGAACCAACACGTGCGGAATCTCGAGAGGGTTCGACTGGAAACCCTTCTCTTCTTTTCAAAACACAGTTGCAGTCGGACATGCTGTCCTTTGGCAGAACAGTTTTATTTTGTTATAAGTCTCATATACGAACGAATAAAGACGTTCTGTAATTATGTTTACACTATTTCGGGAAACGTAGAGTACCGGGACCGTTTAAGTCAGCAAGAGGATCTACCGAGAAGCTACAAAAAGCGACGCGAGATGCTGGATGTTTAACAGCCGAACAGCTTTTTAGACGCCTAACAGCCGAACGAGATCCACCTTGCAGCAGCTAGTAATTCTCTGGGATGGACCACACACTGCTGGAGAACGACGCTGGACTCTGGACATATCCAGGACCACGCCAAGCCAGGAGGAACGGAAACCCAACTCTGGACAACGCTGGACCCCGTCAATAAGTCGTAAGGTCATCAAAAGTCGAGGTGACATGCATAATGCATTTATAAATGATATTTTTTTTTAAAGAGCTCATAAAGACTATATAAAGAGACAATGAATTAAAACAAAAAAGTTTATAATTAAACAGAATGTAATAGAGTCTTATGTAAATGTATTAGTCGTAAGAACGAGCGATCGCATATAGATAAATATAATTTAGTCACTTTTTGCTACAGTCCGTTTCTTGATGTATATAATACACTTAATATTTATAATTAAATTTACCTCAAGATGTTATTTTTATCCTTTATTGGAACATGTTTTGGGTACTATCTTGTACCCATCCTCAGCCTTCCGGTTTTTTTGTCTAGTGAAGTACATATGTGTTGTTGGTTGACTATTATTATTGTGGCTTCTGGTATTTCAGATTGGTTTTATTGTGTGTGATTGTGGTGTATGTGTTAGTTTTTTGTGTATTTTCAATGTTGAGTGCTTTGAATATTGTGTCATGTTTTGTATTGATTTGTATTTGTTCAGGTATTAGTTTGTTTTCTGTTTTTTGTCCTAACAGAAAACAAACTAATACCTGAACAAATACAAATCAATACAAAACATGACACAATATTCAAAGCACTCAACATTGAAAATACACAAAAAACTAACACATACACCACAATCACACACAATAAAACCAATTTGAAATACCAGAAGCCAACAGGAAGCCACAATAATAGTAGTCAACCAACAACACATATGTACTTCACCAGACAAAAAAACCGGAAGGGTGAGGATGGGTACAAGATAGTACCCGAAACATGTTCCAATAAAGGATAAAAATAACATCTTGAGGTAAATTTAATTATAAATATTAAGATAAATATAAATATAGAAGAAAAAAAAGAGATTTTAATTTTAAGATAGTATATTTTTTTTATCAAGTAAAATACCGGTAATTGAAATGATTTTATATCTGCATTTTGTAGAAAAGAATGGTTTAAATTTTGAATATGAAACAAATGCCAGTCTAAGAGTAAACAATATAATTTTAAATTATTTTTTAAAAGAAAAGGAAACATTGGTATATACTGAGCAAGCTGAGGTCAGATCTGAAATAAATGAATTCAATTAAAAAATAAACTTAATTACATTTAAAAATTAATTTTTTTATTAAATCAATTTGCATAAATGTCTAGTTTAAGATTAACATGTCTAGAGGTAAGAGTGTTTTAAATGTGCGTAACACCATATAGCTTAAGAGATGAACTTAATAATGAGTGATATCTTGATCGCAGATTATTAACAATGTTTTATTATTTATAATGCTTGTTAAAACAATAAACATGAAATTTTAACGGTACTCATAAATTTACTACTCTTATTATAGTTACACCTGGTATTGTTATAATTATTTACAACCTGCATATACAAAAGGTATCGTTGTATCATTTTGGCGTCCCAAAGAACGTGGGGCCACATATATTACAGTATATCAAATTTATGTTATGTATCGTTGTATAATTTTGGCGCTCCAAGATCGTAGGGCTACCCAAATCAATTTAAATTAAACAATTGTGTTGTTATATAATTTTGTCGCCCGTTAACTTGGGGCTCGACACGCCTACATTTAATAATTAATGTATGCTCTATGATTACCAGTGTTTGATAATTTATGTGATATAACTAATATTATATTTTAATTATTTTTGTATGTTAGTTATTTTTAAATTGTTGTGTGTATTGTGTAGTAATAACGCAACTGGTGCCCACCCCAACAAATAGGTGTAATTGTAACATGAGGAGATAAAAATAAATAAATAATAGTAAGTAAACAATAAATAAATAAAAGCTCACATACGGTTCACCAATAATAAATTATAAATAAATATTTTAATAATAATTCACTATGGCAGCACCAGGAAGTATTAGTATGGAGGCAATCATTAAGATGATGGGAAACATTATGGACGAATATGGAATAAGACAGAATGTATATGTGCTAGATTAGATAAACAAATAGGAGAGTTAACACCAAATAAAGAATAATTAGGTAAAATATTAAAAGAATATAATACAATACTAAGAGTTGGAGCAAAAGTAAAACAAGATATCGTAATTAATATTGCACACTTAGTACCTACGGATATCGACAATAATACGCGTATAAACACATGCAAAAGTAATGTTAAGATAGCACTTGATAAACAGGTTATTAAAATCAAAAAAGAATTTGAAGGAATGTTAATATTTAATAATTATAATTATAGTGAAATACTTAACACTAGGGAAGAATATAACGTAGGATATCGACAGTCATACCTTAGTGATAGGAATATCCGACTCGCTGTGCAAACTCACAGTAAAACAATACATGTGAAACAATTAAAACACAATATTTGCGACAAGAACAAACACAATAATTATCACTGTAACGAGAAACGTAGTAATAAACCATCTATACAAAACACTACGCAAAATTGTGATAATTATAATATTAACTACATACACAATAAGTACCGAACGAGTGGTAATTATAATAACAATAATTGTAATCATAATTATAAAAGATACAAAGAGAGAGAGAAGACGCGCACAGCTGTTCAGGTAGGTTCACTCAACCAAACTAATAAGAGAAAGCGAAGCGTTTGTAAATCGAAACAAAGGGGAGATTTTGTGTGGCCGAAAGGCAGGTTGAAATTTACCCTATAAACAGGTGAGTTACGTGGTCAAAACAAACGTTCACGCGGTAAATACACACAGTAAAGGAATGCAAGACGGAAATGTTACATGGCGGGTTATGCTACAAAGAAACAATGAATTTCCTGTAGATGACGGACAAGGTATTGTTAACTTAGAGAGGGGTAGAAATCAAACGACACCGCACTCAATGCTCTACTCTATTGTAATAAATAATTATTTTTAAATGAAACATAGTATTGTTGATTATTAATAAGAATAGGAGTTAATTAATAAGGAATAATATGTGTGAAAAGGTTAGAAATTATATTTAAGAAAATGTTATAATTGAAAAGAAAATGTTGAGGAATTAAATAATAAAGAATGTTATGCTAAATAAAAATAAGAAATAGAAAGAATGTTAATGTGTTAAAAATATGTTAAGGAATGTTATTATCGATGTTGTTATTAATATGAAGAAAGGGTTAGAAATGAGAAATAAATGTTATAATTGTCAGAACGGCTGATCAAGCGAAAACTTCATACCTTAGTGGAAATGCAAGGACACAGAAGAAAGCGATAGTGAAAGTCAAGGGCAGAGATTACTTAGAGCTCAAATACTACGATTAACACATCGAGTGAGTTAAGCATATAAAAGTCTGGATATACGTGTTTCTAAGGCAGTCATCTGTAGCCGATAATGTGACACACTACGAAGCTAAAATGGAATAATGATACAAAGTTTTTATAGCAGTATTAAAATAACTTAAAACTACAGCTTGGAGCAAGTTGTGCCAATACTTCACAGGTTGTTTTTTATGTTTATTTATTTAATAGGAATAACATGAATGTGAAAACAATTTTATGCCATTCTAGTACATCAGTAAAATAATAAATACAGGTATTCTGTGTTTTGAATTGGTTAAGTTATATTACTGAATATTGTTGACTTGTTCTGTCTGATTTCATATAACTCGTGGCTGTAATACTTTCTTTCACAAGAGTTGATAGTCCCTGTCAACAAAACAACCTGCTTTTCCCATAATAATGACCTTTCATTTAGTGCAATCTACTCAAGAAACAAACTACATTTTTATCCAAACAATTGTTTCAAAATGTCAGAAATAAAATTTACCACAGAATATATTAATGTTACCCTGAACTGAATATTTACATTAGCTAAACTACACAACACCTAGAAACGTAACGAGAACAAAATGAACTCCGTAGAATCCAATTTAAATGACTGGTTCTCCCTGACTTGAATAATGCAACTGAGTACTTTGCGAATTCTTAGAGCATTATGAAACTTCTGTGTTAAATGTAGGAAACATTCATAGAATGTTATGCTCTTAGATTACAGCACCAATGTATCGACAGATGTTATAATAACATCAAGTTGATTTTACTTCATGCAGTAAACATAAATGAGAAATACACAAACGTTAATCATAACGTCTATTAAAACAATAACAACTAAAATGAAACAATATAACAATATGTGATACTACCTCACTTTATGGCACTCTAATTAACATATTTAAAACTGATACTTTCATAAGTTTAAAATACAAATGTTTTCATTGAAATCTTGTAATGTACTGCTTTAATGGTATAATAATGTTATGCTGTATTGTTAGTTCTGTTCAGTAATGGGTATGAAATCAAAGAAGTTGTAAGCAACAACTGATTGTAAAACGTTTTAAAATATAAAATATGAACTTTACAGTACGATTATAAAATGTACAATCTCCAGGTATGCGTATGAGCTAAGGAAGGAATAAGCATGCAAACCTTACAGTAACAGTTTTTGTTATTCTCCACTACCAACCCTTGAAACAGAATTTAGTTATAACTGATAACTAGCAAAATTGATGTATTGTTAACATATGATCACTAAAATAAGTAAGTATATCTATAATAATAATAATAATAAAATTTATAATTATTTAAAAGCAAACCACTGATCACTGTAGCGCAGTGATCAGTGTATCCCCCACTAACCCAGTGGTCCTGGGTTCGCATCCTGGTCAAGACATGGCATCTTTTCGTAGGCTGCTAAAATTCAATCTGTCATTTTTATTAAAAAATATACAGTTCAAAAACTCAATGCACTAAATCTAGTGTTGTTGCTAATGACATATTAGTTGATGTGATGTAAAATAAAGTAAATTAAAAAATCAAATCAAAACAAAATTCATACTTACGAAAAAATAGTTGTTTAAGTCCTCAAAACATTTTTCAGTGACATATTGTTTGTCACAATTCACAAAAGAACTTCCAATTTCATTGGGTAAAGATTTGGTAGTTTCATTTGCTGATGTTTGAAGCAACTTTCTACGGCAAGAATCTGAAAAAAAAACATCAATTTATTTACAAACTTAAAAAAAAGTTAATTTAATAAAGAAAAAGGTGTATAGTAAAAGCTTCTTTATTACATCACAAGCTAAAAGTGCTAAAACTTAACTTTTAACTTAATTTAATTCAAAACTTATCATTTTAATTATTTATAATATTAAGAATTAACATGAACTGGGAAGAGTTTATGGGTCTAATTTATACATTTCAAAAACCATCTGTAATAATATTTTAATAAAATAATTGATGGTGTTTGTAGACCTTCTCTACAACCGTTAATAAGTGAAACCTCTTTAATAACACTGGCAACTGCTAATATGTTTGCAATGAACATATTAGGAGAAATGAAAATTAATTACAAAAGTTTAATTATTTTCTTTTTTAATAGAAAATTATATTTAGAAATGTGAGTGGATGCTAAGAGTCCTTGAACTGAGCCCATACAGTAGCCAATCTATATCTAAAGGGTTTAACTATAGTGTTTAATAATTTACCCCACTGGAAGAAATGGAATGTCTTAGTTGGAGTAAAGAATTTTCACCTCAAAAGAAGTAATAAATACCTAATATCTAAATTGAATAACGATTCTTTTTACAATTTTAGCGATTATAAAAATATAAACATTCTGCTCATCTACTACGTATCAAGACTTCAAGGCTAAAAATATAAATTCATGAGATTCCTACAATATAATTTTGATGTGTATTATACAGTTATATGTTTTTCAAAAACACATTTTATCACAAATGTACAGAAAAAAATGATATGGAGGTATCTTTTAGGTAAATGTAATGCCAATATTCTTAACTTTTGTTTTAGGAATTGTTTGTTTTACAATTTTAGACAATCCATTATTCATTTCATTCTGATTATCAAACTCTGAAACAAAATAAAGTATGGTATAAAAGCTGAAGAAGTTCCTTTCAAAAACAATAGAACTACATATTCTATATAGCATATCAATTACATGCTACATGTATTTAGCACAAATCAAATTAAAATGACAGTAATTGACAGTTATATATCATATTACAGCAATTATTAATATGACAATCATTCACTTTTGAAAGAGGTTTGTCAATAATGTTAACTGAAACAGGTTTGAAAAGGAGACAAGTATACAATTCTCATCCCTACTTTGAAACTTAAATTAAAATTAGAACTCAGATTCAACTATATCACTCGTAAAAGTGAAGTTATATGACTATTAGTGTACCTTTTTAATCCATTTTGGTTTGTGTCAACTTATTTTAATTCACAAATGTACTGGAAAACCAATTTTTATTTCAATTATTTTTTTAGGCCTAAATAAAATAATTCAATACTTTTTACATGACTAAAATTTTGAAATAGTAAATATAGTCTTTAAAAACGGCTGAGATAGCTCAAGTCACATGTATTTATAATATGAATAATAAATTTCAGTAAATTCTTAATAACCTAATACTTTTTAACTGTAAGTTTTCACTTGCTCCACTCTTTACAAATAAGCCTAAAATTATACAAATATTACCTGATTTTCATAAGGTAAATTAATATTGTAACATTTTTTGGTCAGTTAAATCTAATAACATTACTGTGTAAACTATTTGAAAGTAGGAGTGGTGATTTGTTTTATTTTTAATTTCAACACAAGTTACAAAGAAGTAACCCATCAGTTGCCCAGTTAATGGTGTTATGGATCTGTAATTAATTTTCATGCATAACAAATTGAAGCCATAATATACCATAGTATATGGTATATGGTAGACACCATAATAGGTCTTTCTACAAAATTGATGTAATGAAGCCAAAAAAAATTACAAACATTTTGGACTTTCCACCAAAAAATTAAAATAATTTTCTAGTTCATTATCATTTTTCTACTCATTGAACTCTGATTCTTAATAGCACAGGCTAATTTTAGTGATTTTTGAAAAAATACAAGTTTCAGCTCTCCTAAACCTGAGTTTTAGCTATCACTAAGGTTAACAAGAAAAAAACTCATATCCCTATATAAGCCTATTGACCCGATAATCTGCGTAGACCGAAGAAACAGATTAAAGAGGACCTTATTCCTTGATTAGGTTTTACTGATTCTACTGTTTATCTGGATGAATTGCCACATAGGTCATTGCTCGCTCCAGCAATAGTAAACTAAAGAAACACTCTTGACATGGACAACTGCAGTAAAGCATAACTCATGTCTTTACATGCATAGATCACAGGTATGCATTTCAATCCTTGCCAGATTTATTAAGAGATTTTAACCAAAGTGTGGAGTTATTCCTTTCCATATAAAACCATAAAAATGAGAGTTAAAAACAGAAAAGTAACAGACTTTGTCTACAAAATCAAGTAAAGGAAAACTCTAAAAAAATGTGCGAAAACAATTTTTCATTATAAAAATAATGATTCTGAATTGGAAAAGTTTAAATTAAACCAATCAGTAAGCTTATTTAGGTCTGTAAACATATTATCCTAATATAATGAAATAGGTTTTGGTATATAAAATATAATTTTTCTGTAAAAAATCATATTTTTAATTGATTCAATTATTCCATTACTCTAAAAGATGAACAATGTAACAATCTTAATACTGTTTCAGTATAGATATATTTAAACTGCAGTGAATTTTAATTCACCAGAAATTGATGGAAATGAAGAAATTGAATATTCAAAGAACACTAGGTTAAGTTACCGTAAATAAATTTTAAAAATAAACTTGGATTAAGCTACCACGACAAATGCTTAATTAAACAGTTAGAAATTTTATTTTTTTATCATTAAGCCTAAATGTGAAATATTAGGTTATGTAATCAAGGCAAAGGTGAATTGACAGTGTTAACAGTGACCGTAAAAAACCTGAATCGTTTTAACCTAACAAAGTCCAAGAGATATTCATTATGATTGTAACTCAACTAAATAAGCAATTCAATTTACAAAACTTAAAAAATTTCAACACTGCTATTAATAAAAGCTATATAGACATTTGACAGTTTTTGAAACCTTTCATTTATTCTTACATAATTATAGCACACTTAAGATTATAGATTCCCTACAAATAAGATATAAATATGTTACAAAAGGTGTTTTACTTACCAGATAATGTAAAATTTGAAGACACTCCAACAAAGCGTGCAGTACATCGTACTAAGACATAGCCAAGCAAACATAGTAGATAGATTTCCCGCTTCACATAACACGTCTAACCTCAAATTTGAAGAGATTCATTCAGTAATAATTTTTGTGCATTCGATGACGAAACAAAACCAAAAGCAAAATAATTTTCAGAAAAATAAAACAAAAACTTCATTAAAGACGTTTTAATTTTGTATTAAAATAAGTTTTGTATAAAATGTGATCAATGTAAATTGCTTTCAGATGAATATTTTATATATATATATATATATATATATATATATACAAGTATCCGGAGCCACAATCGATTTACTGAGATACAGCCACTGAAATGTATATATAAAAATGTATCCCTCCTTCGTTGATCTCACCCCCAACAGAGCCACAATAGAAGTGGCTCTTTTTGTGCCACATTGTAAGGTAAAAAATAACCACAAAATCAACAAATGAATGAGGGAGAAATCTATATATATATATATATATATATTTCATATATATATATATATATATATATATATATTTCAATCACTTTCTGCTACAGTCCGTTTCTTGATGTATATAATACTATAATACTTATAACTATTTTACCTCAAGATATATTTTTTCCTTTAGGAACATGTTTCGGGAGATCCTGTTCTCCCATCTTCAGCCTTCGCCATCTTGCTTCTGGTGTAGTATTTGTGTGTTGGCTTCTGGATGTTATTAAGGTGGTTTGTTGGTCTTTGGTCCTTCAATGTTGCATTATTGTGTGTGGTTGTGGTATCTGTTTTTGTATTTTGTGTATTTTCGATGTTGAGTGCTTTGAATATTGTGTCATGTTTTGTATTGATTTGTATTTGTTCTGGTATTTATTTGTTTTGTGTTTTATGTTTGTAAATCTGTAAATTTTCCCAAATGTTCATTATGGTGCCTTTGTGTGGTATATGTTTTATTAGTGTTACATTGGTTGTGTCTGGGAATTCATGTCCTGTGTTTATTGCATGTGTGGCTAAATTGGATTTATATATATTTGGTTTTTTGTATGCATTTAGGTGTTCAAAATAACGTTTTTTCAGCTGTTTTTTTGTTTGTCCTATATAACATTTATTGCAATCTTGGCATTCAATTTTGTATATGCCGTTGGTTGTTGTATTATCTTTGTTGTGTGAGCTATTTAGATTTTGTAATTTATTTTTATTAGTTTTGTATGCTATTTTTATATCTGTGTTTTTAAATAGTTTTGTTAGTTTTGACATTTTATTATTTATATATGTGAATGTGGCCCATTTTTTGTTGTTGTTATTATTTATGTGTTGTTCAGTTTGATTAATTCTTAATTGTTCAGTTTTTATTTTGTATTTGATTTCTATATGATCAAAATAGAAAATAAAATCAAATACAAAATAAAAACTGAACAATTAAGAATTAATCAAACTGAACAACACATAAATAGTAACAACAACAAAAAATGGGCCACATTCACATATATAAATAATAAAATGTCAAAACTAACAAAACTATTTAAAAACACAGATATAAAAATAGCATACAAAACTAATAAAAATAAATTACAAAATCTAAATAGCTCACACAACAAAGATAATACAACAACCAACGGCATATACAAAATTGAATGCCAAGATTGCAATAAATGTTATATAGGACAAACAAAAAAACAGCTGAAAAAACGTTATTTTGAACACCTAAATGCATACAAAAAACCAAATATATATAAATCCAATTTAGCCACACATGCAATAAACACAGGACATGAATTCCCAGACATAACCAATGTAACACTAATAAAACATATACCGCACAAAGGCACCATAATGAACATTTGGGAAAATTTACAGATTTACAAACAAAACACAAAACAAATAAATACCAGAACAAATACAAATCAATACAAAACATGACACAATATTCAAAGCACTCAACATCGAAAATACACAAAATACAAAAACAGATACCACAACCACACACAATAATGCAACATTGAAGGACCAAAGACCAACAAACCACCTTAATAACATCCAGAAGCCAACACACAAATACTGCACCAGAAGCAAGATGGCGAAGGCTGAAGATGGGAGAACAGGATCTCCCGAAACATGTTCCTAAAGGAAAAAATATATCTTGAGGTAAAATAGTTATAAGTATTATAGTAATATATATATATATATATATATATATCAGTGGCGTGCGGTGGGTAAACATTTTGGTGAAGCTGAGTTATATCCGTAGGCCTAATTAAGTTTCAAAAAGATAGCAGAAGCCCAATTTATAATTAAAATTAACCTATAGTGGCTTACCTACTAATCTCTCTTCCTGTTAGTAGGTGGCACACGTGATTATGATTGAATTTTAGGTATAAGATCCATTATTAAGTCTAATATCTTAATCTTTTATAGCATGAAAAAATATTATGTTCAATGCAGAATGCATAGAACACATGTACCCCGCGGTTCGAAATTTCTAATAACACCGAGCTACTAACATTTCAAAAACACTGGCACAATACAGACTTTAACTTGAGGTGCAAATTCTTCTTAAAACACATGTGTCTGAAAATATAAATACTGTTATAGCACATTTGCAGTGGTAAAATAACCTTTTCCGAATAAACACACTAATACAATGTTGAAGCATACTAATAACTCTCCTGGACGTAAACACATTTTCCTTAAATATACAAACATTTAACGTATTAGAGTTTAATAGCTTTAAAGGTTTAAAAGATCGGATATACTTTTCTCTTCACTACTGTACAACACAATAATTTCATTTTATAAACGCACACTATGTAACAAGACCTGTAAACTGTAGTTACAAAATAAAAGAAAGAAAAAATTTTATTTAAAAAAAAATTTTTTAATAAAAAAAAATTTCTGTTTGTTTGTTGTATATAATTTAGAATTAATTCTAGTTTATTGTTTTAATCAAATTTCTAAAATTCTGAAAGGTATTTTTTGTTTAATTCGCACTTCTGGAAGATATTAACAAAATCCGGAGTTAATCAGATTAACTCCTGTCAGCAATCGATTAACGACTTTCCGTGCTGCTCCAGTATCTCACCTCTCGTTAATATTTTCTTTTTTCAGGAAGTCTCGTGCTTAATTAAAACCTTAAAGTACAATGTGAAATAATTTTCTAATCCACACAATTGAAATGAATTGATTTATTAACATTTATAAATAATAATCGATATTAAATCGATTACGAGCAATTGTCGACTCCGTCTCAGGGATAAATCGATATGTTAATACAGATTAAAAATTCATATAATTATTATAAGAGGTTCTTGGAGCGATTATTTTATAATAGTCAGAGAAGGGCAGGACGAGAAAGTATAACATTTACAATAAATAATTTTAAATAATCAGTATCTAACAATTGTGAATAATATATAGAAAATGTTTAATATAGTTGAGTTGCAAACCAATTGTAGGCTATGAAGTCAGTCGAAGGTGGTGGCAGTGCATCGTTTTTCCATCATGGCCGCTAGTTGAATCGAAGAGGTTATTCGCAATATTCGTCGCGAGAAAATCTCACAATAAAATCCACTTTATAATTGTTTTAAAGATCCCCGAACTTGTGTAAACTGTCTAGTTTGTTGTTTGGGGTAGTCTGGATGAGTGTTCAGTGTCCACTGGTGTTAATTATTTTCTATTAGAGGTGTTCACTTATGTCTGTTCGTTACAAAAAATTGTTATTCTGTGGTAGCTCGAATTATTCATAATATGTAGTTTTGATGTTTTATTACACTTGTATTATATAGTGTGGTGTTTGTTTTCACTGTTTTCGTGGAGTTTTTTATAAGTTTTGACTTGAAAAGTGTTTAATTAAATAACTCTCGTTTCTCACGGATTGTAGGCCTTAACCTTAGCACTTCATTATACCGTTTTAAAGAACGCAATTCTGCATAGACTGTTCAGTTTGAACGTTAACAAAGAACTAACTAACTTCCTCCACTTTAGTAAAAATCTTGCCAAGTTAATATTGGAAAATATTGTTAAAATAATTGTCACTTCCCATGTACATAATTCCAAAATACATTATATATGGAATAATTTTAGTTTATTATTCGCTTTCATGAATTATTAACCATATAATTGTTTTATTTATCTCATTCTGTTTAATTTGATATGTCATAGTCCATATTTGTTGAGATTTTTGTTAAAATTACCAAATTTCTGTCTTTTTGGAAATCTAGGCCCAAAACTCTGTTTCCGCCCTTCCACACTTTTACTGCCATTTTAAGTGTTATTAATATAATTATAATAAATTTCAAATGGTCATAAATCCCTTCCTTTCCTTAATTACTTATACATTTAACATTTGAACTGTTTTTTAGTGATAATTTCTGAATTTAACATTCCTCTTTAAAAATAGTTAATTTATACATTTCAAAAATTTTCAATAATTTAAGGTATTTTTCTATATTACTCTTTTAACTCATAGGTTCATTTACAGTAGTTGTTAATTGACCTACCTTACCTAAATCTTGTCAGTTTACATGATTCATTGGTGAATTAACTGGTTTATATTGATTTTTATGAATTCATTATTTGGCCTAGAGTTTAGTATTTTACACGTATGGTTTTTTCAAATAAATTTACTTCTACTCCTCCTCTGACTCTTAATAGTTAACATGACATAAAATAAAATTATTTACAAACTTATTGAGATGTGTAGCATCTAATTCATGCAACAGTTATAAAAATAATTATTAACATTACTCAGCATTCTGTAAAGTTGGACATATTTGCTGAAATTGTTTTTAACATACATTTAACTCATTTGTTAATTACTACAGCATCCATAATGAAACATTTTAATTTGGATATATGCTGTGATAGAACTAATACAACTTATTCTAAACATATAAACCTTATTGTATAAGAACTCTTTTAAAATATGGAGTTCATGGCTTTGAACAATATTAGCCATTTAAACATCTTAGTCCGATTAACACTTAAACTATTATCAGTCCTTTCTGTTTTTACTATTATTATTTAACATCCCCTTATATAGTAAACATTTCCACCCACACTTTCTTTGTTATTGTCATTCCTATGAATGTCTTGAGATAACAAAGTAACCTAAATCAATTTTAATATTTCATTATTTGTTAATTATTAAATATAAAAGTTGTTTTATAGCATATAGTTTAAGTTATAGTAACACTACAACTTCAAGTTTATTATATTTCAAAACACTTACACTAGTACACTTTCACTGGTGGTTCTGACTTATATTGAGTCTTATTATTCTCAGACCAGACCTTTAGTCATCATGGACTGTGAAGATTTGTTTATTTTTTATCACATAATAACTTTAGTTGGTGCACCTCTTATCATACTATACAACACTTTTGTTTATTAATAATTACAATTTTATAAGGTTTTGGGATGTTATACTTTCTTTAATTGTATCAATTGGTTTGGGGTTTATGGTAGTTAATAATAGGTTTTTTATGGTGTTTCTTCCATCCTATTTCTTCCTTTCTTCTCATCTTCCTTCTTGTGTTCACTCTTGGGTAAACCCAGGTACTCAGTGTTATCTTGACTGATGGTTGGTTCGGATTATCTTCTTTATTTTTTGATACTGACTTTACTCTTCTTTCTTGGTTTCAGGGTATCTTGTTTATTTCCTGATATTAAATCTTACTCTTCTTTCTTCTTGTGTTTGGGGTATTTTGATTTTTCACCACTCCTAATCTGATTCTTTTTTCTTGATTTTGGGGTATCTAGTTTATCTCCTGCTCCTAACCTCCTGGGTAATCTCCTGGTTGTTTAATATGAGTTTTCTTTAATTCTTTCTTTGACTTTTATGGTTGTATTTTTTATTATTTACTTATGGTTTTTCTTTTATTGTGGTATTTTCCTTTGAAGTTTAATGGAATTTCATTTGATATTCTTGGAGTATATGTAATTTAATTATTTTTTATGATCTTAAATAAATTAATTATTGGTGGAATATCTGTCATGCTACAGAATGCCCTTCTCCAGAAGTGATTTTTTCAGACTATACTTGCTTTGTCTGAAACAATTGCTTATGATAATTATTATAGTTTTTTATTATTCTTGACTTCCTTCCAATTCTAAAATCTTTCTTATTCATATTTGAGCTTACATCTTTCTCGTTCTCACTTGATCTTCCTTGATAGTAATAGTCATCTGAGTTTCATATTTTATTATTTTATTTTCATATTTCTTCTTAGTATTTTCTCCTTGGGATATTTCCTCCCTATCGTTCCCTAATTTGTGAGCTGGTTCAGTTCAGAGAGGCACAGTACGCTACTTCCTCTGCTGTCCAATACTTCACTTCTTATTTGAGTACAGAGGCAAATCATCTCTGCTCAAAAAACATATTAATACTGCTGGAATTATCTACAGACAGATTAAAAAATTATATCAGAATAGTACACTTTTGTTACTATTTAAAAAATATATTTGGATACTTTACTTATTATATTGCTCAGAGATTTTAATATTCCTATCTCAGTTGTTCTTCTGACTCTTTAACTTGATGGTTATTTCATTTAATATCATGGTAGGAAGCTCTTCTATTAATACATTTTTCAATTTTTCTTACTATATAAAGTTTTTGGTTATTAATGCTTTATTACTTTCTGGTTTTTTATTACAATCTGCATTGGTTTATAGTAGCATATATTTTATGACATTTTTGGTTTGTTACTCTGTTTTTATTAGTTCCACTTGTTCTATGTTCTAGAACTTTCTTATAACTGTCGTTTTTACAATTGACATTTAATTCATAATCATTTCAATATTAATTTGTTTAATTACATTATATCTTTGATTTTATTTTGAAATTACTCCTCTCTTGGTTTTTATTCTTTCGAATGAATGTTTTAATTAATTTGATAATGAGGTCATCATTTCTCCTTATACCACTTCAAAGTTTTATTATTTTATATTTCCACATAAGTTCTGTATTTTATCATATTTAATCCATCAAATCGTATCACTGATTTATATTCCCTTTCGTGTAATTTTATTGAAGGTTTTTTTTTACACTTTATCTATTGATATTAGACATTATCATACTTCTTCAGAATTACTTGGTTTAATTCTAAATTCTGTTTTTTTTTATTTATCTCATAAAGATTTTCTATAAATATGGTAAATATATTGTATTAGTACCATAAATATAGCATTAATTCTCTTCTTTTTATTTCACCATAGTTTTTTCTAATAATTGGTTTGCAAGTTGTTCTTACTCTTGTTTTAGAATTTTTATGATTTCATTCTAAAATTCTTTTTATATTTCCAAAATGTTTTTTCCAATAATTGGTTAGTAAGTTGATCTTACTTTATATTAGAATTTTTTCGATTAATTCAAAAATTCCCTTTATATTATATTATATTTCCAAAATGTTTCTTTCACAGATCTTTGGTATGTAAGGTGATCTTACATTATTTTAAAATTTTTATGATTCAATCATGATATTTCTTCATGGATGCCTGGTTATAGACACCCTTAATTTTACTGGAACCCATCTCCTTAATTTCATAAGTGTTATTATTATTGTTTTTGGAGATTATATATGGTCCAGTGTATAAAAGTAATAATTTCTTAGTTATCCCTTCTAGTGAACTGGGTAACTCCCTATTTTTTAATAAAACCTTCTCACCAATGGTACAGGTAATTATCTTGCCCATCCCTTTATTATATTTAATCCGCCGTTTCTCCTGGTCTTCGGCCACCTTATTATAAAATTTAACTTTATTAAAAATATATTTATTTTCTTTCGGGAACTCCAATATTTCTTCGATCTCCCTTGGGGGTTGTCTTTCGTACATGGCGGAGTATGGGGTAATTCCTATTGCCAGGTTGAGGAATTCTTCTGTGGCCTCCAGATATTCTTGCCACCTCCTCTGTTGATCGTGGCAATACGTCCGTAATATGCGCCCCACCTCTCGCAATACTCTGTCTGCCGGGTTACTGCTCGGGTGGTATACCGAGGTTTTATAGGTATGAACCCCCATCGACAGTAGTGTATCCCGCCATTTTTTCCCCTTGAACTGGGTTCTGTGATCGGTGATGATCGAAACTGGTTTTCCGACGTTTGGGAAGTACTGGTTGGTTAAGATGTCGAGAATTTTATTTGTAGTCGCTCGATTCGCTGGGTATAGCTTGATGAACTTTGTGAAATGGTCCATCACGATGACTAGATACTTGTATCTGTGACGGCCCCCACTGCGGGGAAATGGCCCGCAGATGTCCAGAAATACCTTTTCTAGCTTCGCTTGAGATGTTATCGGAATCATTTGCCCTTCCTTTTTCTCGTTATTGGACTTCACGAGTTGGCAAATGCGGCAACTCTTTATGTACTTTCGGACCTTCCGATTAATATCCTTAATGTGGCAGCTCTTCCAGGGCCTTTATCACCTTTAAGGCGCCCATAAGCCCATATCGAACATGATAGTTATTCACTATCTCCTTTTCGATATGGGTTGGAATAACAACTTTCCATTCTTCCTTCTTTAAAGATGGTTGTAAAAACAGTATACCATTGTGTATGTTATAATATTGGGCGATAGTCTCGTCCCCTGCTTCCAATCTTGTTTTAATGGATAGTAACTTCGGGTCTGCTTGTTGGTGTGTGCTTAGGTTTTCCAATATTGATTGTAGATCGGCGCTGTTACTCAGAATGTGGTATACCTTAAGTATACTTTCCTTTTCCCCCTCGAACGTTTGTTTATTAATGTCTATTCGAGACAACACGTCCGCGACGACATTCTTCTTTCTGGGGATGTACTCCCACTTAAGGTCATACTCTTGTAGTAATAGTATCCACTGTGTCAACCTTCCGTGACTTAGTTTACATCTCCTTAAGAACGATATATACTTATGGTCTGTCCGGATGGTAACGGGGTAACCAAGGATGTATGTGCGGAATTTTTCACACGCGAACACTACACTTAATAATTCCTTTTCGGTGATGTGATAATTCTCGCACTGATTTAATGCTCTACTGGCAAAACAGATCACGAGATGTTCGCCCTCCTCATCCTCTTGATATAACGTTGTGCCGAGGCTGATGTCGCTGGCATCGCAATTCAGATAGAATGGTTTGCTGAAATCCGGATGGCGAAGTATTATAGGTTCCAGAAATTTCTGTTTAATTAGTGTTAATGTATTATTCTGTTCTGTGCCCCATATCCATTTATTCTTGGAGGACAGTTGCGGCTGAAATCTGGCGGTCAATTCAGAATACTTTTCCTGGAACTTGCGGTAGTAATTACAGAGTCCCAGAAATGACTGTAATTGCCTTCGATTCTTAGGTGTGGGAAAGTTTTGAATCGCTTCTATTTTTTCAGCCGGCGGTGAGATTCCCTGGTCGTTCAATATAAATCCCAAGAATTGAATTTCCTTGGCGATAAAGTGAGATTTCTCTAGCTTTAGCGTGATGTTATTCGCAGCTAATTTCTTTAATACGTGTTCCACACGGTAGCAGTGTTCCTCCCAAGTTTCTGAGGACACTAGCAAGTCATCAACGTACACGGTGGTGAACTGTAGTGCTTCCTGGCCAAGTATCTGGTCCATGCAGTGTACAAAGACTGCGACTGAATTTACCAGTCCGAAGGGCAACCTCTTAAACTGGTAGTTCCGCCCTTCGAATATAAAGGGCAGATACTGGCGGCTCTGTGGATGTAATTCCACCTGCCAGTAGCCGCACACCGTATCTCAGGTACTAAAGTACTTGGTACCGTGGAACCGTTTCAAAATCTCTTCAATCTCACCGGGTGAAGTCCTGTCATTAATAATCATCTTATTAATCTCCCGCGCATCTAGGCACAAACGGACTTGTCCGTTTTTCTTAGGAATAGCCACGATAGGACTTGTGTATGGGGATTGGCTACTCTCTATTATGTCACGGTTAATCATCTTTTTTATTTCAGCTCTTACTGCTTCCTTTCGTGATTGCGCGATGGGGTAAGACTTCCGGTTAAAGTTACCTTTGAAGTTTAATGGAATTTCATTTGATATTCTTGGAGTATATGTAATTTAATTATTTTTTATGATCTTAAATAAATTAATTATTGGTGGAATATCTGTCATGCTACAACTGTCATAAAGAATTTGCCAGATGTTTCCAAAAGCCTTTAAAAAGGATAATCTTCAAACCGTGTATACAAGTGATTGTCAGTGTTATCAAACGGTCACAATAAATATGCTTGTAGTTCACATTCCTTCTCTGTGATGGCTCCTCTCCTACAGATAGAGTTTGCTGAAAAACGACTTCAAAGTCATCACGGAGAGATACTATACTTTGTCTAGTTTCTGCAATTTTCTTTCGGCAGTACAAAATGTCACTGGTTTGAGTCTGTCATGTGTATATGAAAATATTTTATCGAAAGTATTTTGTCTCTAACACTGACAAAAATTCACTAATGGGAGCTAAAATATCACACTCGATCTCTTCAAGGTGATCTAATGTGGCATTGAATATGTCACACAATTGACGGTCTAGAGGTATTTACATGTCTAGAGGAATAATTCCACCTCGTTGGGCATAGATTGGGTCATAGCTGCACAAACTCATACAAAAATTAAGTCCGTTTTGGAGATCTCGAAAAATGGCTGCAATACCACTAAGTATGTTGCAAAATATTTTGCACTCGGGTATTTGCCTAACACTTTGAGACACAACAAGGTTTAAAACATGAGCATATCAATGGACAAAGAGAGCTTGCAGATTAGTTCTTTTAATTATGGTCTCTACTCCAATTAAAATTTCCCCATTGTTGCCGCCCCATCGTAGACTTGAACAACTAGTTTTTCACTGCATTCAAATTCAGTCAGGAAACTGACGAATGAGCGTTGCAATAGCCTGGGCATGTCGATCACAACTTACGTCATTGGCTCCTAAAAATCTCTCTTTTACTTCTCCATTATATGAATAATGCAAAACTAATAGAGCACTATGGTTTATTTGAAATATCTCTGGTTTCATTGACTAGATTTAACCAGAGCGGATATCTCCTATTTAAGTTGGTCATCTAACGCAGTTTCTGTTCTACTCTGACCGGAAGCAGCAGTACACAATGATGAAGGAAGATGATTCACAGTAATTTTATGGCCGGCAATAAATTCAACTAGGTTTCCCAAATGTTTGAATCCAGCTTGGTCCAGCTAGTGTTCCTGTCCTTTCCAAACAACAAACAATACCAGCAAAATAATGCATTTAGTTCACCACTACCAGCCAACCACTCACATTTGGTGTACATACTAGACTGGAAATCCTTAGTAAACTTTCCAGATAGCTGGGTCAAGTTTAAAAGAATCGGGGCCGGCTTACCAATTTTCATCATTTCAGTTTTTTAGTTGAATGACTGGGAAGAAAAAGGTTTTGCTAAAACGTTTTTTTATTATACAAACCGACACTGTAGAAAACATATTAAACCAACATTTGAAACTATTCTAAAATATATAACTATAATTTCAAATATAATGCGTATCATTTAAATACAACGTAAATAAAATGTAAGACGCACTATTTAATAAGGTATAATTATAACTTCAAATGTTAAAAACGGAAACGTGCATGGTTTAAATCTGGTAGGTACTAAATAATGTACACGCACAGCGATACCAACAAACTTAACACCATGCAGTCCAACTCAACGCAAGCTAGCTTAGTTATACCGACCACTGCAGAGGCATTTTTCTATCTCACTCTACGTGCGCGCGCATCTCTTTACACCAGGCTAACCCAAGCTGTGATGAACCTGCTTCACCTACCACTGCAGAGCCAGCATGTGAAATCAGTCTACTTAAACAATTTTCGAAACAGACATGTAGAAAATTCCAGTGAATTTTTATTTTAGGTACTTAAAATTAGATTCAATTAAATTATAACATTTACTTTAAATAACTGCAGTTAGTGTGTCGCCAGTCATTACTGAAGCAGTGCTTCACTTGCTTCCCTTCACCACACGCCACTTATATATATATATATATATATTTCAATCACTTTCTGCTACAGTCCGTTTCTTGATGTATATAATACTATAATACTTATAACTATTTTACCTCAAGATGTATTTTTTCTTTAGGGACATGTTTCGGGAGATCCTGTTCTCCCATCTTCAACCTTCGCCATCTTGCTTCTGGTGCAGTATTTGTGTGTTGGCTTCTGGATGTTATTATGGTGGTTTGTTGGTCTTTGGTCCTTCAATGTTGCATTATTGTGTGTGGTTGTGGTATTTGTTTTTGTATTTTGTGTATTTTCGATGTTGAGTGCTTTGAATATTGTGTCATGTTTTGTATTGATTTGTATTTGTTCTGGTATTAATTTGTTTTGTGTTTTATGTTTGTAAATCTGTAAATTTTCCCAAATGTTCATTATGGTGCCTTTGTGTGGTATATGTTTTATTAGTGTTACATTGGTTATGTCTGGGAATTCATGTCCTGTGTTTATTGCATGTGTGGCTAAATTGGATTTATATATGTTTGGTTTTTTGTATGCATTTAGGTGTTCAAAATAACGTTTTTTCAGCTGTTTTTTTGTTTGTCCTATATAACATTTATTGCAATCTTGGCATTCAATTTTGTATATACCGTTAGTTGTTGTATTATCTTTGTTGTGTGAGTTATTTAGATTTTGTAATTTATTTTTATTAGTTTTGTATGCTATTTTTATATCTGTGTTTTTAAATAGTTTTGTTAGTTTTGACATTTTATTATTTATATATGTGAATGTGGCCCATTTTTTGTTGTTGTTATTATTTATGTTTTGTTCAGTTTGATTAATTCTTAATTGTTCAGTTTTTATTTTGTATTTGATTTTATTTTCTATTTTGATCATAGTATTTTTATTGTATCCATTTGCATAACCAATTTGGTGTATTATATTTCTTTCTTTGTCAGTTTCTTGTTTGTTTAGGGTATTTTGTACATTCTGTTAAATAACGAATAAAATGCTGCCATTTTATGTTGTGGTGGGTGGTCAGAATGGTTAGGTATAATGATGTTAGTGGAAGTTGGTTTTCTATATATTGCATATTGTATGTGTTTGTTGTATCTTGTGATGGTTATGTCTAAATAGTTGATTTTGTTATGTTTTTCTTTTTCTTCTGTGAATTGTATTTTGGGATGTATGTTATTGATTTGTTTCAGTATGTTCTCTGCATTTGTGTTTTTGTTATTTGATACATATAGTCCATCATCTACATATCTTATCCATATGCCATCTGGGTCATGTGTTTTTATGATATTTTGTATTTTGGTGTCTATGTGTTGTAAAATATCATAAAAACACATGACCCAGATGGCATATGGATAAGATATGTAGATGATGGACTATATGTATCAAATAACAAAAACACAAATGCAGAGAACATACTGAAACAAATCAATAACATACATCCCAAAATACAATTCACAGAAGAAAAAGAAAAACATAACAAAATCAACTATTTAGACATAACCACCACAAGATACAACAAACACATACAATATGCAATATATAGAAAACCAACTTCCACTAACATCATTATACCTAACCATTCTGACCACCCACCACAACATAAAATGGCAGCATTTTATTCGTTATTTAACAGAATGTACAAAATACCCCTAAACAAACAAGAAACTGACAAAGAAAGAAATATAATACACCAAATTGGTTATGCAAATGGATACAATAAAAATACTATGATCAAAATAGAAAATAAAATCAAATACAAAATAAAAACTGAACAATTAAGAATTAATCAAACTGAACAAAACATAAATAATAACAACAACAAAAAATAGGCCACATTCACATATATAAATAATAAAATGTCAAAACTAACAAAACTATTTAAAAACACAGATATAAAAATAGCATACAAAACTAATAAAAATAAATTACAAAATCTAAATAACTCACACAACAAAGATAATACAACAACTAACGGTATATACAAAATTGAATGCCAAGATTGCAATAAATGTTATATAGGACAAACAAAAAAACAGCTGAAAAAACGTTATTTTGAACACCTAAATGCATACAAAAAACCAAACATATATAAATCCAATTTAGCCACACATGCAATAAACACAGGACATGAATTCCCAGACATAACCATGTAACACTAATAAAACATATACCACACAAAGGCACCATAATGAACATTTGGGAAAATTTACAGATTTACAAACATAAAACACAAAACAAATTAATACCAGAACAAATACAAATCAATACAAAACATGACACAATATTCAAAGCACTCAACATCGAAAATACACAAAATACAAAAACAAATACCACAACCACACACAATAATGCAACATTGAAGGACCAAAGACCAACAAACCACCATAATAACATCCAGAAGCCAACACACAAATACTGCACCAGAAGCAAGATGGCGAAGGTTGAAGATGGGAGAACAGGATCTCCCGAAACATGTCCCTAAAGAAAAAATACATCTTGAGGTAAAATAGTTATAAGTATTATAGTAATATATATATATATATATATTGTATTAATATGTTCGCTATCGTCCTGTAAAAGCCCCGCGATGGAGTGCCAATTTGTATTAATAATTCTTGTATGTTCTGAAAGCCACACGTTTGTGCGTCAATTTATATTAAACCAATGTGTCATTATCGTATTACTTCGACTCTTTCTGATGTTATATTAACGAAGTCCAAAACTTCGTAATTTTCCCGCTATCTGTCGCCCTTGTGTTGACCTTGCCAATACCTGTCTCTTCTTTGTTACCTGATTAAATTAAGTATTATTTCCCCGATTTTAGGCGCTGAATTGTTTGTTTTAAAACAATTAAAATTTGTCGTAACTTTTCCTTCTTTCACAATAAAACCGTATTACTTACCGCGCTGTATCGGCTGAATTCGAAATTCGCTCTCTTGCGGCAGTATAACCAACCTGTAATTCTGGTAAAAATTTCACTGTGCTATATGAAAGAAATTAACACATAAATGTTAAATATCACTATTATATTGACGACTCGGAACACTAAGTTTTTTATAAGTAAAAACGTAAAGTTTTACCTTACAGCCTAAACCGGCTTTCACCTATAGAAGGCTTCATCAGAGGTTAAGTACTCTTATGTACTTAGTTAAGTAACTACTTATTTAGTTAAGTAACGGACACGTCATGGACAACGAAATCCAAGAACATAAATATTGTCACATGAAATAATAAACAGGTATAAATTCTTAGTATTGGTTTATTGTATAGCGGTTCTACCTTTTATATTGGTTATTACAGGAAATTATTAAAGTATATAAAGTTATGCTCTGGCTTCTAATGATTTATAATTCAACGGTTGGCTATGTTTGTTGGTTTGGGTCGTTGACTGAGTATTGGGCATGAATGTCGAGTTTAATTTTACAGTGTTTATTGAGTCAAAAGTTCTTTGGATTACAGCAAAAGTTAACAAAATGATTCGAGAAAGTACAATCCTTCACATAGACTTAATTAAATATTACACTTTTTCTTTACACCACTACTCTTATTAACTAACGTAATTGTGAGTTCAACTTGTAACTATAGATTAAGGTTTATATCGTTGACAAAATATTTTGGTATTTCCAAATGTGTTATCAATTTAATTGAACAGTTTTTTGATAATTATTATTTGATTTTTAATGGTCATTCAGTGTTTGAGGGTTTGAACCAAGTTAATTATATTGTGCAACAGTGTAAAAGTGTAGTGAATCCAGTCTTTTGTTTTGTAAATTAAATGAATTTTATACTTTACTCCTTCCTTAATGTCTGATAATTTATTTCCATGTATGCTCGTAGCTAAGTCTTCCTTCTTTTATTTCCTTTTTTTTTATACTTTTTTATCTTCTTTAATTCAAAATTTTGTTTAGTTAATATGTTTTGCCCATCTTGTCTTCCATCTTTCAATAATTATTATATGGTTTTTCTCATTTGATCCTTTTTTCTAATTATATGGAGCGGCTATTTTTTCATTTGTACTCTACTGATGCTAATAATGGACTGTGTATACATTTGTAACGGTTTTTTGGTTCTAACTGCTAAACCTATCATTCTCATTGGTTGAAATAATTTTGTACCCATTGTTAGACATAGCTTGTGTTTTCGCCCAAAATGGATAAATATTTTCTATTTAAGATAATTTGCTTGTATTACTATTAATACTTCTGTTATTACTACCATTGAATAGCATTTCTGTTTAATATTATTTTGAGATCCAACATGACTATGTTCCATCCAATATAAGCTGATTTAATGGTTTATAAGTGTGTTTTTGAAAGAATTTTGTGCTCTTAATGTTCCTTGGCTCAATATATTATGTTTACCTAACTTTTTTCCTAACTGAATGTTGTTATTTGTTTACATTTTACAATTTTGTCATACTTCTTTAGGCCTACACCTGCCTACAGTGGTTGACATTGATTATAATTTAATTTTGCTCTTATTGCTTTGACATATTATTGCCTTTTACATCTAGCCTATACTTAAGAAATTAACATTGCATATTTTTAGGATTTCTTCATCCTTTCAACACATTATTACTGCTTTTTAGTATTATTTTCCCAACTCAGCATAACATAACTTATTTTTAAGATTCTTTTAACAATTATAACAATTTCATAGTTTTATAATACTACTGCTACCTTCTACTATTCTTTTTATAACACAACTTCAATAATTGAGTATCCATCTTTTGATGTCTGCTTTCCTTTTGATAACATATAACTTGTTTAGGTTTTGTTTATCCCTTTAACTTTAATAACTTAATATTGTAATACTAACATTCTTTATAACATTTACTTATTATTATATTTTTTGAACATGATACCTTATTCTATCTTACTTACTAGTGTTTTGTCTTTTTCAAAACTAATTTCTCTCACTGTACACCTACTTAATGTTTTTTGACATTTTGTTTATTATGCTAAGCACTTGTCTTTCGCACCTTTCACTTTAATTAACATTCTTTATTGATACTTTTTTACACGTGCACTTGGGTTACTTTGCTTACCTAGTGTTGTTCACTTATTGCTTTTTTTGTAACACTCCCTACCTACTTTATGCACTCTTGGTTCAATTTAATATGAATGTTGTGATTATCATACTAGCTCTATCACATTTTATTTATTATACCTTTATTTAGTATCATTTGATTTCATTAGTCTACATTTACATACATAAAATTATAATATTTCTGCTGGTGGTTTGTACCTTCAAGGTTCAATTATTTATTCAATTATTGTCAATTTTATGACATTTTTATCATAAGTTTGATTATATTGATTTGGCCAATCACTTGGGTGTGGTCATTGTCATTGTCTAGTCTAAGTTAATGTCATTTATTTTGCTATTTATTATAATTGTATCTCTTCTTAGCTGTATGTTTTCTCTTTATATTATAAGGTATTCCCTCCCTTTTAATGGTCGGCTTTTGGTAATGTAACAATATATATATATTCAGTCACTTTCTGCTACAGTCCGTTTCTTGATGTATATAATACATTTAATATTTATAATGAATTTACCTCAAGATATACCTTTTTTTTCTCCTTATTAGGAACATATTTCGGGTACCATCTTGTACCCATCCTCATCCTTCCGGTTTTTGTGTCTGGTGAAGTACATATGTGTTGGTTGACTATTATTATTGTGGCTTCCTGTTGGCTCTGGTACTTCAAATTGGTTTTATTGTGTGTGATTGTGGTGTATGTGTTAGTTTTTTGTGTATTTTCGATTTTGAGTGCTTTGAATATTGTGTCATGTTTTGTATTGATTTGTATTTGTTCAGGTATTAGTTTTTGTGTTTTATGTTTGTATATTTGTAAATTTTCCCAAATGTTCATTATGGTGCCTTTGTGTGGTATATGTTTTATTAGTGTCACGTTGGTTATACAAACATAAAACTCTGGCATAAAAATCTGTAAATAACAAAATTCATTAAGCTATCAGAAACAAACTCAAAAGCAAAGCAAAACAATGTCTGTGCTAGAAAATGTACAAAATAAAAAACTCATGATAAAAATAAAGGTGCTTATGTAAATAACATGATCTTTCTTGAAGCATTAACATATGTTCAGTAAATACATACATTCAACTTTTAACAAAAAGTAAGTGACAACCCTTAATTTATATAAAAGAAAACATCCTCAAAACCTGATTCAATATAGTAATACAATAATAAAGACATAATAATGTACATGCATAGTATTAGTATAATGATATCAAAATTCAATAATATGTAACAGGTAATAATACAATGACAATAGACATAATAATTGATACAGTAATATTAGAATCATAATCCCCAAAAAATTGAAAAACATAATAACATGATAATGATACATAGGAATAAAATGATAAAAACTTAATAATAATATAATGCAAACAACAAACAGAAAGCATGATAAATGTTAGATACAATGATGCATGTCGCATGAATGCTCATGCAATTAGTCGGAGTCCACTGGAAGTGGACATAATTTATGGATGGGTCGACGTAGGATACCATTAGCGGTGCGAACATCCGCGATGCGCACTATTGTATCCTGACCCGAATAGACGTTCGTGACTACCCCGCGTTTCCAGTGAAGTGGGGTGGGGGGAACTGTCATCTAGAATAAGGACGAGTTGTCCGGGAGTCAAATTTTTTGACGGGATGCGCCATTTGTTGCGTTGTAACTGGTGCAGGTAATCTTTCGACCACCTGTTCCATGTAGATTGAGTGAATTTTTGGAGCAGTTGCCATCTGCCCAGACGACCAATATTGACTTGGGAATAGTCAGGTTCCGGGAGTGTAGTGAGAGGAGAACCAACCAGGAAGTGAGCTGGAGTTAAAGGTTCGGGGTCCCTAGAGTCATTGGAGATGGCAAACAAAGGGCGCGAGGTGAGGCAGGATTCTATTTGAGTTAGGATAGTGTAATACTCCTCAAAGGTAAGGATGGTTCCGCCAACAACGTGCCGCAAATGGAATTTGACGCTCTTGACTCCGCTTTCCCACAGGCCACCGAAATGATGTGCTGAGGGGGGAATAAAGGACCATTTAATGCCCTGGGCACTGGTAAAATCCTGGGTGGTCTGCTCAAATCCATTAGAATGAAAAAGTTTGTGCAATTCGTGAAGTGAGCTACTAGCACAACGAAAATTTGTTCCGTTGTCGGAAAATATCTGATGGGGGATACCTCTACGCGCTATAAACCGTTTTAATGCTGCTATGAAGGCGTCTGAGGTAAGATCTGAGACTATACTACAATTTTTACAGGAGAGTGATTGATGTTTGTCTGCAAGTGAGGGGGGAAGTGGTGTTTAGAGCGGTCTGATTGGCCGAAACTATACAGCACAGCGTTGTCAACTCGTACTTGTTGTTCCGCTGTTTGTGCGTTACCACGTGCGCGTAGTAAATTGAACAGCAGGCCTAGCGCGTTTACTACGGTTTGATGTGAGTGAAATTTAACAGTTTTAAAATTTACAATATTATATTTTAGTGCATTTGCATGATTGAGTGATATTTTTTAAATTTAGTGATTATTAGTCTAATATTCAGAAGTGATTTTGTGGTAAAATTTAAGTGTTTAGTGGACTAAGTGATAGTGATTGTAAATATTATCCATTCAGGTATGTCCGACGCCAGTACGAGTGCTTCAGCTATATGCAAGACAAGAAAAAGGAAAGTATTTAATGGACAGGCAAGACAACTCATCTGTTCAGTACGTGGATATTTTGAAAAAGAAAAAGCAAACGGGGGGCCGTTAATTTCCTTTAATAAAGTTTTAGAGCGTACAGCTGCCGCATGCGAAGTAGGGAAGAATCTTATAGTACGTATAGGAAAAGAGAAAGACAATCTTCTTACTGATTTTAGTGATACAGAGCCCAAGTTTCGTACACCTAATAAAAAAAGAAATATAGACAAAAAAGTTACGAAGTTAGATTCTTTCCAAGAAAATGCAATTCGACAGCATATTTATAGCTACTATTGTAGAAAAGAGCACCCAACAATAAATAAACTTCATAAGTCGTTAGCAGCAGCTGATCTTTTTGCCGGTAGTAAATCATCTGTTAGGAAAGTATTGCAAAATATCGGTTTTAAGTTTACAAACATTTCGGGGAGAAAAGTTCTTATGGAAAGTGAAAGTGTAGTTGCTTTACGTTGTAGATTTCTACAAGAAATTCAAACTAAATCTATTGAAGACATAGTCTGGTTAGACGAAACATGGGTAAACAAGATCACAGTTTACGAAAAGGCTGGACAGATGATACTGTGGAAGGAACAATGAAAATACCTTTAGGACGAGGGGGTAGATATATTATTGTACACGCTGGGACATCAAAAGGTTTCATACCTAACTGTTTTTATGCCTTTAAGTCAAAGAAAACGAGTGACTTCCACGAAGAAATGAACTCTGAAAACTTTACCAAGTGGTTCACATACTCGTTATTAAAAAACCTCACAGTGCCGTCAACTGTTGTAATGGATAACGCCCCTTATCACTCGGTTATATACGACAAAGCGCCAACATTAGCTACACGTAAAGAAGAAATTATTCACTGGCTTCATGAACATAACATTTCTACGACTGTTAGCATGAAAAAAGCAGAGCTATTGGAGCTGGTGTCAGGTTGTAAACCCCGCTTTCCGGAATACATAATTGACAAAATAGCGCAAGAACATGGCCATAAAGTAGTAAGATTACCACCGTATCATTGTCATTTTAACCCCATTGAGTTAATTTGGGCACAAGTAAAGGGATATGTAGCAAGAAATAATAAGACTTTTACAGGAACTGAAGTAGAAAAATTTATACGTGAGGGCATTACGAATGTTACTGCAGACGATTGGAGAAAAGCAGTGATGCATAAAAAGAAAGTAATTGACGAAGCATGGAGCAACGAAGGCATATTAGAAGACGCCGTTGAACAACTGGTAATAAATTTGGGGACAGAATCCAGTGACTAGAGTGACTCTGGTAGTGACATAAGTGGTGTAACACCTTTAGATTAACGGCACAGGCAGAAAACTACTGACAGGTAATAATAATTTAATTTTCAGTTTTGTTTTTATGGTAAAAGTAATAAAAACAAAACATTGACTCTTATTTTGCTGTCTTATATTTTTTATTATTGTTAATTTTTACTTTATTTATACACTAAGTTGATTATTGCACATTGTCACATTTATCGTTAAATCAAAAAATTAAAGATTCTGAACATTTGAAGTTAATTTAAAAAAACAAGTTAATTTAGTTCTCGTTTATTATTCTCGTAAGAATTCACATTTTTAGTTTATGAATTATCTGTAGTTACAACTGAATAAATATTAGTTTTTAACTAAATATAATTATTACACTGCGACTCGGAACACAAAACTTTAAAAGGCGAGACTTCTGAAGAAGCCTTTAAAAGGCGAAAGCCGGTTCAGGTTGTAAGGTAAAACTTTTTCGTTTTTACCTATAAAAAGTTTTGTGTTCCGAGTCGTAGTGTAATAATTATATTTAGTTAATTAAAGGACACGTCATGGACAACGAAATCGAAGATTAGTTTTTAAGTAGGGGAATACAAATTTAGTCTGCGTGTACTGGATTTGTTTTGTCTGCGAGAAGTATGTTTTGAGTGAATGCAGTAACAAAAGTTACGCTTGCGTGACATTCAACAAAAACGTGTTTACGAAGTGGCAACATGGCGATGACATCATTGCAAACGTCAATCCCTCTCCTGTAAAAATTTTAGTATAGTTCCAGGTGAATGGCCTTAGTGGTCATGCATATAAATAAAGCAATATAAGCCTTTAACGTCGATTTTGAACGCTGCCCGCCATGGCGTATAAGTACGGGACCGGCATAGTCGACTGCAGATTTGGAAAACGGCCTGGGAAAGGGGTAATTGTCCTAATAATTCACTTGCGCCCCTAGCACGGAATCGAAAACAAGTGATACATCTATGTATTACTGAACGTATATAAGATTTATCATTAACTATCCAATATTTCTGACGTAGAGAAAACTGAGTCAATTGTACACCAGCGTGTAGTAAACGAAGATGCTCACTTTGTATGATTAGTTTGCTGAGATGAGAGTGCGGGTGTAGAATGATTTGGTGTTTGCTCTCATAGGTAAGCTGGGAGTGCTGAAGGCGTCCGCCCACGCGTAATATCCCCGCAATGTCCAAAAATGAGTTGAGAGAGAGAATTTTACTATTATTGGGGATGCAGCGTTGTGCCTGAAGTTCCTTAATTTCGATGCTAAAGTGCAATCGCTGGGACTGGCGAATAAAAACCGAAAGTGTATCATGCAACTCCTGGGCAGTTAAAAAGGAAGTGTGCCTATCAGCTATGGGGAGCCTAGAGTTCCGAATGAATCGACGGCAATAAGAAAATACACGAATGGGCCTTGAGAGCGACAAGTAGTTTTCAAAATAACTAGACGTAGATGAAGCGACAATCAATGAGGTTTGGACCTGCTTACGTTGTTCCTGCTCAAAATCGGGATAAGTGCAGGGTGAATGGGCATCGAAGGCGCAGATGGGCCATGATGATGACTCATGGGACAACCAGGATGGACCATGCCACCATTGTGGGTGACTGTGTAAAACCCGAGGGAGACAACCACGCGATAATATGTCGGCAGGGTTGTCTAGTGATGAGACATGATGCCAGGTACCCCTTGTAGTGAGCCGCTGAATCTCCGCCACACGGTTGGCGACAAATACCTTCCATCTGGAAGACTGCTGGTAAATCCAGTGTAACGCAATCGTCGAGTCAGAGTAAAAATATAAGTCGTCGAATTTGTAACTCACGGCGTCTGTAACCTTGGAAGCCAACAAGAGACAGGCGCAAAGTTCAAGTCTGGGTAATGTTATCTGCTTCAAGGGAGCGACTCTAGATTTAGAACATAACAAGTTTGATGAGATGACATAGTTTGAATAGACCGTACGCACATAAATACAACACGCGTAACCTTTTGCTGACGCGTCGGCAAATCCATGGAGCTGGAATGAAATGATTTGCGAATTATCCAAACTCTTTACCGACCTTGGAATCTTAAAGTAAGTGTCTGAAATCAGCTGAGAATAAAGTTCTACCCACTGATTAGATAATGAATCTGATAAGGGTTCGGCCCAACTTGTACCTGTTAACCACAATATCTGCATAAAATGCTTACACCAGAATGTAACCGGGCCAATGAGTCCCAAAGGATCGTAAATTCCTGCGATAACCGATAATACCCTTCTCTTGTTGAATACCTCTACATGGACAGGCCTTTGGACGTTATATACGAAACTATCTTCGTCAGTGTTCCAATGAATACCCAAGGTACGCACAGTTTGATTTTTGCTAAAATCGAGGAAAGAATGAGCGTGCGAAGCTATAATGGTCTGATTATTTGAAAACCATTTGTGCAAGGTAAAAACCGTATTGGCTTAATAAATCTGTGATGTCGAATTTCATTTTGACTAGGATGTGCGGGTTATCTGAACCGGTCATGAGATCGTCCACATAAAAATCGTTTGCGATGGCTGAGCAAGCTATAGGGTGTTTAGTTTTATTTTCCTGGGCTATTTGAGCCAGACATCTCGTAGCAAGAAATGACGCACTTGCAGTCCCATATGTGACTGTCCTCAAGGCGTAATGTTGGAGTTCCCTATGGGGGGTGTCGCGCCAGACAATACGCTGCAAATTGGAATCCTTGGGATTAACTAAAATTTTCCGATACATCTTCTCAATGTCCGAAATGAGGACATATCGGTGAGTGTGAAATCGAGTCATAATAGAGAACAGATCCTGCTGGACCGTGGGACCAACCATCAATGTGTTGATCAAGGACAAATTATTTGTCGTTTTGGCGGAGCCGTCGAAAACAACTCGCAGTTTGGTAGTTATACTAGAGCCTTTGAAAACTGAGTGGTGCAGCAAGTAAAAAGTGTCTGACTGGTTAACTGACAAATCGTATGCATCAAGCGAAGACATGTGACCAAGAGTTAAATATTCATGCATGAACGCGCTATAGTCTTTGTGAAGATCAGGGTTCTGCTTGAATTTGAGTTCCAGTGCTTGAAACCTGCGGATAGCTCCGAGAAGAGAATCGCCCAAATGAGAATTGTATGACCTGCGAGGTAGGGATACCACAACCCGACCAAAAAATGCGGTCGCAGTGGACCAAAATGCGGTCGCGGTGGACCAAAAAATGTGAAATCTGTCCCGTGAGGACCAAAAAATGTTGCGTCTTAGATGCTCTCGAAGAATCTTAAGTTAATCTTAGAACGCTTATTGAGGTGCTGGTGTGAAATGAAATGATAAAGTGGACTGTATAAATTCTTGAGATAATAATTTATTGGAAATTAACAAGACATAATTGCTGTGCTGGCGCGTGCAGTTTTAACGCGGCATAAATGCCGGAGAATTAATATAGAATTAAATATGGAAAACTCATAACCATGTGTGAGGCCGATATCGCCTAAGTAAAATTAGTGCATGATGATCATGCTAAATTATGAAATATTGAAACTAGCACTGCGGCTAGCGAACAAGGCGTGTTGCCTGTACGGAGTCTTGCAAGGAACTAAACTTAAATTTGTCTGCTGTCGGCCTGTCTGAAACCGGCAGCAGATAACAGATATAAAGATGACGTCACTACACGCACCTGCAATGCAGCAGTTCAAAGTACAAAGTTTTCATAGGTACAAAGTTTAACCAAACTCTATCTTCCTCTTAAAATACCTTTCATCATAACACCATTTCGTACTTTTTCTATCATCCCACGCAAAGGGTATTAAATCATAAAAACACCTCCTGGCTTTTCCAGGAACATCACGAAAAATTAATTGACAATTATTTGAAAATGCATCGTTTTCCAATAGGGGACATCCACCCTTCAAAAAGATCTGTAAACGTCTTGGTTCACAATAAACCTGAGGAAACTTTACCCTCTGCTTTATATTCACAAAATAATTCTCTTCATATTCTCTCTCTAACTTGTAAACACTGATTTCTACTCTCTCACTACCTCTCATTGTTTCTATATTATCATCATCATTATTTATTTTCACTGTATTACTTTTATATATCTTGTTTTCAACTATCTTACCACTACTACTTGTTAATTCATTTTTATAACTATCACTTACCTTATTATCTGTATCTTCGTTATTTTTGTTCTCGTTGCACTCACCTGTAACTGTACCATTTTCTACCCCTCCTTTTTCTTCCTACTTTCGTTTACTTCGTCTTGTATTTTATTTATATTTATAGTCATTTCACCTTTCATTCCAGCAATAATCTCACTCTGTTTCTCTAGTTTCTTATTTATTTCAACAAACTTCTCATTCACTCCATTAAAACTCTCATTTATACTTTCAAATTGGCTGTTCATATTTAAATTACTCATTTTAAGTTTGGTTCTTATGTTCGCAAATTCGTTATTTATGTCTACTAACTTCTCGTCTTGTTTGTTAAATCTATTATTTATTTCTGCCTTTATCTCTACACTATCTTTGTTTTGTTGGTCAAATTTATTATTTATCATTTCCATTATCAATGCTAATTGACTAAGTATATCTACATTATTGCTTTTACTACTCTTAGCATCTACCATTTCAATTTCATTTGCTATTTCGTCTACGCTCTCGTTAACATTTTCATTTGTCGATACTAAATCGTCTTGTGTAACGTCTAATATTGACCCCCCAGCTACACTCTCACATAAATTTGCATTCGTATTTTTCTCAGCCATTTTCGACTAGGTTGTAAATTATTTAATTTTAATTTACAACGTCGCTGTTACGGGCGCCAACTGAAGTATTACTCAGTATTTGATAATTAATTTTGCGTTACATTACCTGTTAGATTTTAAATTTATCCCTGTTCGGGCGCCAACTGAGGTGTTGCTCAGTATTTAATACTTAATTAATTTTGAGTTACCTTACCATTATTCGGATGTCAACTGAAGTGTTGATGAATATTTAAATCTTGAAATTCGTGTGCAAGTCAACCAAGTTATCGTCTAGTGTACTTGGCAGAGAATAATAGGCCAATGCAAATAAACAAATACATATTTATGAGTTCATCTAAAACATTACTTTATTACATTTTCCTATGACATTCTTGTTATACTCCCATTCACATACGATACTCTTCCCCTCTTCTCTACATATTTTGTATTCTTATTTTCAGCCCTGTTACAGTCCGTTATTGGACATTATTAAACACTTTAAATGCAATTTATATAATTATGATAACCTTATATCTACTTATTATGATTAACTTAAGTATACGGTTTAAGGCAACCCAGCACCCGCTCATTCATTTTCTTTCACCCATTTTACCCCCCTCTTTTGATTTAGCGCTTTTTATTTAAATGGTTATATTTGTTTAAATTTATTTCTTATTGAAATGTAGCTACTTCCCTGTTGCCGTCGTGAAGAACACGTGTTGTAATTAGTCCATATTTGTTGTTCATTGTTCTATTCCAAATTAAGTTCGCACTGTTAAACTTTTGATCACTGCCGAAAATATGTTCTCACTGGTTCACCGAAGATGATTTGATGCTGCACAATTTTAACGGTACTTTATCATTTTTAGTTGTACTTTAATCACATTATTTTCACTTCGAATAGACTTTTTTGGCTCAAACGCCTGTTTAACAAACCGTGTCTATTCACACAAATTTCCTCATCTTCAGCCGGTCGGTCTACCTGGTTTAATGTATTTTTAGGCGGGACCACGCACTAACACCTCTGCGCGGTTCAGAAGTTTGGATGCCGACTGACGCCGAATTCGACGTTTTTCAAGATGGCCAAAACGTCCTCCTGCTCGTCAACTTGCGCCGTGATTGGCGGAGCGCATCTCGAGGAGTTTACGTCATCTCATACCGGACGAAAAGGAATTCTGAGATGTGACTTTTCCGTGTGAACCGTGGTCCACACGTGCGCTTGTATGCGGGAATACGCACCCTTGCTGATAACTTCCATTTTTGTAACCTGCTGTGCCTTACACGGAGCTACAGTCCATGACCAAAAATATACTCTGTTTAAATAAAAATGAAAAAAACTTTAAATTACAGACCCTCATCGGTTTGTACCGTTACAGTACAAGATGGTACCCGAAACATGTTCCTAATAAGGAGAAAAAAAAGGTATATCTTGAGGTAAATTCATTATAAATATTAAATGTAATATATATATATATATTGCAATGTTGCAAATTATATACAATAAATGAATACATTTCTGACCATGTACCCAATGCAACTATAAAGTGTTAAACACCGCCCAGGTCATAGGATTTGTGGCCAGACGAGAGGGTTTCTACTGTAGCGTCTTTATTATTCCACTTTTCTGAAATAATTTTGCATGACCATATGCGTTTAAATGTCCTTAATCTAATGTCTTTAGAATTGTGGTATATCTATGGTAACAGGTAAAAAACTTATTAATTAGTTTATTATAATCCTGCTAAAACCTGATTAGTGGCAAAACAACAATTTGTACGTGTCTCCCCTTCTCGTCGTTCAATGCAGGTCTCAACTGGCATACATACACATACACACAAACGCTGTATTTTAACACTACTGGCGCAGGTGTCACTTTCGACAGGCCACAGCATGTACTCTCCTGCACAAAATTGTTTAAAACGGTTCGTCGTATTCTTTTATACTAATTATTTACAAGTATTGTTTATTTGTTTATAAGTACTCACTACTCACCAAACTTCCTGATCAACCCATCACTTCCTTCTTGAAAATGTAATTGGTGTTGCAGTGCACAATAAATGCTGCCTTTAAATTGCCTATTACAAATCTCAGCCGATTATATACCACGGAACAAAACTCAATATTGGGAAAAAGGAACATTATACGTCACATGAAGTTAGTCTGGCATACTTTAAAAGAGGAACATCACTTACACTTATTTTCAATGTCTACTTGCTGACCTTCTAGAACTTGGGCAACTTTACTTACAATTTCAAATCCATTGTTTTCTCTAAACACTACTTTCTTTGAATTTTAAGGTTTCCATTTTTGATCCTGTGAGAGAACTGATTTTGCTTTCAGCAAAACATATTTCATTAACAGTTTCTGTTAATGGTTTTTTTTTTTATCACAAGAAAGTGGAATTAGCATATAAATACAGTCAACTCCTGATTTTCCGGGATCGGGTCAACCGGGTTGCGGATCAACCGGGAAAAATATATGATTTAAAAAAATTCTTGTTTTAGCAAAAATATTGATACATACTACGCTTATAATGACTTTAATTTAGTACAGTATTCTTAAACCTATTATTTTCCGTGTAGTACTGTAGCAAATAAATTACTAGTTGTAATTATTATTAGCAAATGACAGTCTGTTTAATGAGTTACAATACAATATGATGGCCTCTTAACACTGCGTGCGTGCGCGATTAGAAGACGCAACACACTGCATCAAATCGCACGGTTCATCTTAGCGCGAATTGGCTTTAGGTGCAGACAGAGTGTAGTGGCGTGTGGCAAGTTTGACCTTGACAGTCCAGTCAGTCATTCTTTCCATTGTGACTTGGTAATTCGTGCTTAACCGAATTGTTTACCCTCATGTGTTTTTTTGTTGTGTTCGCATGTTCTGTTTATGATTCGAGTTCCAAAATGGATAAAAACTAAAAGGATTGTTTTATCGATTCAGAAAAAACTAGAGATTATAGAAAAATATGAGAAGGGCCAAACTGTTAAATCGTTAAAGGACGAATATGGAATTGGTGATCAAACAGTTTGTGATTTGGTTAAGAAAAAGGTGGAACTTTTAAAATTTGCGTGTTCTTCTGACTCATCATCTGGCATGAAGAAACGGAAAACTATGAAGAAGCCGACGTACGAAAACTTGGTCCAAGCTTTATTCGAGTGGTTCAATAATCAACGAGCACAAGGGAATCCTGTAAGTGGACCCATATGCGCCGAAAAAGCTAAGTTTTTTCGAAGCTTTAGGCCTAGAAGGAAATTTTGACGCATCATCTGGTTGGCTGACACGTTTCAAACAATGTCACAGCATAAGAGAGTTGGAAATTTGCGGAGAAAAATTGAGTGGTGATCAAACAGCAGCAGAACAGTTTTACAAAAGACTTTAATCAGTTTGTTTTGGATGAAAATTTACAACCAGCACAAATTTACAATTCCGAGTCAGGATTATTTTAGAAGTGCTTACCGACGAAAACTTTAGCTCTAAACATGAAAAAAGTGCGCCGGGACACAAATTTAGTAAGGAACTAATAATGGTAGTGTGTTGCTCTAACGTGACTGAGACACATAAACTTAAGCTCCTAGTGATAGGAAAATCAAAAATACCACGATCATGTAAAGGAACACAAGCAATTACCATGCCTGTAATTTACTACAATCAAAAGAAAGATTGGATGAATAAAGACATTTTTTATGATTGGTTCCACAATAAGTTTTGTCCATAATTTGAGAGTTTTTAAAACCACAAGGACTTCCCCAAAAAGCAGTGTTAATATTAGATAATGCTAAATCACATCCAAGTGAAATGTTGCTCAGATCCAACGATGGACAGATCGTTGTTAAATATTTGCCTCCCAATGTTGCAGCCATGACTCCCAATGTTACAGCCATGATCCAGCCAATGGATCAAGGGATAATAGCTACTGTAAAACGTAACTATCGGTCAAGTATTTTGAGAAAGTTTAAAGTTTATAGAGGAAGGGCATGATTTGAAGACCTTTTTTAAGGGACTAAGTATTCTGGACGCGATCTACGAGACTGCAGCTGCGTGGGATAAAGTTAAACCCACTACGATGACAAAGTCGTGGAAAAAAATATTTCCTGACATCGGAAGATAAGGCTTTTGCTGGGTTTGAGGATGATGTTGCAACCTCAGCTGACTTGGCCCAGTTAGCAAACACTGTCCCAGGTGATGAAAACATTGATCAAGATAATATAAACAAGTGGTTTGAAGCCGACGCTAACATCCCTGCGTTTGAGATTTTGACAGACGACGAAATATTGATGCGCGCCCAGGGCGTAGCAGAAAGTGAGAGTGGTAGTGACGACAAGGGGGAGGGGAGTGACGAATGTGTTTCCGAGCCCAAAGTTATATACGGAACAGTGCTCAATTATGTAGAGGGGCTTCTTGACTATTTAGAAAGACAAGAAGACACTTTGTTGTGCGACAAGATGGTTTTACGCAAAATAAGGTCGTCTATTTTCAAGAAAACAGCAAGTGCTAAGAAGCAAAAATTATTACCAGATTATTTTCAGCGTGTATAAACACTGACTGTACATATCCTTCTGCTTGTAAATATACTACTTTAATTGACAAAAACATGATTTGACTAATTTTTATTGAGTAATAAAAGGTATGTACTACTTTATTGTATACACATATTGTATTTTTAACTAAGACCTTCATTTAAGCACTAGGTTACAATTTTTGCTTTAACCGGGATTTTGACTTATCCATGATCACCCTGCCGGTGATTATCCCGGATAATCGGGAGTTGACTGTATATGCTATCTTGTTTCTTACACTTCTGTCTTTTTACAGACTTTGAAAGATCTCTATTGATAAAGCATCATCTTTGTCCAACTGATTTAACACTATCAAAAATATCTGGATAATATAACAGTGCCTGTGGAAAGCTAAGTCCCCCAGCAAGTGACAATGGTTGCTGCTGGTAATGGAAGGTTAGGATTTTTGTTTTGATAAGAGTATTCTCGTAAGGGATTTAACAAATACTTTCTTTCCACGATATTAATTGATGACTCGTTGGGGACTTGGTGAAACATATTAATACAAAGGTTTTGTAAAATATATAAAAACACTTGGTAAGTTTCACAAATTTTTTAATTAACTCTGACAGCTGTTTCGACTAACTTAAGCCATTGACATAGTCGAAACAGCTGTCAGAGTTAATTAAAAAATTTGTGAAACTTACCAAGTGTTTTTATATACTTTCTTTCCATTTGATACCAATCTGTCCATATTAGGATATAAGGATCGGGTAGTTTCACACACTCTGTCTAGAGCAGTGGTTCCCAAAGTAGGGGCCACGGACCCCTGGGGGTCGGCAACAGTGTTTCAGGGAGTCCATGGACACTTTTAAGAAAGCGTAGAATATACTATAATTTTTGTAGTCTAAACCTAAATTTTAGAATCTTAAAACAATTAGTAGAAGATTCCACATATCAATTTCAGATAGCTGACACTAAGGGTTTCCACTGCTTTCTTCATACACAATGCTGCATCACTAATAAAAAGCAATATATTTCCATGCTTAATACCCTTTGGGCACAGCAAATGCATACTTTTATTGAATAAACTAGTGACTGTAATGTGATTTGCTGTTGACATTTATTCACAAGCAATCAAAATTATAAGTTAGGAAACTATTTTGTCATTTTTAAGTACACCAATAACTACATTTCACACTTTTCTTCCTGTCAAGTCCATAGTTTTATCAACATTTACCCATATTTTCTAATTTTCACACACAACTCTGACATTCTAGTGTTTTGTAGCAGTTTGGAAGATGTGTTTTCTTAAAGTCGACTCATCTGGAGGATCTAAGTTCGTGTATTTTACAAGAGAATTTCTAAACACTGGATTGTTTACTTTGTGTAGAGGAATGTCTGCTGAAAATGTAAGCTCTGCACAAATCAGAATAAAATTCAAGGCACTTTGAGGTCCCAAATGCGATGACGGGGATGGTCCTGTTTCACCTAAAAGCACTTGTTTCGAACTACAGTGTGAAGCTGCAACGACATGTTGTTGCTGGATAAATGTTGGTAACTTGTGATTGTTGATCATTTTTATGGACTCTCCACAAGGCTGGTAGTAGAATACTTTTCCAAACGACATGTTGTTGCTGGATAAATGTTGGTAACTTGTGATTGTTGATCATTTTTATGGACTCTCCACAAGGCTGGTAGTAGAATACTTTTCCATCTTAACTGAATATACCTTTAAATTCTGTAACACATTGCTGTAACCAGGTACTTTCCCTACATTTTACCTTTGCCATTCTGGTGAGCACTGTACCCGATGCGACAAGAACACTACAAAAACACTGTCGTGTAACACAAGAACTGATGTACAACAGCAAATTGTGTAATTAGCTGGTTAAGCACTTGCAAAATGAACAGTCATCTCCCACCCTAAATTGTGACTACTGTTCCTGTTTACAAACATTTCCAGGAGTATTATTGAGTTGCCAATTATATTACTTAATCTTTTCTGTGGTAATAAGGAAACAAATTCTTAGAAGTTTATATTTAGGGCAAACATTATACTTTGAAGGGGACAAAATTAATATTTTGAGAAAAACGAAAATATCGCGTATTTATTGATCAAACCTCTTAGATACATTATTTACCAAGTGTTGAATGGTTATCATTATTAAGAAATCTGTTAACTTTATATTGTAATTCTTTTTATGTGTACAGTTGTTTATAAGCCTTGTTTTAACACATGCAGCTTGCTTAAAAATAGATCTATGATAAGTGTTTATGGTTTTTCGCTGAAATTTTTAGTAGCTCTCTAAATTTATACCCCCCCCCCCTGTAGTTATACCACTGATCCCATCATAATGTCAGTGTAACAATTTTATTAAAACCTATTTAAAACATGGTGTTTCTCATAATATTATTTATCCTTTCATGTACATCTTGTGCCGGGTTTTGAAAATTCCCGGCGCTGTTAGAGTTGTTCAGTGCTACCAACACAGTTGGCAGCAGTGCCTGCCAATGCCATACAGATATTTAATGTTGAACACAAGGGTAGCCAGTCTATGGAGTTGATGTAGATTGAAGAATGATAAATGAAATGTTCCCACCTGTAATTGTGTAGAGACGAACTCAACTTGGTACCATGATGAACAGTGTACGAGCAGAGTTGCAAAATTTGTCCCTGGACTACGATGATTGTCTACTGGAACTCGTTCCTGGAATTTCTGGGTCCTTCGGTGTGTTAGGTTCGTTCAGCATTCCTCAGTCTGACGGCTTCGGGGAGCATACTGTGGCACTGCTCTGCTGGTAGTCACCAGTGTTAGTGTGACCACTGCTCTTTCCCCTTTCTCCTGGCTGGTGCAGGGACCCTGAACATCTTTAAGAGATTACAGCTGCATGTAAAGAAAACGGACACACATCCTAGGCTGTCAGACCAGCGGAATGTTCAGATCGAAGGCTGGGGCAGAGAAATGAGGCCTACACAGGAGTTTGTTGGTCGCACCTGCCTGCACAAAACCTGTCCCAATTTTCCAAAAATAAGCCTTCGGTTAACCCTAATTGCGAACAAAGCACAGCCCACAGCTGACTACCGCCACGGCTCACTCAATCGTGTCGCCGCTCCTTTGACAATGGCATTGGCAGGCACTGCTGCCAACTGCGTTGGTAGCACTGAACAACACTAAACGCGCCAGTAATTTTCAAATCCCTGCACACTCCACATATATATCAAACACACTAGATTCAGAAATTTTTGTCTGGAATAATAATAATGAATGTTTTAAGATTGCGCCCTCAGTTACCTCTCCACATCATCAGTTACCTGACTAGTTTGATGAGGTTCTCAAGCCAGTTTCTTTGTCTCCAAATCCTACAATATCCCATATCCTTAACAATCTGCTTAGATACTCCCAGTCTCTGCCTTCCCCAGCAGTTCTTCCCATTCACTGGACTTTCCATCATATAAGTCATTAACACTGGGTGCCTCAACCAGTGACCTACCAACCTTCCTTTCTTCTTATTATAATTCTTCACAAAATTTTCCTTTCTCCCATTGTTTCTAAAATTGTACTTTGTCCGTCCATTGTGGTTGTAACATTCTTCTACAGCACTGCATGTCAAATGCTTGTGTTGCTTGACTTTCAGCTTTCCCTGTTGTCCAGGGTTCACATCTATTACTTGACAGTAGCCTTTTGACTTGTGCTGTCCTCCTTTTGATGAACCCCTTTCTGCTTCCTCCAACACTTGTGATGTTGCTTCCCGAGTAGGTGATTTCATCCATTATTTCTATGTCATATTTACAGAATCCTACTTTTGTTTTCTAGAAATTATAATTTTTTTTATTTTGCTGCAAACATATTGTCAGCAAATCTTGACCTTTTTATTGTCTTGCCTTGAAATATTAAATCTTAAAAGTCTTTTTTTCTATAAAACAGGTTAATTACCTTCTGTCGCGCTTCTTAAAATCCAAATACAGGATAAACGAGTTTCGACTACTAGTGTGTCATCATCAGATCCTCATGAATATAGTCAAAACTACATTTGTCGATGTTTACACGTCTCATAAAATAATAAAAACAACACATACATAGTACAAAAATATTAAATAATTTAACACATATTAAAAACGAAATAAAAACGAATGAAACACAATACAGGCGGCCGCCACGAACCTGCACAGGAACGCGTTACACGGTAAAACTAATCGATACCGATTTGACGTTCGATTAACTTTATCGATCTGACACAGCTAATTTCTCGTTCTATATCATTGACTCTATTGAATAAAATATTATTTTTATGTATTGATTTTTCATTCAGGATGCGATCGTAATTCTCTTTAGTGGCTTTATATATCTCAAACCGTTCGAGAGTGTCCAGTTTAAGTGATTTCTTGCATTTATGTAATATGTCCAAACTCTCCCTAATACTTTTTATGTTGTGATCTTGTAAACTTAAATGTTCAGCAATTGTAGATCTTCCTATATTTGACTTAGAGCTTGGGATGTGTTCTTTATAACGCAATTTGAACAAACAACCCGTTTATCCTATATAGAATTGCGTAAAACCTGAACAATTGAGCCTGTATACACCAGTACCATCATATTCGTCGAAAGATATATTTTTGTTTTTTGACTTAAGTTTGTTCTTGAGCTTATTATTTGCTTTTGAAGCCAATACAATATTTTTTTTTTTAATTGGTTTTTTAAGGTATGATGTAACATTTTGCCATACTCTATTGCAATATATTTTACTTTTTCTTTAGGTACGTCAATATTTATTGGTCTATTTTGTTTCTTATTTATTATTTTATCTATTATGTTACTTTTATAACCATTGGCTGTCGCTATGTGTTTAATAATGTCAACTTCGTTTTTATAGTCTTCTGTGGAGAGGGGCAATGACAGCAATCTATGTATCATGCTATTGAAAAATGCCATTTTGTGTGAAAAAGGATGATAAGACAAGGCATGAATAGCATGATCTGTGGTTGTCGGTTTTCTATAAATATTAAAGCTAATTTTGTTATGTATTTTTGTTAAAGTCAAATCTATGAAATTTATTTTAACATTCTTTTCCGTTTCTAATGTAAATTGCAAACTGTTTGTTATGGTATGCAAATATTTATTAAGCAGCTCTAATTGTCTGCAATTGCCATTATATATCACTATCGTGTCATCCACATATCGACGATAAAATAAGATTTTGTTATAATGTTTGTTGTTAGGTGATAATATTTCGTTAGTTTCGATGTGGTTTAAATAACTTTCTGCCATGATACTTGATAGTGGGGATTCCCATTGCTAATCCATCTCGCTGTAAATAATATTTATTATCAAAAATAAAATAAGTTTGTTTCAATACTACTTTTGTCAAATTAATAAGCTCATCTACTATTTCGTGGTTTAATGTGGCTTTTGATAATAATAACCTTTTTGTTATTTCCAATGTTTCATTAATTGGTACATTCGTGTACAAATTGACTATGTCGAATGAAGCAAAGGTGTGTCTTGGTTCGATTTAAGTTCTTTTGTGAGATCCACCAGTTCTAAACTATTTTTCAAACTATAGTTCTTATTGAACACTATATGTTGTCTTAAAATTTTATCAAGTTTTTTGGCAATTTTATATGATGGTGCAGACATGAAATTTACTAAAGGACGGACAGGCATATTATTTTTGTGTATTATATACACACAGTGGCGAAGTGTCCATATATGCGGTGTATGCGGCGCATACAATTTAAAATTGTATGTAAAATCGTATAAAGTTTTGTAATTAATTTTAAATTATTTGAGACGTAAAAGTTTGTCATCTCAAAAGCCAAGACTTAATTTTCACTTGAGCGATATAACGACAGTTAATAAAGCATTACTGTTTACAACCAGGCGCACAGTATGCGTTGTAGCTAATAAATACATTCTCTCGATAGTGGTCATTAGCCCATGCTGCAGATTTTCATGGTGAACAGGCAGGCGTTCTGACTTTCGCTCCCACTCCCACTGTCTGTGAATAGCTGTAACGCTATGCGTTACTGTTTCTGCATATATCGTGCTTAGTGCGTACGCAGACCGTGTTTTTTTAAAGTTTTTTAATTATGAGTTCGTTTGTAGTAGAGCCTGTGGCGGAAACATCATCGTCGTGTATAGTTGAGTGCAATTGTGTAATTGAAAGTTTATTTATAGAGCCATTCAGTAGTAGAAGGTTTACAGATAAACTAAACATTATTTCTAGCGGTAGACCAACCCCATTAATTCCCACGTTAACGTCAAAAACAAAAAATTATACACGACATTTAAAGGAACAACATTATGAAGTAAAAACGTGGTTTTGCGGCTGTAGAAAAACTTCAAAATTATACTGTTGGCCATTCAACTGAAAAAAATGTCTGGACAAATTCAGGAGTTTCTGATTTGAACAACTTGTTTAATTTACAAAAACGCCATGAGATTTCACAGAATCATGTTGTTTCCCTTCTTGCTTTAAAACAGTTCGGTAAAACCAGAATTGAATATGACCAAAATTAACAATTGAAAAACCAAAATTAACATCAAACAGCACAACGACATGGTAAAACAAAACCGGTACATTCTTCGCTGTCTAATTGACGTAGTGTGTTTTTTGGATGAAAATGAACTCCCATTTCGTGGACAAGACGAATCTGTGGCATCGTCAAATCGAGGAAATTATGTAGGGCTGTTAAATTTATTACAAAATTACGACGGAATGTTAAACAACCACCTTAGAAACTCTACAGTCTTTTCTGGTTTATCTAGCGATATTCAAAATGACTTGATTAACTCCATTTCTCAAGTCTTATTAACAGAAATAAAAAATGAAATTAAACAAAGTCCCTTTGTAGCAATATTAATGGACGAAACAACAGATATCACAAATACGTGCCAGGTGTCAACTGTGTTTCGTTACGTCGATAAGTCCGGAGCCGTTCAGGAAATATTTATCGGTTTTAGCGATTTTAGTGACTATCGTACAGCTAACGCGTTGGCAAACTACGTATTTAATGTCCTGACTGAATACGACTGTGAAGAAAAATTAGTTGCACAAACGTACGATGGTGCTGCTGTTATGTCTGGTGAACATGGAGGGTTACAGGCCCTGGTCAAAAGTAAGTGCAGCCAAGCAATATTTATCCATTGTTATGCTCATAAAATGAACTAGGTCTTGAAAAATTCAGTAGATCACATTAAAGAATGTAACATATTTTTTAGCACGTTATCTGGTTTAGCTTCATTTTTTTCAAAATCATCCAGACGAACTCACGCACTTGCTCAAGAAGTAAAGAAGCGATTTCCATCATTTGCACTTACTAGATGGAACTACAACAGCAGACTAGTGGCCACTGTAATAGAACACAAAGCTGACATCATAAGTCTCTTCGAGTCTATGATTGGGAACAGAGATAAGTGGGACAACGAAGGTTATACTGGAGCAATAGGGTTTCTTGCTACTCTTCAAGATTTTGACTTCACATCTTTACTTCATCTGTTCAGTTCAATACTACCACAGGCGGATTCCATATTCGAAATTTTGCAGAAAAAAAGTTCTGAAATCAGTTTTTGTATGAACGCATTGAAGACTTTGATAAATATCTTAATTATTTAAAGTATACCTACAACAAATTCTGAAGTTACCGGAATGAAATTCAGAATATTCCAACAGGGAGGTGGGACAAGCCTACAAGCGCTCACAGAAGTAAAAGATTACGTATTGATAACATGTTGGATTTGGAAAGCTCTTATTGTAGGCTGTATTATGAAATTATTGATTCAGTAAAATGTAGACTTAATCAGAGGTTTGGAGATATAGGTCAACTTGATTTTATTGCTCTACTAGAATCACGACGTTTTCCAGAATTTTCTAAAAAGTTTCCAGAAGAGCATTTAAAATCTCTCGCATGGCCAGTACTTTGATGTTCCATTACTAAGGAGTGAGCTTTCTGTAGTTTATTCAAATGAGCAGTTTTGTAAAAATAGTGTTAGCAACTTGTCAAAGTACTTAACATCAGCAGATCTGAGTGACACCATTCTTCAAGTGTGGGGGTTGTAAACCTTATAATGACAATTCCAGTTACAAGCTCTTCAACAGAAAGATCGTTTTCAGCCTTGAAGAGAATAAAAACGTATTTGCGTAACTCGCAAATTGAACACAGACTCTCGGCTCTATTAGTGTTATCTATTGAAAAACCGCTTCTTTTGAAACTAAAAACTAATTCTGATTTTTACGATACGGTTGTTGACTTATTCGCTGAAACAACCAGGCGCATAGAACTAACGTTTAAAAAATAACTCCTACAACTAACGCATAATAATTAACGATAAAGTGAATAATAAATTATTGTAAGCCGTTACAATGAATGAATTAGTGTCGTTGTGGACGATTTCAATTACCATTGTGACCTGTATTATTTACGTATGACATATTAAACAACAGATACAAGATATTATAAATTATTTTAAATAAATAATTGTGCAGTGTGCTTGTTTATGGATTCTGTGGCTGTATGTGATTAAAACAAGTGGAAATAACAGATGAATCGGTACCACCAGACACCACTCATCGTACTGGTAAGTTCCTAATACAGTCTGCTTGATTTACTAAAACAATTTGTATAATTAAGATTATTATGTTGGTCTCTATTAGAAAAAGGAAAAATTGTAATATTTACTCTTTTCTTATCTGTTGTTAATACTGTTGACCAGGTTTGATTATCACATGGAGAGAGAGGAGTTTTTATTTTTTGATGGCTGAGACAGGTATAACCGCATACACATTCTAAAAACTCACGCCTCGCCACGGTATACACATATTACGATGGTCTACTCGATCGTCGTAGGTACAGTGGAAACAAAATAAGTACAAGACACCAATTAAGTCACTAATCACACCTTTACTTTTTACAGTTGAGCAGTTCCTAATTAACAACACAGTGTCTACAACAAATCAAATGAAAATTGTTCACACACAATAAAATGTCCACTAATATTAAAACTCAATTGTATTACAATTATACCGTCCGAATATAAAACGCAACACTTCACTAATAACTACTTGAACGTACACAGTAATAATTCGAACCGCTCTATAAATATATCGCACTAATACTCTCGAACTGCACAGTCAAAAATTCGCCTCATACTAAACTGAACATCGTTTGAGTACTGGTATTTATAGCTAGTCGAATATCTAGACAATTCCTAATTGCGTCGTAGCGTGTGTATGAACTACGTAATTAACTACGGCTTTGACACAGGCCGAGCGCCCTGCGAAGCCCGGCACAGTCGAGAAGATTCTCGCAAAATGCGTCTAGTAGCACGTACACCACACGCTTACATTCTGAATCTCTCTGGAACGTTCGATAAACACGTAGATTGTTCGTGATGCCGTAACAATATACACAAAAATAATCTGCCTGTCCTGTTTAGTAAATTTCATGTCTGCACCATCGTATAAAATTGCCAAAAAACTTGATAAAATTTTAAGACAACATATAGTGTTCAATAAGAACTATAGTTTGAAAAATAGTTTAGAACTGGTGGATCTCACAAAAGAACTTACAATCGAACCAAGACACACCTTTGCTTCATTCGACATAGTCAATTTGTACACGAATGTACCAATTAATGAAACACTGGAAATAACAAAAAGGTTATTATTATCAAAAGCCACATTAAACCACGAAATAGTAGATGAGCTTATTAATTTGACAAAAGTAGTATTGAAACAAACTTATTTTACTTTTGATAATACATATTATTTACAGCGAGATGGATTAGCAATGGGAATCCCCACTATCAAGTATCATGGCAGAAAGTTATTTAAACCACATCGAAACTAACGAAATATTATCACCTAACAACAAACATTATAACAAAATCTTATTTTATCGTCGATATGTGGATGACACGATAGTGATATATAATGGCAATTGCAGACAATTAGAGCTGCTTAATAAATATCTGAATACCATAACAAACAGTTTGCAATTTACATTAGAAACGGAAAAGAATAATAAAATAAATTTCATAGATTTGACTTTAACAAAAATACATAACAAAATTAGCTTTAATATTTATAGAAAACCGACAACCACAGATCATGCTATTCATGCCTTGTCTTATCATCCTTTTTCACACAAAATGGCATTTTTCAATAGCATGATACATAGATTGCTGTCATTGCCCCTCTCCACTTATAAAAACGAAGTTGACATTATTAAATACATAGCGACAGCCAATGGTTATAAAAGTAACATAATAGATAAAATAATAAATAAGAAACAAAATAGACCAATAAATATTGACGTACCTAAAGAAAAAGTAAAATATATTGCAATAGAGTATGGCAAAATGTTACATCATACCTTAAAAAACCAATTAAAAAAAAAATATTGTATTGGCTTCAAAAGCAAATAATAAGCTCAAGAACAAACTTAAGTTTAAAAACAAAAATATATCTTTCGACGAATATGACGGTACTGGTGTATACAGGCTCAATTGTTCAGATTGTACACAATTCTACGTAGGACAATCGGGTTGTTTGTTCAAATTGCGTTATAAAGAACACATCCCAAGCTCTAAATCAAATATAGGAAGATCTACAATTGCTGAACATTTAAGTTTACAAGATCACAACATAAAAAGTATTAGGGAGAGTTTGGACATATTACATAAATGCAAGAAATCACTTGAACAGGACACTCACGGTTTGAGATATATAAAGCCACTAAAGAGAATTACGATCGCATCCTAAATGAAAAATCAATACATAAAAATAATATTTTATTCAATAGAGTCAATGATACAGAACGAGAATATTAGCTGTGTCAGATCGATTAAGTTAATCGAACGTCAAATCAGTATCGATTAGTTTTACCGTGTAACGCGTTCCTGTGCAGGTTCGTGGCGGCCGCCTGTATTGTGTTTCATTTGTTTTTATTTCGTTTTTAATATGTGTTAAATTATTTAATATTTTTGTACTATGTATGTGTTGTTTTTATTATTTGACGAGATGTGTAAACATCAACAAATGTAGTTTTGACTATATTCATGAGGATCTGATGATGACACACTAGTTGTCGAAACTTGATTTTATTGGATTTTATTGTGATTTTAGTATTTGGATTTTAAGAAGCGCAACAGAAGGTAATTAACCTGTTTTATAGTCTTAACCGCTTCTCGAGGCAAATAAAATGCTTTTTTTTCTTTTCAGCCGCTACTAATTAAAGATTTATTATCTTCTATTGGTAGTAAATGTGTATTAAATAAATTTAATTTCTTCTTATTTGTAGGACTTTTCAACAGTCATTATAAAAAAAGAAACGGATCTAGATGAAGCTGAGACTGAACAGTGTCTGGAACAGGTAATGGGTATGAAAGAGATTATTCAACTTAATTTTAATCTGTAAATAACACGTTAGGTTGTCCAGTGGTATGTGCCAGTTTAAATAGATTAGAATCACATTCATTTGAAGGTACTTACTTTAAACCTCAACAGCACAGAGAAAATACTACTATGATAGTGGATAGTGTTGTATATATTGTTATGACGGTCCACTCGATCGTCGTAGGTACAGTGGAAAACAAAATAAGTACAAGACACCAATTAAGTCACTAATTACCCCTTTAATTTGTACAGTTAAACAGTTTGTAATTAACAACACTGTCTCTACAACAAATCAAATGAAAATTGTTCACACGCAATAAAATATCCACTAAATTAAACACAATTGTATTACAATTATACCGTCCGATTATAAAACACCACTCTTAACTAATAACCACTTGAATGCGCACAGTAATATCGCTACTATAACTGGAACTGCACTGTCAATAGATTGCACTAATACTGAAACTTAACGCCGCTGCCGCCATGTATTTATACCTGCGCTGACAGACCAGAATGTTCCAAATGGTGTCTTAGCGCTCGTGTGAACTACATAATTAACTGCGGCCTTGACACAGTCTGCGTGGCTGGCGCCTTCGAGAAACCTCTCGAAAATGCATCGATAAGTACGTACGCCATACGCTTTACATCGAGATTCTTCTGGCACATTCGACAAACATGCAGATTGTTCTGTGATGTAATACTGGCCGCTCCTTAAGCCTGTTCATCCCGAACTGGCAAACCGTCTCTGAAGTAATACTCGACTAGGCAATCTAGGTGGACGTCCTTGCGAAAGATAAATCTCCTGTTCTTTGGATTCAGTCTCGTATGATCTGAACATCACGTTCCCAGGAATGCGAGTCTTCCGCTCAACCACTAGTTTCGCTGGAATCACTCCCGTTGCATCATGGTATTGATGACCTAAACACCACTGGCTGATCCAAGTTTGTTTGGTTCTCGTCAACAACCTATTGCATAACCTCATCTTCAGCCACTTTGCCCTCGGGCGCTTCTATCAGCTCAGGAACAAACAAGAGTTTCGTCTCGACACCCATAGTTGGCTTTCCAATCACTTCTTTTGTCGTTACACTTATTTGTATTTCCTCTGCTAGTTCTTCCTCCATTTCCGCTTGCAATAGGGAGGCTTCCTTTTGCCCAGACCTGTTGACTTTTTTTTCGACTAATGCCACTCACCTGACCCTTTCGCTGCTACTGACATAAGTGATCTACTACCCTACACCCCAGTGCTGGCCAAATTTTATGTTCACATGTGTTCCGTAAGTAAACTTTCTAAACTATATTTAACTGATTTTTAAGCATTTTTACTTATCCATAATCAATCCTTGTTCTTAAACAATGCATCCACAATATTCTATGTCTATAATTTATCACTTTTGTCACTTAAATTCCTAATTTATTAATGTAAATGAAATGAAACTTAATGTTTCATTTCACAACATATACACTAATTCACACTTCTAAATTAAAAATTTATGTATATATTATTATTACATAATTATATTATGTTTATAACTGTTGTATATATTATAAATTTTAATAGCCAAATCGTTTATTTCATCTACACTCTGACGTGGTTCACTCTCGTCACCAAAATCATAATATGAAAAACTAACACTGAGAAGTACATTATCATCTGATTGATAAATAATATCTAAAATTTCTTTTTTAGAAAGGAAGACATCATTAGACATATTCAAACAGTTATAAAAGTATAGGCCAAAAAAATCTTGAAAGTACTTGTAGCGGGTCGATTTTTGGGTGTTTTTGTTTTAACCGTTTGGGGTATATATATATATTTTTATTTATTTCGGTTTCGGGCGGGTTTGTATAAAATAATGTAAAAATGTATTATTGTGCAACGTATTTGTCCGTATAACAAACCAGTGTTGAGAAACAGTTGGAAACAAAGCGAAACGCAATCAGTGGTGTAACACGGCTGAAGAATTCACCTCCACAAAATTCTTCGAACTTTGTACCTGTGTGTGGCAGCGCACATACGCGACTGCTCAATCACGCTCCAAGTGACGCTCTGACAAACCACTCAAGATGGCGAGAGCGTAAAAAGATATTCGTCGTCTTCTATAAGACCTCACGGAAGTCGCATTAACTCCGCCTACTGTAGGTGACATCAGCGGAACCAAGTCCAATATCGGCCTCTGGACACACACATATACCAGCTATAATCTATGCATAAACTGGATATGCCGCAGCAAGTCAACTGTATACGGCGACGAAATAATCGTGGCAGTGACCAACAGCTTCTCTCCAAAGCAACATGTACCTGTTACGTTCTACGTGACAGTACACAGTACAGATTAGTCAGAGACGCCATATAGTCCACGAGGTACAGAGTACCGCTACAGACGCTTACAGTTTCGTTGCGGACCCGGTTGGTCGATTTTCATAAATGTAATTAATTCAAGAAGACCGACCGGGACCCGAGGAGATAATCAACGCATCTTAGTTACAAAATGGTTGCAAGTGCGAATCGCAAACAGTTAAATTACGGACATTGGAATCGAATCGGGACAAACACGTGTTCGGCCGGCCACGCGGTAGTGAACAGTTGTAAAACAATAAAGGAGTTTGTAAAATATAATAACAAGGGGTAAAGTATTAACTTGTGTGAAAGCGTGTGTAAGCAGATTGGACTGTCTTGAATAATATTTAAATCTATAACCGAAATCTATAATCTATAAACGTATATGTGAAAATTTGCTTTTTTATGTCCTTGTTTTACTTAATTAAAATCATTTAGTTTACTTTAAAACAATGTGTTAGTTTAAGTTATTTCGTCATTACCATTTCCTCATTTCTGTGTTAAAAATTCGTCTAACGTTCCGGAATCTTTCTGAGTTATTAATTGGGTGGGTCAGATTGCTAAATTGTCCGTTTTATTTAAGGTGGAGTGTAAAGGTTTTCGATATTTTATCCTATAAAAAATAATCGTGGCGACCTTGGGCTTCTGGTAAAATTTCAATAACAGGTAAGGGTTGTAATTGCGTGCAGGTAAGTTCTGGCAGGGTTTTATTTATTTTATATTTTCGGCCTATTTTTTAACGTCACACTGGCGACCCTGCCAGGATTTTCGTTTAATTATAATTTTATACGAGATAGACCTATTTTAATACACAGAAAATAGGATGTGGTAATGACGAATGTATAAAAATTTTATCGTACAGAATTAAGTAGGTTAGGTTTGTGTTATGAGTTAAGTACCAGATAAAAAATGGCAAAAAATAACGAAGTCAGCTTCACTGACAATAAAACAGAAAGTCAGTCGACACCAGTCCCGATTAAAAAATCTGAAGATCAAGATATAACGAAAATGATCCAATTTCTTTGTACCAGTTTCAATAAATTTGATGTAAAGTTAGACGAACAAATTAAATTGAGCAATGACTTTGACACCAAATTAGAAGTACAAAATAATAAATTTGACGAGTTAAAAAATCTGAATAATGAGTTAAAAAATGAAATACAAGAAATGAGTAAATGTGTAGAAAGTACTAATGAAACGATAAGATCCAGTTTGAATAAATTAGAACAGAGTGTAGAGCGAATGGGAGTACAGGTGATGAATGCAATGCCAGATAATGAGTTGACAAGTAATAACAATGATAATACAAATAAAAATGTGGTGTTAGAAAATGATGGTGTAGATGTTGAGAGTGATAACGTAATGGTAGAAAGAGTAGAAGTTGATAATGAAATGTTAATGTGTGTCAGTGAGTTGGAGAGAGAGAGGAGAAATAATGTTGTGGTAGAGTGGGGACAGAGGGCAAATTTTCCCTTTATTATTTATGATGTTTATGATGATTTATTGAGTCCACAAGTGTTGTGGTTGAAGGGCAAGAGTCCCGTATTGGTAGATGAAGTGAGGTGTTTATTTTTGTGGAGTAATTGTGTACCCTCTGTCCGGAATAATTGTGAGAGTGTAATGTGGTGTTATGAAGAGAGAGAAGTAAATAGAGAATGGTATGTAACAGAATTGTATAATTTGAATAGAAAGTATGATGAATGGAAAGAAGGCTTAGAAATATATTTGAATAATAATGATTACAATGATTTGAAAAAAATAATTAGACCGATATTGAATGAATGTAATGACGGAGACTTAACAAAAATACTTAACGTAGACTGGTTTAATGAGTATTCTGGTAAAATGAGTGAATTTGGTTGTTCTGGTTATGACACACAAAGTAACCATTTGTTTGTAAATAAAAAGCAACAGTGTTATATAGAACCAAGATTAATTTTTGACGATGGTGGCTGAACTAGAATATCAGTGTATAGACCTTGTTTGAATTTTATAAAATTCTGGTAATGACCTTGCTGATTTGGACATCTGAAGTGAGATACACTTGAACAGTTTTGACGTATATTTTGTAAATAATATTGAATTCATTTGTGTGTATTGTGAAATGTAATGTGTATATGTTTTAGAAAATGTTGTATTAATAATAATAATATTATTAATATTTTTGCACTCTAATTAAATAACAAAATAATTATGAAGACAATAGTTAATGATTTGTAGAATGTTGATAATAATGGAAATATGTTATTTTAATAATCAAATGAATATTTAATTTTAATAATAAATTGAATTAAATAAGTGGAGATGTTTAGATAGTGTGATTGAATATTATGTGTTTGAATTTTATAATGAATATAAATTGTGTGGTGAGATGTTGATTTAATAATAATTAATAAGTAAATAAATGTTAACTGGTCTATTTTGTGGAACATAATGATTAAAAATATATGTTAATAATAAATCTAGAATTTTTGAAAATCTGATTACAACACAGGATAAATTCATCATGATGATAAATAAAAAGAGTTAATGAAAAATTTTAAATAATAATGTTTATAAATTTTTATATAAATTATTTAAAAGAGAATTGTTTGTTTGATGTATGCTAATAATCCAGGTTTATTGCTATTTGTGCAATCATTTTATTGTTGTGTGTTAGATATAGTTGTTGATAAAATGTATTTTCATTATGTGCGTAATTTTTTTTCTAAGCCAATCATTAGACGCCTGGCAGGCAATCAACATAATAGAAGTAAGTGTTGATAATGTATTACATGTATTTGTTCAATTTTAAGATGTAGTTTCATTGTGTTTTTATTATGTTAGGATATCAGCTGATCAGCAATACCATGTCACTGGTATAGTGGTTTGTAAAGGTTACAAATAATTAATGTTTAGTGGGCTACAGATATTTCGAAGTAAAGATAAAAAGAATATGCAGATTAATAAAAGATAATTTATGGGTGATAAATGTTTTATGGGACACGTAGACCTGTCCAAGTTGAATTAAAAGTTGAATGTGAAATAGTAGAGATGAATATAATGTAATGTTGTTTTTGAGTTGATGTGATATAACAGAATTTTGTGAAATATAGATGTTGACACAGTGGTAATGGAGACTTTATGTAGAGTTTTGAATGATATATATATGGTTGTTTTTATAGTTAATGAGGTTATTTTGTGTATTTGTAGTAATGAAATGAGATTGAGATTTTTGGGGATGGCAATTTTGTATTAGGGGGTAGTGTATTTGGGGAGTCCGCAACAAGGGTTGGGACGGGATTAGAATAGATTTTAGTGGGGAAGGGGCCGCCTTAGGTAGAATCCGGCCCGCCAAATAAGGGAAATGAGTTTTTGGGTAGGGGAAACACGTATCCTATGTACAAAGGGTTGGAGAGTATTTTTTCATATATGTAGAGAAGGTGGCGTTTTGTGTTAAATGATAAGTTGTGGATTAGAGTGTTTTGATTAGTAGATATTTTTGATAGAGATGGGTGTCATGATAATTGAGTTGATGAATATTAGAGTCAGAGGGAGAAAGTTTATATAGGTATAGAAATCTAATACAGAAAAACGAGAATAAATAATTTACATCACCCACAGTATATTAAAGTAAGATTGTTGAAAAGAAAGAGAGATTCATGATAAAGAATATATAATTGTTTATTTTTTTGTTTCAACCAGTGACAGAATTTTGATAGAAGTGAAAATAATGTAAAGTCAAGAATTGTTTGTTTTAAATAATGTAAATGCCAATTTGATTATTATTTATATTAATATTTTGTTTATTATAAATATTCTATGTTACTATGTTTTGTATTTCAAGGTAGGATATTACAGATATTTAAAGTGTTTTCAGAAATCATACATAACATATGTAGGTCAAGGGTTTTGTACTTGACCTAGTTATGATCAGCTGATGAGTTCATACACCTACTAAGCTTGTGTATAGTAGGAAGCCAATTGTGATTTGTTTGTTTAATTAATTCAAACCAATATTTGAATAATTTTAATAAATGTTATTTAATAAATAAATTTAAAAAATATTTAATGAATAATGTTTTTTGAATTTTAAAATTTTGAAAATTTTAAATTTTTTTTGAAGAAAAAAAAAAAACTTGATTTGTCGCCTGCCAGCGAGTGAATATGTCAGATAATTATTATTTTGTTGTGTATGTATTAATGATGTTTCTTTTATTGTATTGCTTTATATTGGTAGACTATAAGTGATTCTCCATGTTAGAATAGAAATGTTTATATTAGTAGAAATGTCTAGGTTAAGGCAATTGTAACAAAAATTAGAAAAAAGAGGAAGAGAATTTTTTGATAAACGATTATTTTTTGAATTTTGAATTTTTTAAATTTTGATAAATTTTAAAAGAAAGTTTTATTCTTATGTGTTATGGTAATATGTAATGTTAGAGTGTGTGAGCCCAGTATCTGCTAAAGGCAGCCCAGCTTGCAAAAAGGGGAAACACATCGGCGGAGGAGCTGGGATAATTTTAGCCCGGGATTGAGGATTTTTGGGGGTAGCATGTTAGAAGGCAAGGTGGGCTGTGGTGCGAGTCTGATCAATTTCTCGGTGTTGGGATCTCTAACGGAGAAGTCCAGTGATCTCGTTCAGATGAGTCCATGGTCGCTGAGCCAGGGGGGTCGTGTACCCATGAGATTATGAACCAGGGGGTTGTTGGCACCAGTTCCTAACCGGTCCTCTTCGGGGTTATCGATGAGATTTCTTCTGTCGTGGACAGCAGAATTCTCATCGAGGGGGTATTGTAGCGGGTCGATTTTTGGGTGTTTTTGTTTTAACCGTTTGGGGTATATATATATATTTTTATTTATTTCGGTTTCGGGCGGGTTTGTATAAAATAATGTAAAAATGTATTATTGTGCAACGTATTTGTCCGTATAACAAACCAGTGTTGAGAAACAGTTGGAAACAAAGCGAAACGCAATCAGTGGTGTAACACGGCTGAAGAATTCACCTCCACAAAATTCTTCGAACTTTGTACCTGTGTGTGGCAGCGCACATACGCGACTGCTCAATCACGCTCCAAGTGACGCTCTGACAAACCACTCAAGATGGCGAGAGCGTAAAAAGATATTCGTCGTCTTCTATAAGACCTCACGGAAGTCGCATTAACTCCGCCTACTGTAGGTGACATCAGCGGAACCAAGTCCAATATCGGCCTCTGGACACACACATATACCAGCTATAATCTATGCATAAACTGGATATGCCGCAGCAAGTCAACTGTATACGGCGACAAAATAATCGTGGCAGTGACCAACAGCTTCTCTCCAAAGCAACATGTACCTGTTACGTTCTACGTGACAGTACACAGTACAGATTAGTCAGAGACGCCATATAGTCCACGAGGTACAGAGTACCGCTACAGACGCTTACAGTTTCGTTGCGGACCCGGTTGGTCGATTTTCGTAAATGTAATTAATTCAAGAAGACCGACCGGGACCCGAGGAGATAATCAACGCATCTTAGTTACAAAATGGTTGCAAGTGCGAATCGCAAACAGTTAAATTACGGACATTGGAATCGAATCGGGACAAACACGTGTTCGGCCGGCCACGCGGTAGTGAACAGTTGTAAAACAATAAAGGAGTTTGTAAAATATAATAACAAGGGGTAAAGTATTAACTTGTGTGAAAGCGTGTGTAAGCAGATTGGACTGTCTTGAATAATATTTAAATCTATAACCGAAATCTATAATCTATAAACGTATATGTGAAAATTTGCTTTTTTATGTCCTTGTTTTACTTAATTAAAATCATTTAGTTTACTTTAAAACAATGTGTTAGTTTAAGTTATTTCGTCATTACCATTTCCTCATTTCTGTGTTAAAAATTCGTCTAACGTTCCGGAATCTTTCTGAGTTATTAATTGGGTGGGTCAGATTGCTAAATTGTCCGTTTTATTTAAGGTGGAGTGTAAAGGTTTTCGATATTTTATCCTATAAAAAATAATCGTGGCGACCTTGGGCTTCTGGTAAAATTTCAATAACAGGTAAGGGTTGTAATTGCGTGCAGGTAAGTTCTGGCAGGGTTTTATTTATTTTATATTTTCGGCCTATTTTTTAACGTCACATACTGTACGTACGCAATAAATAGCAACAAAGTACACGAAAAGCTACTAACAAAAATTACAAATAAATTTATTTATACACGCACAAACTAAACACTAAATATGGGCTAAAAATTAACCAGTTAATACTTTACAAAAATAACAAATAAAATAGTTCAAAAATCAAAAAAGAACAAGACATGCAATGAAAACAAAGGCACACACTGAACTAGAGGTTATGCACAGGTAAGTGTAAAGTAAACAATGAATAATATCGATGTTAATTTATTTTTCGATACTGAAACAAATGTTCAACGTAGTACAAATAGTAGCCAACAGATGGCAGCACATAGCAGAGAAATCGAGTTAATTCGATAACACCAATAAGGGCACAAATTGCAAATTGAATACTCGAGTGCAGCAGTAGTGGTGTGGTTTGCGAACATCGAGGATTCTCGATCGCAGCAGTGAAAGGGTTAATCGAATGGTTGGTAGACCCTGTCATTTTAGCCATGCAAAGCTTTATCTTCTCTTGGCCAACCTTCAGGACATTCTCTCTTAAGTCCACAACAAATCCATAGGCATTCATAATGTCCGTGCCAAGAATCACTTCATCGACAATGTCTGCAACGAGCATTTGGTGGCTAAACTGGAGAAGACCCAGGTGTACACGTATGTCTACCTTTCCTAGCACCTTGACGGGGCTTCCGGTCACAGTCTGTATTGTACAAGAGCTAATTAGAGGCTGGTGGTTGCTGACTACGTCAGGGCGCACAATGGACACTGTTGCGCCCGTGTCAACTGTAAATGATGTTGGTTTACCTTCCGCAAATCCATTAACGATCAGGTTTCCACTAGTCTTATGTAGCGTGGAAACTATGTGCTGTTCTGGGGCATTACTTCTCCAATTGGTGTGATCGCTCTCTTCTCTCGGTATTTTATTCTTCCAGCAGTCTACCTGTAGATGACCACGTTTCCCACAGTTGTAACACTTCGGTCTTCTGTCTTTATCCTTTGGTTTGAAAGATCGTTGTGGCGCTGCTGACTTCTTAAACTGTTGTTTTTGAATCGTCTCTTTATGCCGTCCGCTATGACGAGACTGTGGTATTGGATCCGTTTGGCTACAATGTGATGACATACTTTGATTAATGTAGGTCGCCGACTTGGCAGCTTCAAAATGGAGAGCATGAACAAGAGTGTCTGATTTATTACCGTGCCGTGCCATTCTTAACACTTGTTGTAATTGACTATCTCTGATACCGTCAATAAACATAATGAGAGAAATCCACTTCCGGAAGTCCTCCGATTCTTCGGGATAACCCAATCTCGTCAGTCGGTCGATATTTGCTTCAAAATCCTGGAGGGTTTACCTGGAATGCTGTCGCCTCGGTTCACGGTACACTTCGCACAAATGCTTGTCACCATACCGTAATTCCAGAGCTTTTGTAAATTCGGCATAAATATTCTGATTGTCAGATGGCACTTTTTGTATTAGCTCTGCAGCAGGCCCTTTTAAAGCAAGAATTAGTGACAGTCCTTTTTCTTCTTCCGTCCATTTATTTAAGCGAGTGGCAGCTTCAAATTGGCGAATATAAGTTGCCCAATGAGTGCTTCCATCAAACGTTGGGGCCTTTGCTTAAACTGGCCCTACTAAAGTTAGATTTCTCTGATATTTTGAATCTTCTTCAGCATTTATTAATGGTCTTTCATTATCAACTATTTCTTTCACTGAATGTGCGACTTCCTTTTTAATTTGTTTTATTGAATTTGCAATAGAGTCTTCTAGACTTGACATACTTGTTTTCATAGTTGACACAGATTTTTCTATTTCAGACATTCTGTCAACTTGTTTGTTCAGCTCACCTCGTAACAGGACGAATTTTTCAGTGGTATTCTCTTGTACGAATGCCTTAACGCCATCTGCTTGACGACTAAATTCTTCTTTTTGCCGTCTCTCTGGTGTTTCATTTTCACGCTTATGTTTTTCTTTTAGTCGTTCTTCCATTAGTGCTTTTTGTCGTTTCTCTGCTGCTTCTCTTTCTTGTCTGAGTTTATCATCCAGTCGTTTTTCCTTTTCTGCCACCTCTTGTCGGCGTCGTTCCTCGATCTGCAGTAGCATTGCTTGGAATGATCCTATCATCTGACTGGCATCCATTGTTTACTGATTAATTACGAATTACACTCGTCTTGTACAAAGTGTCCACTGTTACGACAGTCTACTCGATCATCGTAGGTACAGTGGAAAACAAAATAAGTACAAGACACCAATTAAGTCACTAATCACACCTTTAATTTTTACAGTTAAACAGTTCGTAATTAACAACTCAGTCTCTACAACAAATCAAATGAAAATTGTTCACACGCAATAAAATGTCCACTAAATTAAACACAATTGTATTAACAGTTATACCGTCCGATTATAAAACACCACTCTTAACTAATAACCACTTGAACATGCACAGTAATATCGCTACTATAACTCTCGAACTGCACTGTCAATAGATCGCACTAACTAATACTGAAACTTAACGCCGCTGCTGCCATGTATTTATACCTGCGTTGACAGACCAGAATGTTCCTAATAGTGTCTTAGCGCTCGTGTGAACTACGTAATTAACTGCAGCCTTGACACAGTCCGCGCAGCTGGCGCCTTCGAGAAACCTCTCGAAAATGCATCGACAAGCACGTACGTCACACGCGTTACATCGAGATTCTTCTGGCACATTCGACAAACACGTAGACTGTTCTGTGATGTCGTAACAATATGTTTCAAATGCACAGGATTAAACAAGTGAAATCACACACACACACACACACAAAATGCATGTAATATTTATTACATGAATTGTTGGAAATTCTGTACGTTTAACATTTATTTTTATTTGCTTTTTTATGTACTATATAAATCACTTAGAAGGCGAAGTAAATTGTATTATTTCTCTATTTGTTGGATGTATTGTTAGTTGTAGTTTTTTCCTAAAAGAAGAACAGTATGTAAAAGAAGAATTAATCAAAGGACAGAATGAAAAGTTTGTTGATCAGGTGTAGAACTCAGTAATATATTTGATGATTAATGCAATAAGCATATGTTCTGATAATGGACAGTATTGTGTGTTCTTTTTTGTAATCTCAACAGTTAACACTGTTGGCAGACTGTGCATGGAATTTAGGCATTATTATGTTGCTTTCCTCTGTCTACACAATTTGGTGCATTCATTGTTAGTTACCATTTCATAATTTATACAAATGTTCTGAAGAACGTGATGTCAACATGCAACTTGATTGGATGGGATGGTACATGTATGAGTTTCCTAGTCACCAGGCTTAGAAAAGTACTTGACTACTTAACATGCTTGATTTTGTTTTTAATTATTTGTTAATGAAAAATTATGCTGTTTTAATTTGTTCACGGTTTTGAAGAATTTTTTTTTAGCATTTAATTTTACTGATAACCCAAGCACATACTACGCCTATGATTAATTTTACAATTATTCCATTTGAAATATTCATAAAAATTACATGTTGTACATAAATTTTAAAATTCTTTCTCTTTGGATTCTCAAAATATAAAAAGGACATGACCTAACAAGTTAATTGTTAATCATGTTGAATTTCAAAAGCAGAAGATTACCTAAATTTATGTCTTCAGATGAATCATATCGTAAAACTTATTTTACATTTACACTGATACGAGCTCTTTGTTTACAAGAATAAAAGTTAAAGAAGCTAAGAGTCTTCCACAGGCTTCTGTATTGAGTTAAGTTGCTGTTCATGTTCAGTTAATGTGAATTTTAACATTTGACGAGGATTACTGATGATGTGACACATGTCACGAAACGCGTCTATATATAAAAAACGCTAGAACGAAGTCACTGACGGATACAAGGTAATTAAATTATTGTGAAAAAGTGACTTGGATACTATATAAAAACAAAATAAAATGGAAGCTAGTCAGGCATCGATAGTATTTAAATACCAAAACGTTAAAATTAAACTATTAAAAACTAACTTGCACATTAAATTCAATAATAAATGCTTAGAAAATAACCTGATTCCGAAGTACGCCAGGATATACATTAATAATACCTCACCAACTGCAAGAAAAACTAAAGAACATGCAGAACTTTTCTGGGTAAAATCGGAAATTAAATACTTGTATAGGAAGAAATTAATGCTGAATAACCGGTTGTACAAATTACACTTACAATTGCTCGATAGCGTCCATCCTGCTATAATCGAAAATATTTTAGATTATGTGAATAAATATACATCAGATATAACTTTCAGTACATATATAACCCAGAATAAGAAGTTTTCAAACTTAGCGAACAAAGGACATAGTAAGATCAATATTGAGCACAAACATAAGTTTTACACACGCATATCTAATCAAACTTCGATCGTCTTTGATAAGGAAGAATTGGACGTACTCAACAAGGGTTTAAAATATAACATTCCACCCAACTTATGTAATAATAACCGCTTTATCAATGAGATTGCCAATATGGAAGCAGCCATTAAAACTGTATCCGACCATCAAATACAAAACGAATTATGTGCGTTAATGAATGTCAAACTAAATAAACGTATTAAGCTTAATAGACCACTGACAACATACCGTAAACATGCCACAGAAACCAAAATATTAGGACAAATTAAAGACAAACTTACTTCTAATAATGCCGTGATCACTAAAGCCGATAAGGGGAACACAATTGTCATATTAGATACACAGGTCTATAATAACAAAGTACTTGAATTTATAGATAACAATAACATTCGGACATTGAACAGTGACCCCACCAATGAATACGTCAAACAGCTAAATGGCATTATTAATCGTTGCGGTAGTTTGTTTGATGATAATGTTCGCCGTTATATAAAACCAATAAATGCACGCTCCCCGCAGCTCACGGGACTACGTCTGCACCTGGCTATAAGACGGCAAAGAAATTATATCATATTATTAAAAATAGTATCGTTTTAAAAAATAATCACAGCATAAAAAATAATATTGACTTTATTAAAAGGGTCCAGGATATCGAACTCTTACCTACGTACAAAATCGCTTCATTTGACATAATTAATTTATACACAAACGTGCCGGTTCATGACACAATTTCAATTGTAAAAGATCTTCTTATTGAAGGTGAGAAGCTGAATCACAAACAAATAGATGAGTTAATTTTATTGTTGAATGTCCTGTTGAAGCAGGATTACTTCACTTTTAATAATAATTTTTACCTACAAGAGTTTGGTCTCGCAATGGGTTCGCCACTTTCAGGACTGCTGGCGGATTTATACTTGCATCGTTTTGAAAATACTTACATGTTCTCAGAGAATAACAAATTTTATAATAATATTAAATTCTATGCACGATATGTAGACGACACCTTTATAATTTTTAATGGCACGCTACGGCAGATAGAGAAATTGAAACATTATTTGAACAGCCTTAGCAAGAACATACAATTTACCCTTGAAACAGAGGTTGACAATAAACTCAATTTTTTGGACCTGACTGTTACCAAGTATCTTAATAAATTTCAATATAAAATATATAGGAAACCCACCACCACAGATATTACAATACACGCCGATTCTCATCACCCATATAGTCAGAAAATGGCGGCTTACAACAGTTTTGTTCATAGGTTGGTAACGATTCCACTTAACCAAAACGACTTTCAGGATGAATTGGATATAATAAGGCACATAGCAATAGCGAATGGGTACAAGAGTTCGATGATAGATAGACTTCTTAAGTGACACCTATATAAAACTAGATCCCACCATAATACCATCGATGATAATAAAGTTAACAATAATAAAAATAATAAAAAGTATATAACGACAGTGTACGGTAGCCTTTTACCTAACATTATATCCAATGTGTTCTCTAAATTCAATATAAAAGCCGTGTTTAAAACAAATAATAATATTTCTAATTTGTTACGCATAAAACAACCATTCCCGTTAGAAGAGAAAACAGGTGTTTACAGGATGTCATGTGATGATTGTGATTGTTTCTATCTGGGTCAAACTGGCAGGTCTTTCTTGAAAAGATACAAAGAACATCTACCAAGGAATGATTTAGACAAGACCAAATCTAATTATGCGCGCCATCTAATGATGCATAACCATAATTACATAGAAGATTTCAATACTAATTTCAAAGCAATCCATGTATGCGGTAAGGGTAGGTTAATGGACGCTCTCGAGGAGTTTGAGATTTATAAATCATTTAAAGACAAGAATATCAACAATAACAGTATACTAAACGAACAATTAAGGTTTCAATCTCACTCACTATATGATACAGCCCTAAATATAATCGCGCATGACGGTAATGACTGGTGATAAGGATTGACTTAGTTCAATTAGTGGCTCGGCAACTACACGCGCGGTCGGACCGGTCCAACGAAGCCGAAGTTACATCGTGTTATGTGTGTGTCGTTATTGTAATTTAGTAAATATGTGCAAATGTGTTTTTATGTGTTTTATGTGAATTTTAACATTTGACGAGGATTACTGATGATGTGACACATGTCATGAAACGCGTCTATATATAAAAAATGCTAGAACGAAGTCACTGACGGATACAAGGTAATTAAATCAGTTTGAGACCGACTCAGGTCAGGACATTTCCTTAACCTGCACCAAAAATTCTGATTCCAAAATTTTTTAAATCACCAACACACCTATGAATAACAGCAGCCCCTTCATTAACCACTTCCATTACTACTAGCTTACAGCATCTGAATTGAGATGCTTTGAATATCATTGATAAGATTTTGATTACCTACTTCTGTGTAATATTTTGTTTCCATTTCTCATTGTCTGTGTTCACCCTGGAAATGGATAGAGGAAGCTTAGTAATGCCACATTACCTCACAGATCAATTTCCAAAATCAAGTAACCAAAATGGATAAGGTTAGGAACAACACAATAAGGGAAACAATATAGGTGGTGGCGATATCAAAGAAGTTGCAAGAAAGAAGACTACAGTGATATGGTCATGTGAGTAGAAGAAAAGATTCATAATGGCAATTCATAAATGCTGGAAATGGATGTGGGATGAGAAAATTCTCACAGGTGAGAAAATAGGTGGCAGGCCTGAACGGTGGCGGATGGATTGTGTAAGAGATAACCCAAAAGTAAAGCACCAACTTCTGGTTTGACAGCAAATGTCTGTCAGCAACACAGATCCCGCTTAGAGTAGGAAAATATGTATAGAGAAAGAAGAAGACTTCACAGATCCATTTCAATTTGAACATCAACATTATCTTCACAATTGCTCACTAGAAACTGTTGCTGGTTTCTTTCACCTGTATAGTGGTTGATCATTCCACCTTTTCGTAGTACATCCCATGACACAACTGCAACAGCTAGGTTTATAATACTTGAACAGTTTAGGATTTCACAAGTTTGTCATACAACCAACATGTTCTTCTAATGATTTTACTTCCATATTCCTTAAGGAAATGGAAGTATGGTGATGGCAAAAAAAATTGTGTTCGAGATTATTGCAGATTCTGATTGTACTACACTCAAAACATGAAAAAAAGTCGTATTTCGAAAAGTGTCTGTGTGTCTGTAGATTTTTTTTCTATGGCAAATGATAACTGCCGCAAATTCAAACAGAAGCAAATAATTTTTTGCGTACAGCCCTGATTTGTAGAGTACTCACGACCTATTGTTTTTGGTGAAGATAGGTTGAGGGAAAGGGGTAGTTTACCTGCAACGGTTTTTTTTTATCGAGGGTAATTTTTTTTTTGGCAAACAATAACAGCCGCAAATTCAAACAGAATCAAATAATGTTTCGCATACAGCCCTGAATTATGGAGTTCTCAAGACCTATTGTTTTTTATGAAGATCGGTTAAGGGAAAGGGGTAGTTTACCTGCAACGTTTTATGTTTTAACAAGGGTAATTTTTTCTATGACGAACGATAACTGCCGCATATTCAAACAGAATCAAATAATTTTTTGTGTACACCCCTAAATTGTAGAGAACTCAAGGCCTTTTGATTTTGGTGAAGATCGGTTAAGGGGAAGGGGTAGTTTACCTGCAACCTTTGACGTTTTAACAACAGTAAAGTACTTGAAAATTCATTTAAACTTTTTCAAACAATGGTAATTGTTAAAAATAAAATAATTTTGTTGCCAGGCAATAAAATTATAATTTTTTCATTTTAATGTAAATCATGTATGAGAGAAAATATATAGTTCGTGGCAGGCAAGCATATCTCAGTTATGTAATGTTTATGTTTCCATTTTATTATTATGACTACCGCAATAAAAAGGCAGGGAAGACACACACACACACACACACACACAAAATTCGCGTTATTTCTGGCCTCATTCATGTTTATTTTCTTACATTTGCACGCTTTTTAAATGGAAAGTGCCGAAACCCATACCAACATAACGTGTGCAAGCCAAAAAAAGTGTCCAGCGTGGATAGCAATTTGCTTCCTATGGATCGCTGGGCAGTGTAATTGCACGTGTTTACAGAGGAAGATTCATAGACAGACTTTTCGTCTTTAGGGAATGAACCCTCTGCAAGATGCTGAGGGTCCATGAGTGACTTCGGAGCGCTCCTTCTTTTCCGCGTGTTTGTTCTGTGAAACGTACACTGTAGATTCGCAGCTTTACTCTAAGCAACGCTCAATAGGAAATGTTGAAAATTTTTGTCCACGGTGTACCCTCATACACATTAAACCTGCTCTGATGTTTTAATTACAGACATCATAATATTAAAACTTTGGAAACTTGAGCACTACTTAATGGAGATCAATCATTAACTTATACAAGCCATTAATTTTATGCATATTTTATATATATATGTGTACAACGTTATCGGCAACAAAGAAGTAGTTTTTGTTAAAATTCCTTCCTGGGATATTTGGCCGTAGTCCAATGTTTTCTACAAAACCAGACGTTTCGGCAATGCCATCGACTTCCATCATCAGTGAAAATCGAGTGCGATAATGTGAGGTGGTATACGTTAGTGACCACAGTACTAGAAAGTAGTAAGTAAGTAGCAGTAAGTAGAAAGAAGTAGTTTCTATGGTAATATTTCATTTCGAAAATGATTTTAAATATAAATCTTAGAATATGGAAGTCATGTATGGTTCTCCATACCGATATTTTGTATAAATCTCACATTAAACATACACACGTTCTCCTGTAAAACTCTTTACTCTTTCTATTAGCTAAAGTATGTATATCCTGCTACCTCACTATGAAATATAATTTCCACACTTCCTTTGAAGTTCCCTTGTATGAGTCCAGTTCTCACAATGGTAAAGGACCTGTAATTTGGTAAAATTTCCACTATGTCCCTGGCAGTATTCCCAAGATATCTCCTTTATAGTATGGTGATTCTCCATAAATTATGTGCCGTGTACTGCTGACTGCTATAAGTCCTACAACAGTGATATGTGAACAAGTGGGTACAGTATCTGCTGATATGAATGTAGTCCCTCTGGATGCACTGCACATTGCTCACATACGATGGCAGTAGCTTTGGCGGTTATGTTACACTAGGCTCTGAAACGTAATCAGTGGAGGGGCATTCTGTCAGTAGTGGACAGATAAGTTCCAGTGAAGGTTATAATGAAGACCTGTTGCTATAGCATGCTGGAAATAGATAAACTTATGGAACCTGTTAAGTACATTCAGTTGCAGGAAACTAAAGGAACTGGGACCCATGCTTCTAAATATTTGTTGTCTTTAAAATTACAGTGGATAAAACACATGATAATTAGTATTTGTGCTGCACCATCAGGCACAATAAAACAATTTATTTTTATTAATGACTATATTGGGGAAGTAAAGAGAGAAATTGCTTACTTTAATGCGAACACCACTTATTAATTTTTGTAAGTAATTTAAATTTTGTTATAGTGTTATTTATAAGATATGACTACCACTATAAAGGATGAATTTGTTTTCAGTAAGGATTTTAAAAAAATTATTAAGTCAATTTTCTGACTATAAGTAGATTTGGTTAATGTAACACTCATAGAGGAGCCGTTTGCTAGTAACAAAAAATTGTTGGAATTACAGATTTATAGAATATTTATAGTTAAGTGAAGGTCTGTTTAAATAAAAACTTGGAGTCATCTCAGATGTTTTGAATCCTGCTTTTGTCCAGCAGGTTGAGAGCAATAATTAATAATAAATAGAATAATATTAGAAAAATTAAGACAAGAATAACAGTATTGATTTAAATTAACAATGAAACTACAATGTGACACATATGTTGGTGGCAACACCTTCATTTGAAAACTTTTGCATGACAGTTTTTTTTTCTTTCCTCCTCCTGTCATTCAGAATTTTAGCCATGTAGAAACTACATCTGCACATATGTTCTTAGCTTTCAATACTACAATATCATGGTATTATCCGTGTAGCAGATGCGTCTCTGCCTATTTTCACTGTTTTTTGCATTAATAACTGTAACGGTACAGAATTGTGCGTCAGTAAAGAGTCAATTCAGTTTTGATTTGAAAGCAGTTAGGATTCACCTGTGAGGTGCCCCATTGTAACATACAATGTTGTGGTAGACTATTTATGTTTAATGTCTGGAGACAGCCAAACCAGACGTATTACGCAACACCTTGCCAGCAGTCTTTCTGTGTAAATCACAGTAAGAACACTTCTTCACCAGTGTTTGCATCAGACGGTCACCTTAAGTAGTCAGTCAGTGGTTAACTAAAATGCTCGGTTGTTAATTACCAGTTTATACAGACTAGACAGTGGCAGATTACAGTCGTCTGCAAGTGAATTAAAAAACAGTGGCCTTGGGCACAAGATAGGCCGAAAATAATATAATCAGCCTATCCAATATAACTATTCAAGTGCTTAAACAATGTAGCGGTCAGCTAGTTAAAAAGCTATTAGTGCTCGTACCGATAAAGTTACGTTGACCGACACAATCATTAAACGTGAACAATATGGTTTTAGTATACAGTAAAAATTAGTAACTGCACCAAGATAAAATTAAGTGGTGATAAAACAAGTGCATCACCAGTTGGAGCGAAGCCACTACCAGGGTGAGTACCATATTATCAATTCAGAACTTTTAACTATATTAACATTTAACTATATTGTAACATTTGCATTTACAGACGTTTTTCTAAACAAAAGAGATCTCTAAGGGAACATATCAGTTAACGTACTGGTTCATAATAAGTTGTCATAGGCTAGCTGATTAGGAAATGTTTATTTTAGTAATCCATAAAGTCAAAATTCACATTAAAATAAAATCAGATTTTGTACAGCATGTTTACAACAGATCTAGTTATTGTGTAATAGGAGGGTTAGAATTTTATAAAGGGGTATTATATAAAATTTGAATAATCATGGCGGATGTAAGAGAAACCGTAGAAAAAAAAGGAATATGGGCTGACGTGTTGAATCTTTTGAAAACAATAGAGGAGAATAGTGAGAAGTGTCTTCAGAAACTTCACAAGGGTCGTGACGAGTTAAAAAAAAAGAGTAGATGAAACGGCGGAAAGGATAGATAAGGAGTTTGATAAATTAAAGGATGTTTTTGCCAAACCATGTAAGCTACTCAAAAATAAAGAAAGTGACCTAAACCAGGTGAGTAGTTCTGATAGTGGAGGTAATAATGATGATACTTTTATAAACAAGGGTGTTAATTTAAGTGCAGTGGAAATAAAAAACGAGGTATGTTAGGTAAATACAAATGATAATCCGAATGAGGTTAGTTTAAATATAAACAAGGAAGTAACAGTTAACAAGGTAAGTAATGACTGTAAAACAAGTGAGAATTATAATGAAGGAATAATTACGAATAGTAATGGTAATAGTTTAAATGCAAATCAGGTGATGAATTATAAGGTAAGTGGCAGTGTTAAAATAAGTAATGATGAAACATTATTGAACAAAAATATTGGTGATATATTAAATATTAGTGGTGATAATGAGAATAGAACAAGAGTTGAGGTTGATCAAAGAGTTAGTGTTAATGATTTAGAAAGGGAGTATAGAGATAGATTAAGTGTAGAGGGTGAACAGGGGGCAAGTTTATATAGGGTTAAATGTGAAACAGAGATTTCACAAGTTGTTTATGGGGATAAGAGATCCTCACTAGGACATTTGGGCGACAATGGGTCGGCAAATGGTCAAATAAGTTTTTTGTGTTTATCTGGTAAAGCCAGATGGTGTCATAGTAAAATGATTTTGCCCTCTGTGTGGAGTGAGAATATGAAATGGTGTGGTATGGAAAGTGATTATGAGCGAGAGAGAGTAATTGAGTTGTTCAGATTAAGCAGAGATTATGAAGGATTAGTTAAGGAGTTAAAGAATGAGAGAATTATTATCAATAATAAAGACTTACCTTGTGCAGTACTAGACGATTATAATATCAATAATAATGATAAATATGTACCTGTTGGAAGAATTAGTGTACTTGTAGTGGCGGACAATTGTGATAATGAGGTAACTTACCTGGGTGTAACAATAAATACTGACAGAGACTTGACAAAAAATAATAATGCAGACTTGACTTATGATGAAATAATAATGGGGGGTAACCCTAAAAATCATTATTATGGTATAATAGAAAAAATAAAATTTTAATGGTTATCACACAAATGAGAGCCATGCGAGGCATGTATAATAAACATTATTACCCTTCCAAAATAACACATTGATTAGCCCAAACGTTTTTGATTATTTTTACCCAGAAATTTCCTTCATTTTTCAGCTTTAAATGAATATTTCAATCATTTAACTATATTGTAACATTTGCATTTACAGACGTTTTTCTAAACAAAAGAGATCTCTAAGGGAACATATCAGTTAACGTACTGATTCATAATAAGTTGTCATAGGCTAGCTGATTAGGAAATGTTTATTTTAGTAATCCATAAAGTCAAATTTCACATTAAAATAAAATCAGATTTTGTTTAAAATACAGCATGTGTTAGAGTAAGTTATTACGCCCATTGAACATAACCTGTCCTGTATGGAAAATCTCGCCTAATCGAACCTGGTAAGTAATTAAGAGTAAATAATGGGAAAATTTATTAAGGTTTCCATATTTGTCCTTTTGTTTACAAATATTGGTGGCGACGTATAAGTTTGGAATCTTCTGTTTTTGGTAAGTCAGGGCGAGTGCGAGAAAAGATCGTAAAAGGTAAGTAAGAGTTTATAAAGGGGGGTAGAAATAAAAAGTAACTTTTTCAAAGATATTCTCAGCGTAGATATCAAACAAAGTTGGTGACAGTACACAACCTTGTTGTACACATCTTGTTAATAGATATTTGTTCTGTTTCACCTGTTTGGATTTGCAGTAGCATGTTGATTAGAAAATAAGTTGGCTTAAAGGCTGATTCATAGTAATGCTTCAGTGTGTTTTTAGCTTAGGACTCCATCGTAGGCTTTCCACGAAAACATAATCCATGAAACAGACAGATGTACTGTTTAAACCTATTTAAATTTTTGAAACTTACAATTCCGCAAATACAATTTATTATTTACTTGAACTTATTCTTTCTTAACTGTTACCACTCCTTCGGTGAGGCTGTTCCAACATACAAAATATCATTTACTATACATTGATGGGGCTCACCTGACCCGTATTTGATTTTCGTATATATACCCGTATTTCGAATATGATTTTAAATATAAATCTTAGAACATGGAAGTCATGTATGGTTCTCCATACCGATATTTTTGCCATCACCATACTTCCATTTCCTTAAGGAACATGGAAGTAATATCGGTATGGAGAACCATACATGACTTCCATGTTCTAAGATTTATATTTAAAATCATATTCGAAATGAAATATTTCCATAGAAACTACTTCTTTCTACTTATTGCTTCAGCCTTAAACCACAGTACTGTGGTCACTAACGTATATCACCTCACGTTTTCGCACTCGATTTTCACTGCGATGGAAGTCGATGGCACTGCCGAAAAGTCTGGTTTTGCAGAAAACATTGGACTATGGCTAAACAGCCCGGGAAGGAATTTTAACAAATAACTACTTCTTTGTTGCCTATAACGTAGTACACATACAAAATTCTCCTCTCCCCCTTCAACTATAATTTTCATTTATAGAAAATTACCCCCACCCCGTTCACCTAACCTCTTCATTTATAGATATTTCATCTACGTTTCTACAGTGGATTATTATGAGATTCTTATCAAGATACTTTATTTATAAAAATTAAGTACTTTACTCTTGTTAAAACATAAAAGTTGCAGGTAAACTACCCCTTTCTCTAAACCGATCTTCACCAAAATCAATAGACCTTCAGTCCTCTACATGCAGGGATACATGCAAAAAAATATTTGATTCTGTTTCAGTTTGCGGCAGTTATCGTTTGTCATGAAAACATTTCTCTTGTTACAACATAACATGTTTCGGGTAAACTACCCCTTTCCCTTTACCGATCTTCACCAAAAACAACAGGCCTTGAGTTCTCTACAATTTAGGAACGATTGCAAAAAATTATTTGATTTTCTTTGAATTTACGGCAGTTATCATTCGACATAGAAAAAATTACCCTTGTTAAAACATAAAAAGTTGCAGGTAAACTACCCCTTTCTCTCAACCGATCTTCACCAAAATCAACAGACCTTCAGTCCTCTACAATTCAGGGCTGTATGCAAAACATTATTTGATTCTGTTTGAATTTGCGGCTATCGTTTGCCATAGACAAAAATTACCCTTGATAAGAAAAACGTTGAAGGTAAACTACCCCTTCCCGTTAACCGATCTTCACCAAAAACAACAGATCTTGAGTACTCTACAAATCAGAGCTGTATGCAAACAATTGTTTGATTCTGTTGGAATTTGCAGCTCTTATCGTTTGCCATAGAAAATACCCTTTTAAAACATAAAACGTTGCTGGTAAACTACCCCTTTCCCTTAACCGATCTTCACCAAAAATAATAGATCCTGAGAACTCTACAATTCATGGCTGTATGCAAAACATTATTTGATTCTGTTTGAATTTGCGGCTGTTATTGTTTGCCGTAGAAAAAAATTACCCTTGATAAGAAAAACGTTGCAGGTTAACTACCCCTTCCCATTAACTGATCTTCACCAAAACCAATAGGTCTTGAGTACTCTACAAATCAGAGGTGTATGCAAAAAATTATTTGGTTTTGTTTGAATTTGCGACTCTTATCGTTTGCCATAGAAAATACCCTTTTAAAACATAAAACGTTGCAGGTAAACTACCCCTTTCCCTTAACCGATCTTCACCAAAAACAATAGGTCTTGAGTACTTTACAAATCAGGGCTGTATGCAAAAACTTATTTGATTCTGTTTGAATTTGCGGCTCTTATCGTTTGCCAAGACGGACAGACACACACACACAGACACTTTTCATAAAATGACTTTTTTTCATGTTTTGAGTGTAATACAATCAGAATCTGCAATAATCTCGAACACGATTTTTTTTGCCATCACCATACTTCCATTTCCTTAAGGAACATGGAAGTAAAAATGGGAATTTAGGTCAAAGACTGTTCGGCTAGTAACATCTAAACTGCTCGGTTGTGTCGGCGTGCGGGTCGACTAAATTTCAACACTGTAGACCGACCGGCAGAAAAGGGAATAATTTAAACTCAAACAGTTCGGCAGTGATCAAAATTTAGTGAGGACGAAGTTTGGACGCAAACGGTGAAATACAATGGAAGAAGTGCAACGCGTGTAATGAAAGAAGTTTTAAGACACTTGTAAACAAACGGACACTTGCTGACGTATTTTGACTTTGGTGCAAATAGTTTCTTAAAGTCTCCAGAGAGTGCAGCACTCAATAGAATTGTAACGGTACAGAATGAAGAGGTCTGTAATCTAAAGTTTTACTGGTGCGGTTACGCACGGGAATGCAGGTTATCAACAACGGTGAGAATTCACACGTATGAGCGCAGGTGTCGGCCAACATTCACACGATAATGTCACATATCAAAAATTCCTTTGTAACTTTCTATTCATTCGGTATTTTATTTATTCATATTGAAACTCCCACTTACCTTGAATCTTCGATCTGGCCGGATCGCGTAGTGGAGACGAACCCAATTCGTTCGACGAACTTTGACAGTACACAAAACGAAATAAGGTTTTGAAAGAATTTAACTCTCTTTATTTACCATTTGAAAAATAGTGGTTTTAATTTTTTTTTTCTGTTATTGAGCATCTTACATCTTTAAAATAGAAATCTGTTGTTCTCTACTATTTTTTCTCTTTTAAACTTGGAATGAGACTTATACATAGCTGATTATTAATAACAAAAAAAAACATCATTACCTTACCTTCTCTATGACACACACATACATTAATGTAAACAGCCCAGCCTGCCTTTCTCACATATATATATATTGATTCTAATTTAGCAAAAACCCCATACCATTTTAAGACCCCCCAGCCCTTACACCTTTAATAGAAGAAATAGGCCTCAGCAACGTGGTTCGCGCGCGCACTCATCGTTCCTGTATATTACTTGTTTTTTATTGTCCAAAAAACATTTGATTCGGTTCCACTTGATGGATTGACCGCGGTCACATGAAATTTTACTGTTGTTCCACATTTACTGAAAAAATAAATAAAAAATTTGTAGAGAGCCTACTTAGCTATGTGCCGGTCGGCACATATAGCGTAACTGGGCATCGTGCTTGTCTGAGCGGGAGGAACTTCGTATTCACGGCCAACAGATTTTTGTCGCCGTTCATGCGTAATTGCTGTGGTTTATTCCCTCTATGCAAGGAACATAGTCGTTATATCAGCCCAGTTTGTAGACGATATTTGCCTCTGCTATACTGATGTCACTAGCAGCGGGCGGGGCTTAAATACATTTCCTGTAGCTGGCTGGTTGGTTTTACAAATTGTTCATTCCAGCGCCATTTTTTGCAGCGACTTTGGAGTTTCACGGCGTCAATTCAGCGCCCCTGCTTGAGATGTTAAGTGCGGGCGTCGTCCCACTTGTGCACATTTCTGAGAATTTGCGGGTGGTACGAATTCCTTGCCATGTTACACAATAGAAATTGCGCCTCGCCTTTGTTTCAACTGTTCTACTTGCCACGTGTTCTGTTCCAATAGAGTTAAAGTTTGCACAATAGTTTTATAAAATCCTGCAAAAAATGAAATAAATAAAAATGCAAATACCCCATACTGTAATGAATAAAATAACCCAATTTTGGACACGTTACAATACCCCCTCAATGAGAATTCTGCTGTCCAAAACAGAAGAAATCTCATTGATAAACCCCGAAGAGGACCGGTGAGGAACTGGTGCCAACAACCCCCTCTTGTTCTTACTCCTCATGGGTACATGACCCCCCTGGCTTGGCGACTATGGACCCATCTGAACGAGATCACTGGACTTCTCCGTAAGAGATCCCAACACCAAGAAATCGAACAGACAAGTACCACAGCACACCTCACCTTCTAACATGCTATCCCCCAAAATCCTCAATCCCTGGCTTAGATTACTCCAGATCCTTAGCTGATATGGTTCCCCTTTTATGCAAGCTGGGCTGCCTTTGGCAGATACTGGGCTCTCACACACTCACATTACATATTATACATTGAAAAATTCTTTAAAATTTACTATTCCATCTAAGAAAAAAAATATTCTGAATACAAAACAAAATATTGTATCAAAAAATTCTCTTCCTTATTTTCTGTTTTATTGAAAATGAGTTAATTTAAACATTTCTCCTAATTAAACATATCCTTAACCTAACATGTGAATACTTAAAGTCTAACAGTACAATTCAATACAATAAATCACTAAAATATACATGGTTAACACACAAATAATAAAATAATCAATACTTAAAATATCCATTAGCTGGCAGGCGAAAAATCAAGATTTTTTTTTTTCAAGAAAATATTTTCCAAAAAATTTTAAAATTCAAAAAAATTTAAATTCATTAAAAGGTTTCCTTTACATGTATAGAAATTGTTTTAAAATTTTCTTAAACTGATCAAAAAAACAAAAGTTGAATTGACTTTCTTACTACTAACTCATATGACCTCACTCTCAGCTGATCGAAACTAGGTCAAGTCCACAACCTTGACCTACAACGTTATGTATACTTTCTATCTGAAAATACATTTAACATCTGTAACATCCTAACTTGAAACACAAAACATAAGAAAATAAAATATTTAAAATAACAAAATATTATTATAAATAATAAGCAAATTGACATTTATATTATTCAAAATAAACAATTCTTAATTTTACATTATTTTCAAATTCTATCAAAATTTTGTCACTGGTTTCAAAAAATAAAATTTTTTATCTTTATTAACAAATCTCTCTCTTTGCTTAACAATCTCATTCTACACTACTGTGGGTGATGTAAATTATTTATTCTCATTTATTGTACTACTTGATCTGTATACATATATAATCTTTACCCTCTGACTCTAACCACTAACAACTGTAACTAATCTGACACCTATCTCTATCAAAATCTCTATCCCATCAATCTCTAGCCCCAACTTATCATTAAACTCAATTCGCCACCTTCTCTCTATATATAAAAAAAACTCTCTAACCCTTTGTACATAGGATACGTGTTTCCCCCCCCAAAACTCAATTCCCTTATCTGGCCCCTGGATTCTGCCTAAGGCGGCCCCGTCCCCACTAAAATCGGACCCATCCCGTCCCAACTTATCAATACGCTGCGGACTCCCACATTACACTACCCCCTACTACAAAATTGCCATCCCCAAAATCTCAATCTTATTACCTTACTACAACTACAACAAAATAACAACATCATTAATTATAAACATCGATATATCACTCAAAACTCTACATATATTCTCCATTACTACTGTGTCAACATCAATACTTCTCAAAATTCTATAACATTACATTAACTCAAAACAATATTTCGATCTTTACTACTTCAACTCTAATTTTGACTTCAACTTGGACAGATCTATATGTCCCATAAAATATTCATCACCCAAAACTATCTCTTATTAGCTGGCATAAATCATTACTTTACTTCTCACTTTATCAAATTATTTTTATCATTACTTTAAAACATCTGTAATACATTAAAACATTACATTGAACATTAATTACTTGGAACATTTATAAACCATTTTACCAGTGACGTTTTATTGCTGATCAGCTGATCTCCTAACACAATGAAAACACATCTCATACTTGAACAAATTACATGAAATATATATTTATCAATACTCACTTCTATTACGTTAACTGCCTGCCAGTCAGTTTAATGATCTGCTTAGTTTAAAAAATACACGCATAATGAAAACACATATTTCTATCAATACCTATATCTAACGTACAACAATAAAATAATACATTTAAAATTATGGAATGAACACCTTATATTGAATGTCTGAGCAGCTAGTTATTTAAACAGAGCACAAGCATTTTTATTGGATCAAAATTTGAATTAGCAAAAAATTTTTTTTTATGTTGTAAAATTTAAATTCGTGGCTCATCTGAGCCACCTTCCAGCCACACACTCTATTGCAAATTAATTATTAATAATTATTATATATCATCTTTTAATTATTATTAAAAAAAATTTTTAATTATCATTTTATTGAACACAATTATTTCCAATAATCTCACTATTGAATTAAAATCTTAGTTACACCTGTAAACATTTTTACTATACATGATTCATACTGTAAAAGTTCTATACTTACATTCCATTTAACATGCTATACACAAAACATATTCACCATACCACATTACTTTCACCTCACCTCTGAAACATTTAATACAAACATTAATTTACATCAACCAATCTATTATGTAATTACCCAATTCCAAATCTCGTAAAATAAATTGAATTCATTAGCATTTACAAAATATTTAAAACATATCAAACTGGTTTGATTACATTAATTACTGAAAATACAAATTCCATTACTATTGTTTGCCATTGTACAAATTAGCCAATTATTGTTTCCAAAATTAATGTTATTATTTATTTAAATTGCAAAGTATTAATTTTATTATTATCACTTACCTACATACATACATTGTTTGGCTGACCTTCTACAATACACATAAATAAATTCACTACAATTATTTACAAACTTTAATTAATAACTGTTCAGTTTTGCCGCACTTCATTGTCCAAATTTGCCATGTCAGAACCATAAAACATAATGTTTATCACTGTCTTTTATGGTTTTATTGTTTAGCCTCCATCGTCCCAGATAAGTCTTGGTGTTATATAACATTTTTCAATTTCATTAATACACCAATTATTGTTTTGTGTATTATAACCATACAAACTAACTGCACTCATCTTATCAACATACTCATTAAACCAGTCAACGTCAGGCATTTTTGTTAAGTCTCCATCATTAAATTCATTCACTATCGGGTTAATTACTTTTATCAAATCATTATAATCATTATTATTCAAATATATTTCGAAACTTTCTCCCCATTCATCATACTCTCTATTCAAATCATACACTTCTGTTTCTTTATTAACATACAATTCTCTGTTTACATCTCTCTCCTCATAACCCCAAATCACACTCTCAAAAGTATTACAGACAGAGGGTACAAATTCAATTAAACTTTTCCTGACTTCTCCAGGAAAAACAAAAAACTTCAAAAAACAATTATTTGTAGTACACTTGTCTACACAATATATACGTGAAGGTCTTCCTTCACCCCCCATTCTACCTCGTAAAAAATTTACCCTCTGTTTCATACCCATAATATAACTCTCTTTCCACTCTCTCTCTAACTCATTAACACACATTAACATTTCATTATCGCATTCCACAAACTCATCAGTATTCTCACTATTTATTTTCACCGTATCACTTTCTGATACCAACTCTCCAAATACACTACTATTCTCAGTATTACATTCATTATTTTCGATATTGTCATTATTGGTTAACTCTTTGTCTAATACAACATTGCCATCACAACTTTCATTTGTATTACTTCTAACTCTGTTCTACTTTATTCAAATTATTTCTTATTTTATTGTTACTTTCTAGACGTTCATTCTTGTCTTGTATATTATTTATCAACTCATCAAATTTTACGCTAATACTCTGCTGCAACTGAATATTTTGTTGTTTAATTTCATTAAAAATAATATTTTTAATATTCTGCCGTTCGCATTTGATTTTCTGTTCATCTAATTTATTGTTAAAATCACTCTTCATCTTGTTTAAAATTATTTTGTTATTATCAAAGCGTTTATCATTATCATCAAAACGTTTATTTAATTCTTTAAATTGATTCAACATAATACTTATTACATCCATGTCATCTGCTTGTTTGTTTTATTAGTTGAAACTGGGGTCAACTGAACCCCAGAATCAACATCTGTTTCGCTTATTTGTGTTTGAGCCGCAATCGGAGTGGAATGAACGATTATATTACCGCCGACAGCTGTTTCTGTAACAGCGCTCGGCCCCACTGTCAGCATACCACTTTCATTCAGCGATTGCGACTCAAGGTCACTTTCACTCATAACTGAATCCATTATACCACTTTTCTCTGTGTTCTCAGACATTTTTATTTGATCTATTTTTTCTTACGTAATAACTGCCAATGATTACTCTCTTTTCAAAACTGATATTACAACATACATACAATCAACCTTCTATCATAATTACGTAAGTTTACATCAATACAATTTTGCTTTCGCAACCGTACCTCGTTCAATGCACTGTCAAATGTAAGCCGGTATAACACAACCCTTTTTTGTTATATTACATCCTGGTCACGCAGCACCAATTGTAACTTTCTATTCATTCGGTATTTTATTTATTCATATTGAAACTCCCACTTACCTTGAATCTTCGATCTGGCCGGATCGCGTAGTGGAGACGAACCCAATTCGTTCGACGAACTTTGACAGTACACAAAACGAAATAAGGTTTTGAAAGAATTTAACTCTCTTTATTTACCATTTGAAAAATAGTGGTTTTAATTTTTTCTTCTGTTATTGAGCATCTTACATCTTTAAAATAGAAATCGGTTGTTCTCTACTATTTTTTCTCTTTTAAACTTGGAATGAGACTTATAACAAAAAAAAAACATTATTACCTTACCTTCTCTATGACACACACATACATTAATGTAAACAGCCCAGCCTGCCTTTCTCACATATACATTAATGTAAACAGCCCAGCCTGCCTTTCTCACATATATATATATATATATATTGATTCTAATTTAGCAAAAACCCCATACCATTTTAAGACCCCCCAGCCCTTACACCTTTAATAGAAGAAATAGGCCTCAGCAACGTGGTTCGCGCACGCACTCATCGTTCCTGTATATTACTTGTTTTTTATTGTCCGAAAAAAACATTTGATTCGGTTCCACTTGATGGATTGACCGCGGTCACATGAAATTTTACTGTTGTTCCACTTTTTACTGAAAAAAAATAAAAAAAACTTTGTAGAGAGCCTACTTAGCTATGTGCCGGTCGGCACATATAGCGTAACTGGGCATCGTGCTTGTCTGAGTGGGAGGAACTTCGTATTCACGGCCAACAGATTTTTGTCGCCGTTCATGCGTAATTGCTGTGGTTTATTCCCTCTATGCAAGGAACATATTCGTTATATCAGCCCAGTTTGTAGACGATATTTGCCTCTGCTATACTGATGTCACTAGCAGCGGGCGGGGCTTAAATACATTTCCTGTAGCTGGCTGGTTGGTTTTACAAATTGTTCATTCCAGCGCCATTTTTTGCAGCGACTTTGGAGTTTCACGGCGTCAATTCAGCGCCCCTGCTTGAGATGTTAAGTGCGGGCGTCGTCCCACTTGTGCACATTTCTGAGAATTTGCGGGTGGTACGAATTCCTTGCCGTGTTACACAATAGAAATTGCGCCTCGCCTTTGTTTCAACTGTTCTACTTGCCACGTGTTCTGTTCCAATAGAGTTAAAGTTTGCACAATAGTTTTATAAAATCCCGCAAAAAATGAAATAAATAAAAATGCAAATACCCCATACTGTAATGAATAAAATAACCCAATTTTGGACACGTTACACCTTCTCGCTCAGTGCGCAGAGAACAAAGACAGTCGGAAAATAACATCTCACGACAACGGACGTGAGCAGTTGTGCGCGCCCGCCGGCTGGGCACAGTTTGCATCTCGCCCGCACATAAAAAAATGGGAATTTAGGTCAAAGACAGTTCGGCTAGTAACATCTAAACTGCGCAGTTGCATCGGTTGACCGACCGGCAGAAAAGGGAAGAATTTAAACTCGAACAGTTCGGCAGTGATCAAAATTTAGTGAGGATGTAGTTTGGACGCAAACGGGGAAATACAATGGAAGAAGTGCAACGCGTGTTCGGCAGGAAACTACCAACAGAGTAACTATGATAAACTAATAATTATGAAATGTTAAGAAAGCGCTGTAATTAAATGGGGTAAAAAATGAGTGAAAGTGTGTGTGGCAAATACTGGGTTGTCTTTAAATTAATTTGATTAATCAGTTATTTTAATTATAAGGATTAAGAAATGTTGAAATTGTGTCTGTTTTAATTAAATGGGGTCTTTACCTCAATGGTGAAATTTGTTTAATTTAAATGGTGGAGAATGTAAAAGGAGAAGTCATAATCTTATTTGATTCACCAAAAAAGAGAATACTAAAAAAGAATAATAAATGAAGTTGAAATAGTTAACAGCAAATGAGAGTAATTATTACGACATAACCCTAAATCACGTTTATAGGCTACGAGTTCGTGTGTAGAACCCTGGAATCCGAGAAGGTAAGATGTCTTTTTATTTAATTATTATGTGGTAGTTATTTGTATTATCACAATTGGCGCCCGAACAGGGATTGTTTTATAAAATCAATTTTATATAAACCACACCTACAAGTGGATATAAGCGTGATTTGGGAGTACGTAGAAATTACGTGCAGGTTATGTGAGACTGTTACTATTTTGAAGTAAGACTTAATAGTAGTAATTGATACCGAATATATGTAAGGTTAAAATTTTTTTAGATTTAATCGAATAAATAAAATAGAAATGGAAGATAATGAAAATATAGTCAGTATGATGGACGTAACTATCACGGGGGAGGTAGAAATTCATTTAGACCCTAATGCGGTCAAAGCAAGCGTTGTAAACGAATCAGATAATATAAATGATTCAGGGATGGAGACAACTCCAAGCCTAATAAAATAAAATAAATAAACCTCCGCTCCACAGTCCGTTAAGGACCAAGGCATACCGCGCGGCTTTTGTGTTAGTGTGACGGTGTATGGCTAGTACTACGCGCCACCAGCCGCTAGTTGCGGTATTCACGGCCAGGAGGTGGCGCTGTTATCTCAGCGCCTACTCAGTTTGCCTCATGACGCTGAGTGCACGCCGTATGGATCCTCCACTGGGAATTGAACCCGGGACCACGAGCGCATCAATCGCCCGCGTTAGCCACTAGACCACCTGGAGGCTCACTCCAAGCCTAATAGACGAGAATAATTTTACACAATCTGTAATAATTAGTGAGGCGGGAGCAAAATCGACTCCCATGATGACAAAAATAAAAGAAATATTGGTATGGAGAACCATACATGACTTCCATGTTCTAAGATTTATATTTAAAATCATTTACGAAATGAAATGTTTCTATACAAACTACTACTTTCCACTTATTGACTCAGCCTTAACCACAGTACTGTGGTCACTATCGTATACCACCACATGTTATCGCACTCGATTTTCACTGATGATGGCAGTCAATGGCATTGCTGAAACGTCTGGTTTTGCAGAAAACGTTGGACTACGGCCAAACAGCCCAGGAAGGAATTTTAACAACAAACTACTACTTTATTGCCGATAACGTAGTACACAAAAATTATCCCCTCCCCTTCAACTATAATTTTCATTTATAGAAAATTTCCCCCACCCTGTTCAACTAGCCTCTTCATTTATAGATATTTCATCTACGTTTCTACAGTGGATTATTAAGATCTTCTTATCAGGATACTTTATTTATCAAAATTAAGCACTTTACTCTTGTTACAACAAAAAATGTTTCTGGTAAACTACCCTTTCCCCGTAACCGATCTTCACCAAAATCGACAGGCCTTGCGTTCTCTACAATATAGGGACGTGTGCAAAAAATTATTTGATTATGATTGAATTTACGGCAGTTATCGTTCATCATAGACAAAATTAACCTTGTTATCACATAAAACGTTGCAGGTAAACTACCCCTTTCTCTTAACTGATCTTCACCAAAATCAACAGGTCTTGAGTCCTCTACAATTCGGGGTTGCGTGCAAAACATCATTTGATTCTGTTTGAATGTGCAGCAGTTATCGTTCGTCATAGAAACAAGTACTCTTGTTAAAACATTAAATGTGGCTGGTAAAGTACCCCTTTCCCTTAACCGATCTTCATCAAAATCAATAGGCCTTCAGATCTTTACAAGTTAGGAAAGTATGCAAAATATTGTTTGATTCCCTTTGAATTTAAGGCAGTTATCATTCATCATAGAAAAAATTACCCTTGTTAAAACATAAAATGTTGGAAGTAAACTACCCCTTTCCCTTAACCGATCTTCACCAAAATCAACAGACCTTGAGTACTTAAAACTTTACATTAAAACTCTCACTTATGCTTTCAAATTGGTTATTCATACTTAAATTACTCATTTTTATTTCGCTTCTTATGTTTACAAATTCGTTATTTATTTCTCTTAATTTCTCGTCTTGTTTGTTTATTTCAGTTTTCAGCTCTATGTTACTTGCATTTATCTCTGACTTGATTTCAATTTTAAACTCATTTAAGCTCGTGTTCAAATTATTATTTTCTGACTTCATTTCAGTTTTAAATTCATTTAAACTCGTGTTTAAATTATCATTATTCTTATTTTGTTGGTCAAACTTATGATTCATCATTTCCATATTTTTATCATTATTCTTATTTTGTTGGTCAAACTTATTATTCATTTCTATGTTATTAGCTGATACCATTTCCATAATCATTGTTAATTGCTTAAATATATCTACCTTGTTATTTCTACTACTTTCAGCTACTACCGTTTCCCTTACATCTACTATTTCGCCTATGCTCAACATTTTCATTCATGGTTACCATATTATCTTGCGTAACATTCAACACTGACCCCACATCTGCACTTTCATGTAAATTTGTATTTGCGTCTTTCTCTGCCATTTTTCGACTAAATTGTAAATCAAATTTAATATAAATAATGTAGATTTCAACGTTAATTTACAATGTCTCTGTTAACTCGGGCGCCAACTGAAGTATTACTGAAGTATTATAATTAAATATGTCCCTGTTAGAGCATCAACTGGAGTATTATTCAGTAATTAATAATTAAATTTGTATATTGATTTTATCTGTAAGCTTTAATCCAGGAATTCGTTTAGTGTACTTCGGCAGAGAACAATGGGCAAATACAAATAAGAAAATGCGTAAATCAAGTAAAATATAACATTATTTATTTTCTTTTGATAACATAAAAAAGATCATGAACACACTTATTCTGCCTTAAGGCGTAAAACTGATTACCAATAACTATTACATCAAAATACGAATGCGTATATCAAAAATTACGCAAACTCAACACTTCTTGTTACGCCTAAATTCATATTCTTCACTCACACAATCAGACACATTTACATACTTCTAGGTTTTGTTGAGCTCAACTTTAAAATTTAGTGAAAAGCCAGTATTTTAAAATGTTGAAATTGTATACATATTGTTGAAATGTCTACTTCCCTTTCATGGTGTGTATGGTGTCATCCTACGAGACGTCTCCTGTTGCATGCACTTTTTGTTTAAATTCCAATACTAGTTAAATTTCACATTTGTTGATTTGCGTTTTATGCTGTTTATGCGGGCGAGACGAAAACTATTCAGCTGGCGGCGAATGAACTGCTCGCGTCCGCTATATTCAGATGTTAGTTGCCGACTGACTTTCAGCATTACAATTTCCGTTTTGTGACGTCTTTAAACTGGTTCACTCCGCTCCCTGACATACGTCTCGTCCTCAGTATTGGAAAATTCTGTTGGACTTCATATCACCTTTTTAACTTGACACGCACTGATTTTCGTCAACAACATTCCTTCATTGTTAGTCACTGACTACAAATAAACTCGAGATTTGCTGCATAACCACATATGGTCATGAAAACATTTACTGGCAATCATCTGCATATGGTATAGAATTCATAAAATTGGAAAATAATATTTATGTAAATTTAGACCCATTACAATCTGATAGACAACATCATTGATTTCTTTTTTTCACTGTGTAGGGTCCTTCCCAGTTAGTCTAAGTTTAGGTGAGCGACCACAAAGGCACTTTGGGTTCAATAACCAAACCTGATCTCCTTCTTGGAAGCCAATACTATTGCTACGGATGTTATACCGAGTTTTCATTTTATCACTGGCTATCTTTGACCATTCTCTTAACAAGCAATTTATTTCTCGTAGTTGGTTTTCTAATTGTGAGGAATAGTTCTGTGGTGCTTGGGACTGAGTCTCAGCTGATCAGAACATCAAGTCCCCAGGAAGACGAATCTCCCACCCAAACACCAATTTTGCTGGAGTCATGCTGGTTGTACTTGTACTGATGACCTGTACGCTATGTGGAATAGTGGTATACGTTGGTCATAGTCTGTTTGGTTATCATCAACAACCTTCGAATGATGCTGCTCAAGTGTCCTATAGAATATTTCAACCATCCCGTCTCACTGAGTATGCGCAGGCATTGTCCTGGTCTTTTGAATTCCCCGAGTAGACAGCATAGTTCTTTAAACACTCCTTATCCGAAATTCCTCACTTTATCCATACAGATTTCCATAGGGGCTCTATAACGGCAACAGAAGTTGTGAACTAACACCTTTTCCACAGTGGTAACCTACTGATTTGGCATTGCGTAGGCTTCCACCCACTTAGTAAAGTACTCATCCATAACCATTATGTACCTGTTTCCATTGTCATTAACTGGGAAAGGTTCAGCAATGTCTGTGGCAATTCTCTTGAAAGGCAATCCAACATTATACTGTCTCATTTTCCCCCTGCTTCTGGTTTGTGGGCCCTTGCTTGCAGCACATATTTCACAAGTCCAAACCCATTCCTCTATGTCGTGGTGAAGATGAAGCCAACAGAATCAGTTCCGTATTTTGTCAAGGGTTTTGTTAACAGCAATATGGCCTCCAGATGTCCCATCATGCATCTCCTTCAAAACAGACTCCACTTTATTTCGGAGAACTATCAACCACACGTCTCATCCATCTGCACTTTCCCAAGCCCTTTTCAGCAATCCATTCTCTAAGGTAAGAGATTTCATTGTGCCCAGTAGCCCTTCAGCACTTCCGAACCAAGGCAGATATCTTGCCAATCTGGGTGGCGACCTTCCTCTTTTGCTGTCAAGATCGGTACAATGTCTTCTTCAGTCATGTGTTCTTGTAGAAAATCTAGTGTCGTCCAGCCGTCAGCCAGGAAATCTACAGTGATATCTTGAACAAGTTCGCTTGCATTTTGTTCTTTCTTTCTGTGGCAATATTTGCAGTCTTCTGGGCATGGTCTTCCTGAGCCATCTGCGTTACCATGCAGATGCCTCTGCCGATGTTGTACCTTGTAATTTTTTAAAAGTTTCGTACCCTGCCCTGTGGTATACATTTCTTGCGTAGACACTGTCAGTCTATGGCCGGTCTTCAATGGCCACCTGTGTGTGTTGTACAATTTTCTCGTACTGTGACTGATTACTACATTGAAGTGGGTAAGATTTTCTCTGAGGTGTAATCAGTGGCGAAGCATTTAGTCAATAGTGGACAGAGAAGTTCTAATTACTCGTACAGTGAATACTTTCACAATAGTGTGCTTGATAATAGAAAACTTACGGACTCTGGCTGTGGATATATTGATTTACAAGACTAAGGGATCTGGAAGTCATACCTCTAAATTAATATTTGTTGTCTTCAGTTCTAGTCCATAAAACAAGTAATAATTAATATTTCCATTCCTTCATTTGGGGTAATAAAATAAGTTGTTTTTATTTATTGATATAGTGGAGAAGTAACAAGAAATATTGCTTACTTCAGTGTGAATGCCAGATACAAACAATTGCTAGTAATTTGTATTTTGTTACAGCATTTTTTGCAAGACGTCAGTACTATTATAAAGGATGAAACTCTTTTGGAAGTGGAAAGAGAAGAGAATATGGAAGAGGTAATTTTTGTTTTGTTTAGTCTTGTTTGCTTAATCTACAGTCAACTTTCTATTAAAGGTATGGTAAAGGTTGTTCCTTAATTAACAAAATACTTTTGAAATTGAAGAATTGGATTAAAACTTTTAGGACCAACGGCGTAATATTGCGCCGCCAGTGGACTTGGTATTTTGACAGGCGGCGTAATATTATGCCACTCACTTTTCAATGCTTTCAAATGCTTCGCGTCGTACTATTACGCCACAGAACGAATGCAGAAGTTTTATTTGACATTTTAGTTCGTGTTTCTGCCACAGATTGCAGTACTGACTGAAGAAAATGGTTTTTAGGAAAATAATTTGTACAGTTGGCAGCGTCATGACTTTGTTTACATTTTGCATGTTCAAGGTGGAAGTTGCGACTTTTGTTTACAATTTTGCAACATGAGGTTTGCGGTTTTTCTGAGGTTATTTCGTATTTATTTTGCGTGTTATTGATAGCAAGCGTGTTTGTTTTAATTACTATATTATTAGTTACAAAATCGATAAACAATATTTGACAGAATTTTTTGGTTAAAATAATTGTACAAAAAAAGTATTTTTAAACAGCTTTAGTTGCAATATATAAAATCAATAATAAAAATATTATAAGTATTTTCATAAGAGGAAAGTAGGAAACAGTGTTGTATAATTATTTTTTTAGTATTACATTGTATTAAGTATTTATGAGTGTTTATACAACAGTGCTTTTTTTTTAAAAACCGCTGGTCATAGGGGATGGGTCTATGCACAAACGCCACGGTACTCAAAGTGTTAAATTCTGCTGTAAAAATTTGCAGTGATTTTGAACACAATTTTTGTTATATGCAATATACCATTATAAATATAAAAATAAAGCTTGAAATAACAAAAATAAAATTTCTGTTACTAAATAAGTTCCATAATTATCAGTTCATAATTGAAATTTGAAAGAATAGAGAAGGTATGGTGCTTATTTCATTTTACATATTTTCTACATTCTATCTTCACTCTTATGAACCATAACATATTTCAAACCAATAAAAATGTGCACCACAAATAAATATACGTACTATTATTTATTAAAACCATAGAGGTCTCACTCATCTTTGTATGGTACAGTGGAAAATAAAATACAGACACCAATGAAGTCACTAATCACCAATTAATCAATCACAAATAATAGTTGGTATTTGTCAAGTTATTCAACATGATTATACTCATACAATAATTCAAGATAAATTGGTCCACACAGTAATAATGTCAAGTAATAGAATCCCACACAATAATCACTTTTCACTAATAACCAGTTGAATGCACTGAATAATCGGCTGAAGTAAACTAAACTAACTGTCGCTAGATGCTTATATTTATATTCAAAAACTTACATTAATAGTTCCGTCAGTGACTTACTTTTTTGTCGTTACGACGCATTTCAAGACGTATGTCTCATCATCAGGTGTTTCACTCGATAGGTGAGGTCGTCAATACATTAAAATAAAATAAATAAATGAACACAAAAACAAACGTGAACGGAACATATACGGCCGTGCGCACCGCGTTGAAGTCGAGCCCGCACTGTTGTTATTACTGTACGTTATTTACTCAGGAGGCCGTGTGTTTTCAATCTTATCTTGGATACTAGTAACTACGTCATACAGCAAGTTTGATTGGAACTGCAGTGGACCATTTAATAGGAACTCAGGGATATTCTTACTATTATTTATATCACTACCTTTAATTTTACTGAGAATTTTTTGTGCCTTATATATTTCAAATTCTTCAGCAGCATTCATGTATCTGCCTTTCTTACATATATGCAGGGGTCTAAAGTTGGTCTTGAAGTTCATGTAATTATGATTGTTATCAACTAAATGGCGAGCAAAACTGGAACTTAGTTTTTACTGTTTTGTTTGGGGATGTTCTTTGAAACATTACCAAAAGATCTACCAGTTTGTCCGATATAATAGCTATTACAATATCCCCAAACAAAACAGTAAGAAACTAAGTTCCAGTTTTGCTTAGTATCCAAGATAGGATTGAAAACACACGGCCTCCTGAGTAAATAACGTACAGTAATAACAACAGTGCGGGCTCGACTTCAACGCGGTGTGCACCGGCCGTATATGTTCCGTCACGTTTGTGTTTTTATGTGTTCGTTTATTTATTTTATTTTAATGTATTGACGACCTCACCTATCGAGTGAAACACGTGATGATGAGACATACGTCTTGAAATGCGTCGTAACGACAAAAAAGTAAGTCACTGACAACTATTAACGTAAGTTTTTGAATATAATTTCAAGTGACTTGGATACTTGTGAAAAATGAATCTTAAATTATATTTATACCCCGCTGAGATGCCAGGATAATCTGTCACTTTTGAATGACATGTTAAACAAGTGCCTATTACAGGTGCTCTCGAAACCTCTACAAACAGTGTTGATATCTGTCCTTCAACACAGTGCACTGACTGGAATGGAATTGCCTTAATTGTTAACACATGATAAGTTTCACATAATTGTCATTCATCTCAAAGTAGCAGCAATGTGCACACACAAACATTACAGCTGGGCTCTGCTGGGATAGCCGAGATACTTGTAGAACAATGTTCTCCTTTGTACAAGACCATTCTGTATTATGTAATGCTGTCCCCTCCTTAAGCCTGTTCGTCCTGAACTGGCAAACCGTCTTTGAAGTAATACTTAGCCAGGCTATCTAGGTGGACACCCTTGAACTTTCGCTGTCCTTCCTGTTGAATACAATAGGCAACCTTGTTGATTCTCTTTTTCACAGTGTTACGTCCTTCCTAGTTAGTCTGAACATGATCTCCTTCTTGGAAACCCACACTATTTGTGCGAATGTCATACTTAGTTTTCATTTTATCACTGGCCATCTTCACCCATCCTCTTATCAAGTGACTAATTTCTCGCATTTGGTTTTCTAATTGCGAGGAATAGTTCTGTGGCTCTTGGGACTGAGTTCAGGTGATCCGAACATCAAGTCCCCAGGAAGACGAATCTTCTGCCCAAACACCAATTTTGATGGAGTCATGCCGGTTGTGTCATGTACTGATGACCTATATGCCACTAGGAATAATCAACAACAACTTTTGAAAGATGCTGCTCAAATGTCTTATTGAACCTCTCTACCAACTTATTCCGTCCAACTGAGAATGGAGAGGTGTTGGTCCTGGTCTTTTGAATTCAGAGTAGACGGCATAATTCTTTAAACACTCCTGACTTGAAATTCCTCTCTTGATCCGTATGCATTTCCATAGGGACTACATAACGGGAACAGACGTTGTGAACTAACGCCTTTGCCACAGTGGTAACCTCCTGATTTGGGATTGCATAAGCTTCCACACACTCAGTAAAATAGTCATCTATTACCATGATGTACTGGTTACCATCCACAGTAACTGGGAAAGGTCCCAGTCATGTCTATCAGGCACAATGCCTATTGCTGTTCTCTTAAAAGCCAGGCCAACCTAATAATGTTCATTTTCCCCCTGCTTCTGGTTTATGGGCCCTTGCTTGCAGCCTATATTTCACCTGTCCGACATCATTCCTCTACCTTGTGGCTAAGATGAAGCCAATAGAATCAATTCTATATTTTGTCAAGGGTTTTGTTAATGCAAAAATTACCTCCAGACATTCCATGCATCTCCTTCAAAACAGACTTTACTTTACTTCGGGGAACTATCAGCTGCATGACCACATCTCATCCATCAGCACATTCCCAAGACTTTCAGCAATCTGTTCTTCAGGGTAAGAGATTGCCATTGTGCCCAGTAGCCCTTCAGCACTTCGGAACCATGGCAGACATATTCCCACTCTAAGCCGTGATCTTCTGTTTTGCTGTCAAGATCAGTTCAGAGTCTTTAATCAGTTGAACTTCTTGTTGAATATCTTGTGTCGTCCAGCCATCTGCCAGGAAATCTACGGTGATAGCATGTACATGTTGAGTTGAATTTTCTTCTTCCTTTTTGCAGCATTGTTGGCAGTCTTCCAAGCATGATCTTCGAAATAAGCCATCTGCATTACCATGCAGATGCCTCTGCTTATTGTTGTACCTTGAAGTTATACTCTTGCATGTTTGAGCCACCTTGCCAACTGCCCTTCCAGATTTTTAAATCTTAAGAACTCTGCAAGCCCGACATGGTCGGTGCGTAATGAAAACTCTCTACCATAGAGATATTTATGGAAGCGCTCCAAAGCTCGGATGATTGTCAGCAACTCTCTCCCTGTAAATCAATAATTTCTCTCTGGTTTGAAAGTATCTTGCTGTAGTATGGTGTTACATGTTCTTTACCATTTTGCACTTGAGATAAAACTGCTCCTAGACCAGTATTGCTTGTGTCTGTGTCTATGATGTACTTCCCTTTGGAATATGGGAAAGCAAGAATTGGCTGCGAACATAATGCAATTTCCAAACTCTGAAATGCTTGATCACACTCGACCACAGGAAGTGTCATTTATATTTCGTTAGCTCTGTAGTGGTTTAGCAATAGTAGCTAATCCTTTCACCAAACGTCTGTATTATGAGCATAACACCAGGAAACACTGAACTTAGTGTTTACTCTTTGGAACTGGCCAGTCTCTTACGGTGTCTACTTTATTTGGATCCATACTAACACCTGCGGCTGAAACCAGATGGCCCAGATACTGTACTTTCTTCTGGAATAGAGTACACTTCATTGGGCTCAGCTTCTGTTGGGCATCGTGAATTCTAGTAGAACCTCCTTAAGGGTTTCCAAATGGTCTTTGAAAGTATTCCCAATGACTATGACATCGTCTAAATAAAGAAGGCAAGTTTTCCATGTCAGGCCTCGGAAGACCAGATCCATCAATCTTTCAAATATTGCCGGTGCATTACAGAGTCCAGTTGGCATGACGTTAAGTTCGAGTGACAATTGGCATGACAGCATGTTGTGCATCATCAGTGCAAGGTAGTGGATAGCAATCTTTCTTTGTCATGTCATTCAACCTCCGGTCGTCTATGCAGAAAAATAATCCACTGTCCTTTGCTACCAGCACTAATGGAGAAGACGAAGCACTTGACGAAGGCTCGATTATTCACTCTGTCAACATGTTATGTACTAACCGAGACATTTCCTCATGGTTAGCTAATGGGGGCTTTCAATGAGGTTGGCATATCAGTGCCCTGGTATTGATGTACAAGAGAGGTTCTCCCAATGACTATCCACAACTGCAAAGAATCTATAAAATTAATGTAAAAACCACCAGAGTTATTTTACCTTACCACTTGGTAGGTCATTAGAAGATCTGTTCAACAATTCCTGAAGTTCCTCTGGTAAATCAGAAATGTCTGTAGTACTAGATCTTCGTTGAGTCATTGCATCATCTTCGGCTACCCAGGCCACAGGGGTTATTTTACCTAGAAGTGTATTGCTTTGTAAAGTGACAGCTTGATCCAAAATATTCTCCATTCTAATAGGTACACTTCCGGTTTTTGTCGGTTTTACAAAACTTGATAATTAGTGTCACAGTGTGCTGACTATCTGGGGTTCGAGTATAGAACACTGTTTGCCCATAGTATCTACCTCAGATCTACCATGCTGATGTTTTCATAGTTTAGTGGAACAGTTACGGTCACTTGATTTACCATGTCCATTGATTTTTTTTATGTATTCATTATAGAGAGCATTGCCTCTTCTTTTCCGATTCTCAAGACACTGTTTTTGAAGTAGACTATAAAACTATATGCGTTCATACGTCCACACCAAGAATTGCTTCATCCACAATGACTGCAACAAGTACTGGACAAACAAACTCAAGTCAACTGAGGCGTAGGTGTATCTCCACTTTTCCAAACACTTTTACAGGCCGTCCAGTAGCTGTTCGCAAGCTGCATGAGCACCAGGTTGGCTTGAGATTTTTCACCACATCGGGGCATAGAATGGAATCTGTTGCGCCTATATCAACTGTAATCGAGGTTGGCCTTTCTTGAATGAATCTGGTAACCACCAAGCTCCTACTATTTTTCTGACATTTAGAAATTGTGTATTGTCTAGGAGCTTCATTCCTCCAGTTAGTCAGCACACGCCCGTTGTACCGATTACTGCTCGTTTCCCTGCTGCTGAACTCTAACCTGACAATCTCGTTGTAGATGTCCAGGTTTGCCACATCTATAACAGTTTCGTCTTCCATACTTTCTTACTTTATTCTGTTCGCTGGCCGTTATGGTGTCATACTTCATTTCATTTCCATTATGAAGTGATTATTTTATATTATGTACATATACACACATTGTCAACACACAACTACATTTGGAAACAAAAAACATCTCTGTATATGAGCAGTTCACTTAGCTACAGAACATACGATACTGAAAAAAATACTAAAGAAAATTCTAATTTTACTTTTTAAAATATTGCATAATTTTATACGGGACTAACTTTCTCGTTCCTTTTGCAGCAGCCATATCTTGCATTTGTCTCGTAAGTCAGTGTAATGAAATCAGCTTCTTTTGTTTCTTGTTTTACCTTACATGTCCCCAACATCCTTCCCATGAATTGTGTTGCATTGACAGGAATTTCTTTATCTTTATCTTCATCACTATTATCTTCCTGAAGTGATGAGTTACCGAGATTTTACATTTTTCAAGAAAAGGACTAGAACTGTGTGTATGTATATAAATCCAATAAATTGTAATGCTCTATAGGGTAAAGTTAATTTTTGCAAGTTGAAGGAACTTCATACATAAAACATGATTTTAAAGCCAGTTTGTATATACTAACAACTAACAATTTATTATTACAGTTGTGTACTCATTTGTTCCAGTTGTATTCACCCATAAATGAGGATTTTCATGAACAAGTGAAGTCTACCATGAACTGTGATATTTCTACGGGAACATGTACCAAAGTAAACCATTCGTCACATCAGTTAAAACATGTTAGCAATAAGAAGTTCATGTGTGATATTTGTTCAAAAACATTTACTACAAAAAGCACTTTGTCACAACATAAATTATTACATGATGATATTATGAAGTACAAGTTTAATATTTGTTTAAAAACATTTACTCTAAGCAGCCGTTTGACACAACATAAATTAAAACATGCTGATATTAAGAAGTACAAGTGTGATATTTGTTCAAAAACATTTACTGTAAAAAGCAGTTTGTCACGACATAAATTATTACATTCTGGCATTAAGAAGTACAAGTGCGATATCTGTGCAAAAACATTTACTCAGGCATATGTGTTGTCACGACATAAGTTAAAACATTCTGATATTAAGAAGTACAAGTGTGATATTTGTTCAAAAACATTTACTGAAAAAAGCAATTTGTCAAAACATAAATTAATACATTCTGATATTCAGAAGTACAAGTGTGATATTTGTTCAAAAACATTTACTGTAAAAAGCTATTTGTCAATACATAAATTAATACATGCTGATATTAGGAATTACAAGTGTGATGTTTGTACAAAAGCATTTATTCAGTCATCCCACTTGACAAAGCATAAGTTAATACATGATGGCAATAAGAAATATCAGTCTGATATTTGTTCAAAAACATTTACTCAGGCATCCAATTTGCCATGACAAAATTAATACATGCTGGTATTAACTATAAATGTTTGTGCAAAAATATTTACTCACTCTAGCCAATTGTCTACACAAAAAATTAGTTCATGTCATTCTCAATATATAAAAAAGTAATTAAGAAGTATCAGTGTGACATTTGTACAAAAACGTTTACTCTGGCATATACATTGACACGTAAATTAGTGCATGCCATTAAGTAATGCCAATGTGATATTTGTTAGAAACTTTCACTCTGGCAAGCATTTTGTCACAACATAAACTAAGCCATTCTAGCATTAAGTACCAGTGTAATGTTTGTACAAAAAAATTTACTCAAGCATATAGTTCAACATGTCAAAATTAATGCATCGCAGTAAGGGGTACCAATGTGATGTTTGCACAAAACATTTACTCATGCATAATTTTTCATGACATGATTGACATGACATGGTGTAACTTTTATCTTTAATTAATATTTATATTTATATTTTACGTAAATTCAACTTCACACTTACCGTTTATCAATGATCTGGCCGGATCTCGTAGTGGAGGTAAACCCATTTCGTTCGACGAACTATGACAGCACATAAAACGAACTAAGGTTTTGAAAGAATTTTAACTCGCAATTTTGTGGAAGAGAAATTAGATTTTTCTTTAATTCGTCTGAATTATTGACATTACAAATCTTCGTGCGACATGTTACGCAATTATTATACCTTACTGACTATAGCTTACCTTGTAATGGACAATTTTACAACTTCATAATTATATACACATAAACAAAAAACACAGCCCAGCTTTGCACACTCTCGACTCACATTCAGTTTTCAAACCCCATTTACCAGATTGACTACATAATTTTTATAACACTACCGATAACGCTTACTTCGGTGACCTCGTGGCCAGCCCGCGGTAGATTGAAGATGTCTATGAAAAAGATGAAAAGGAATTCCAAATTTACATGTTATTGTTCCACACTCCTCCCATACTACTACTGCTTTTAAAAGAACTGCTTTACTTTCATTATTGAAAATTAACAAGATTATACGAGCGTATTGAGCTCGCGTGTCGGCGCCGACACCGTCAGAGACGAACTGGGCAATGTGCTTTCTTCGAGTCGCGGGAAATGAGCAGTCACGCCATCATGTTTTAGTCGCCATTGGTGATTAATTGCGGTGGCATAACCATTTTATGCATGGATTATAACTGGTATATGTGTGGTACCAGAGGCCGATATTGGCATCTGCTCTGCTGATGTCGCTCACAGTAGGCGGAGTTTAACGCTGTTTTCCGGTAGCCGGTCGACTGGAACTACTAACTTTTCGTCCCAGCGCCATGTTTGTCTCAACTGTGGTGTCTCTCACGGCGTCATTGCCGATCCCCGCCCGGCTGAGTTGCATACGGGCGTCAAAACACATGCACAGAGTTCTTAGAATTTTGGTGGAGGTAAATTCTTCTGCCGTGTTACACCACTGAAATTGCGCGTCGCCTTTGTTCCAAACGCTGTTTCTCAACCTCGTGCTGTTGCTTGGACAATAACGTTGCACAATACAATTACAGTTTTTACAAATTCATTATACCAGTCCGCCCAAAAATGAAATAAGTAAAAATATATTTATATACCCCAAACGGTTAAAAATAAAAACACCCAAAAATGACCCGCTACAATACCCCCTCGATGAGAATTCTGCTGTCCACGACAGAAGAAATCTCATCGATAACCCCGAAGAGGACCGGTGAGGAACTGGTGCCAACAACCCCCTGGTTCTTAATCTCATGGGTACACGACCCCCTTGGCTCAGCGACCATGGACTCATCTGAACGAGATCACTGGACCTCTCCGTAAGAGATCCCAACACCGAGAAATCGATCAGACTCGCACCACGGCGCACCTCGCCTTATAACATGCTACCCCCAAAAATCCTCAATCCCTGGCTAAAATTATCCCAGCTCCTCCGCCGATATGGATCCCCTTTTTGCAAGCTGGGCTGCCTTTAGCAAATACTGGGCTCACACACACTAACATTACATATTACCATAACACAAAAATAAAACTTTCTTTTAAAATTTATCAAAAATTTAAAAAATTCAAAATTCAAAAAAAATAATCTTTTATCAAAAATTCTCTTCCTTGTTTTTTCTAATTTTTTGTTTCAAATGACAACCTAGACATTTCTAATAATATAAACACATCCTTACTCTAACATGAGAACCACTTATAGTCTACCAATACAATATAATACAATAAAATAAACATGGTTAATGCACACATAATAAAAGAATCATCATCTAAAATATTCATTCGCTGGCAGGCGAAAAATCAAGTTTTTTTTTTTTTTCTAACAAAAATTTAAAATTTTCAAAATTTTAAAATTCAAAAAAAAATTTTAATTTATTTATTAATAAATTTTATTAAATTTATTTATTAAATAACATCTATTAAAATTATTCAAATATTGGTTTGAATTAATCAATCAAACAAATTAAAATTAGATGCCTACTATACAAGCTTAGTAGGTGTATGACCTCATCAGCTGATCGTAACTAGGTCAAGTCCAAAACCCTTGACCTACATATGTTATGTATGATTTCTGAAAACACTTTAAACATCTGTAATATCCTAACTTGAAATACAAAACATAATAAAACAAAATATTTGAAACGAACAAATATTAATATAATTAATCATCAACTTGACATTTAAATTATTTAACATAAACACTTCTTGACTTTACATTATTTTCACTTCTATCAAAATTCTGTCACTGGTTGAAAAAACAATTGTATATTCTTTATTATAAATTCCTCTCTTTAGTTAACAGTTTAATTCTACATTACTTTGGGTGTTGTAACTCATTTATTCTCAATTACTGTATTAGATCTCTATACATATATAAACTTTCTCCCTCTGACTCTAATATTAATCAACTTCCATTCTCATGATACCCAACTCTATCAAAAATATCTACTAATCAGGACACTCTAAACCCCAACTTACCATTTAACACAATTCGCCACCTTCTCTACATATAAAATACTCTCTAACCCTTTGTATATAGGATATGTGTTTCCCCTACTCAAAAACTCAATTCCCTTATTTGGCGGCCCGGATTCTACCTAAGGCGGCCCCTTCCCCACTAAAATCTATCCCTATCCCGTCCCAACCCTTGTTGCGGACTCCTACATGACACTACCCCCTAATACAAAATTGCCATCCCCAAAAATCTCAATCTCATTACCTCACTACAAATACACAAAATAATCTCATTAATTATAAACATAAATATATATCATTCAAAACTCTACATAAATTCTCCATTACTACTGTGTCAGCATCTATATTTCACAAAATTCTGTTATATCGCATCAACTCAAAAACAACATTACATTATATTCATCTCCATCATTTCACATTCAACTTTTAATTCAACTTGGACAGGTCTATGTGTCCCATAAAATTATGCATCACCCAAAAATTGTCTCTTATTAGCTGGCATAAATTGTTACTTTATTTCTCATTGTAGCAAATTATTTTTATCATTACTTCAAAATATCTGTAATGCATTAAAACATTAATTACTTGTAACATTTACAAATCAGTATACCAGTGACGTTATTGCTGATCAGCTGATATCCTAACATAATAAAAACACATCTCAAAATTGAACAAATTACATGGAATATACATATTTATTTTTATTTATTCTCACTTCTCACCTCATTGTTTCCCCTTTTTTTCTGATTCTGATGCTTAGGTTAACCTGCCAGACGATTTACTTATTGGCTTAAACAAATACACACATAATAAAATTACATATTCTTATCAAAGCTTATCTAACAGACAACAATAAAATAATACACTTAAAATTATAGCATGAACACCTTAATTTACGAGTCTGAGCATATAATTATGTGGACAGAGCACAAGCATTTTTGATGGAATTAAACCTTGAATAAGCACAAACTTTTATGTCATAAAATTTTAAATTCGTGACTCCTTTACGTCACCTCCCAGCCACACACACTATTTCAGATTATGGAGGACTGTCTCGCCCTTTCGCTTCCACAGAGACGGTATATTTTGGAGCAGGGTTTTACCTCTCCGTGTCTCTGCTTCCGCTGTTAAGTTTTAAAGTTGTGAACATCATCATGTTCTTGTTATAAAATCATGCACCCTTAAAACGGATCTGCCACCGGTCTTGCTGTTCCTCCTCGAACAGAGTGGCAGCCGCTGTTCCATAGTACCGGAGATTTCCTCTAATGTCCCCCCATTGAATTTCAAATTTATACCAATTTCAAGTCAGCTATGGTCAAGGGACTTGGTATGACCATAGCTGGCCGCTAGCCAAAACCACGGTTAGTGCTGGTAAGACAGTAACCGCCCGAAAAGTCGAGGAAATCTAACTTTAATTTCACTGCCTGTTTCATATCAATATTTTTATGTGCGACACTGTCATTTAGTATTGTGTGTAAAATTTTTATTTTACACGGATAAGGTGTGCTGCACATTTATCGCCAGTTTGGCCTCCGATGGAGGTAACACTCACTGCTACCCCCAACCCATTTCGCTACTTGTGAGAGCACAGGCCACCCCCACAGTAGCCACTTAATAACTAACTAATTACTTAACAAATGAAACTAGTCTTTCTACGTTTGCAGTTCCACACTCCATTGTTCTATCCCTTCATTGAGCACCAAACTACCCCCCAAAGTCATCCCCACTTCTTGTATTGACAACAAGTTTTTATTTTGTTACACATTTTTTAAAACGTTCCCATACTCACTGATACTAAAACTTGACAATTATATTTGGTCACTTAATTTTACAATTTATTTAAATTTAAAATATATACATCAAAAAAAAATTCCTATTACTAAAATCGGCGATTATGGACTCACCTGAAACGGGGGTGTTCTGCGATGAAGTATACAAAAATTCCACAACAGATCTACTTTGTGCAATTATTTCCCCTTTCTACCCCACTGTGCTACCTTAACTCTCTCATCCCCACTAACCCGTCGTCTGTTCCGGAATTTTTCATACTTCTCCGCAAAACTCTTCATTTCGGGCTTAAGCAAACTCTTGCCAATGGCTCAATTGGAACTTCACCATTGACACTAAAATTGTTGAAATTTGTATGCACTGCCTTGCATTTCGATGTAGCCTCCTTTATATAATCACTCTAAGGCAGTGCAGGTACGTGACAGGTACCTCCAAATTGCTGTACCCAGAGTGTATAAAAAAAATTTTAAGTCGAGTCACGTACCTGTTGGGGTCCCCCTCCCCGTTCAAATATATGTGGTTAAATTTCTATTTTGTACCAATTTTGGTGGAGCCGGACCATCGTTGTTTTCACTGCCCGAAGGAAGATCCTGCCAACCATGGCCCGCCTCCGATTTCCGAATTCCACGGCCAGGACTGGTAAGATCGTGGCCGCCCGAAAATGGGGGACGAGCCCTTCTAAAAACAAAAGAATAATTAAATAACATTCATACCTTTACAATTTAATACAATCCTTATGTTGGCCAGAATAATTTCAAATTTGTCGCATTGTGCGTACCTACTATCTCCCTGGTTTCTCTATTCTGTAACACATACGAATTTCTCATTTTTATTTCTACTATCTCGTACGGCCCCTCGTACAATAAGAAAAACTTCTTGATCTCCTTGTCTTGTGCACTTGATAAGTCATGTCGTCGTATCAATACCAGCTGTCCAACCTCATACTTCGTCCACTTACCTTTCCTATCATGGCGCTGTTTTCTCCTCTCTCCATTCGTCAACAAACTCTCATTCGCTAGTCTAAGTTTAACATCGTTGCTAATAGTGTTGGTTTCCGGTGGATATTCAATTAATTGTTCCAAAATCCTCTGTGGACGCTTTCCTCTTATTAACTCGTAAGGCGTGAACCCCGTCGACTCGTGGGTGGTGCAGTTTAGCCAGTTTTCAATCTTCTGCACATAGAGTGGCCACTCGCTATGTTTGGCGTAGCAGTATGTTCGAAAAATTCTGCCCAGCTCCCTCATGACTCTCTCCGCCTGATTGGACTGCGGGTGATATACTGCGGTGTGTTTTGGGATGATACCTTCCCATCCAAGAGTCTGGCGCCATCTTCCGCTGATGAACTGCGGCCCATGGTCGGATAATATCACCTTCGGCTTTCCCACGTTGATCATGTAGTTGCGTGTGATCTTCTCGCTCAGCACCTTACTCGTTGCTCGCTTCACGCTATATAGTCTGACATATTTGGAAAAAGTATCAAGTACAACAAAAATATGCATCACTCCACCCCTACCCTTTGGCAATGGGCCGTACAAATCTACAGCTACTAAATCGAATGGCTTTTCTACTTTAATATAATTTAGTTCTCCCTCTAACCTATAATTGACAACTTTGGATTTCTGACATAACTCGCCGACTCTAAGTATTCTTCGGACGCGTTTCTCCATATTCTTAAATAAACAAGATTCCTTTAATACATTCACACACTTCCGTGCCCCAAAATGCCCGTATCTCAAGTGACAGTCCCACACTATTTTCTCTATTAACCCTTCAGGTATGACTAGCCTCCAATCTCTCTCTCTCCCCTCTACTTTTTTAAACAAACTCCCTTTGAACACTTGAAAATAGTGCTTATACCCCAATTCGTCTACATCTGATTCTATACTAGTAATTATTTTATTTAATTTATTATCAGCTCTTTGCATTACATTTATATCTTTTAATTCTTCCCCAAAAATTTTATCTTCCCGGGATAGTCTATAAATTTCTATCTCTTTAATATCTCTACCTGTTCTATTTCTATCTGTGTCTACTCGTGATAGTGTGTCTGGCACCCTGTTCTCTACACCCTTAATGTATTCCCAAGAAAAATTATACTCTTGAAGAGCTAACACCCACCTGGTTATCCGGCTGTGTGTGAGTTTACAAGTATTCAGGAACGACAGCGCTTTATGGTCCGTCCTGATGATGGTTCTGTTACCCAGCAGATACGTTCGGAACTTCCTCACAGCGAACACTATACTGAGGAGCTCCTTTTCGGTGGTAGTGTAGTTGCGCTCTGCGGCTAGCAATGTCCGGCTGGCGAAGGCGATGGTTTTATGCTCTTTCTCCTCGTCCTCTTGGTAGAGTTCTGCTCCCAATGCTATATTACTAGCGTCTGTCTGCAAATAAAATTTGTCATTAAAATTGGGATGGTTCATTAGTATCATGTCTGTGAACTTAATTTTGATGTCATTAAACGTCGCTCTTTCGTTATCGCCCCATTTCCATTGCTTGTTCTTCTGTAACACTGCGCTGAGTCGGGCCGTCGTCTGTGCGTAGTTCCTCTGAAACTTCCTGTAAAAATTACAAAGACCAAGAAAACTTTGCAACTGCTTTATATTTCTTGGTTCCGGGAATGTCAAGATGGATTCTACTTTATCCGGGTTAGCACGTATTCCTGTAGGTGTTATTATAAAACCTAAAAAATGTATCTCAGTTTGCAAAAATTTCGATTTGTCCCAATTCACTGTCAGACCTCCCCGATATAACTTCTCCAAAACGTATTCCAAATGCTCTACATGCTCTTCAAATGTTCTGGATGCTATTAAAATGTCATCAACGTAAATAGTTAAAAAATCTAAGTTGTGTGGTTGCAAAATTTCGTCAAGACACTTGATAAAGCTAGCTACACTTGTGTTCAAACCGAACGGTAGTCTTTTAAATTGGTAATTTTTTCCATTAAATAAAAAAGCTGTATATTTTCTACTATTTGCTGCTAATGGCACTTGCCAATACCCGGCGGTTAGGTCTAAAGAGGTCATATATTGTACGCCGCTAAACTTCTGAAATATTTCTTCAATAGCTTCGGGTGACTCCCTATCTGGAATAATTATTTGATTGATTTTGCGGGCATCTAAACATAACCTAACTCTACCATCTTTTTTAATCACTACAACTAAGGGGTTAGAGTATGGTGACACAGATCTCTCAATTATATCTCCCTCTAACATCTTCTCTAGCTCAAGCTGAACCGCTCTTCTCTTCGCATAGGGCACCGGATAACTTCTTTGCACATAGGGTGCGTGTTCCCTTACCTTTAACTCGCATTCATAGTTTCTTGCCCTCCCTGGTACATCGGCAAACACTTCTCTAAAATTCTCTACTACCCGCCACAACGATTCACGTTGAGAACTCCCTATCATGCCACCCTCACTACAAAATTTCATTGCTCTTTCATTCCATAAGTGATCCACATTCTCATCATACTCTATCTTACTCTCACTGCATACATTCATACTAATTTCCATGTCTTGTTTCTCATTCCGATTGTGTATCACCCTTACCCCTGAAATTCTTACCGCATCTAACACCCGTTCAAAATTAATACGGACTGGTTCCCCTTCATTATTTAATTCTAATACCCGTTTATGAAAATCAATCAACGCCTTATATTTAATCAGAAAATCATTTCCAAGTATAACCTCAAGATTTAGTCCCCGTACAACTAGAAATGTATTATCATACCCTACCCCGTTAATTATCATGTTTAAATGTACTTGTTTGGTGACTCTCTTACTTCTAACTCCCGTAATACCTACAATCGTCACCCCAGCTACTGGTAAAGACGGAATATTTTTATTTATTTCTTTTAATTCATCTAATACATGTTCCGAAATAACAGAGATTTCGCTACCCGTATCGATTAGAGTTTTAATCTCCTTACCTTCTATGTTGATTTTCACCTCAGTCAGTCCATTCTCCCGTCTCACTGCTTCGAAGTCTTCCTCCTCCAATAATTCCTCCGATAAATCTGTAATCACAATGTTGTTTTGGTATCTATCATCCATTTGGACCCCAGAAACTTCCGGCGACAACGGTCGGGTCCGGTGTTCCATTGTCCCTCTTAGTTTCCCGCAGAGGTGCTCGCCACTGCATGGTTGTATCCTTGCTCGTGCTGGTTTCCTCGCGGTTCATGAGTTTGGCCTCTCTGTGCTCCTCCTGGGCCCTCTCCCCTTCGCTGGTATGCATGCTGGTTCTGTGCGGGTGGTGGTCCCTGTCGCTGACCCGGTCTCTCTCTCCTGCATCTAAAACAAAAATTTTGTGTCGCATAATTCTCTTGTGAACATGCTGGACAAGTCCATTTTGGTCCTCGGTTATTTTGTTCTCGTCTGTGGTATGCCGGCCCATTTGTAGGTCCCCTCGGCGGTCCCTGATTACCTCCATTATTTCCATTCTGCTGGTTCTGACGGCGACTCAATTCTTGGTCCCGGATATTCTGAAACACATCTAAAATATTTTCTAGTTCGCTAATATTAGCTACCTCCCTTGTCATAAGTGTTATCTGTACTTCCCTTGGCAGATGCTTGCTGATATGCCTCACAAAGGATCTAAATGGCAATGGCGGTTCTATGTATTTTGCCTCGTTAAATATTTTCATCACATACCCTGTTATATTATTATTGGGCCCCCCAAAATTCCCTGTTCCCATGATTCTACTTCGTAACACTTCTTGGTCTTCTTCAGACCAATATTTATTTATAAATGCAGACTCAAAACTTTCAAAGCACTCCCATTCCGTTTTATGTACTTCGGCCCATATCTCCGAACTACCTTTAAAGCATTTTAAAATTTTTAATAATTGGACTTCCCAGTTATTAGTATTGAACTTATTGAACTCTCTCACTCTGCTTATGAACTGCATAGGGTGTACTTTTTTGTTATCACAACTGAATGTCTCCAACTCAACTTCACTGCTTACGTCACGAGTCATGATTACTCGCTCGGTAACAGTGTTAACTTGTTGGCTGATGGCCTTGCTCAATTCATTTTTAACATTCATTAATTTAAGGTTGTTATCACATTCAAGGTCACTTATTGTATCATGTATGGTCTTAAATTCAATCTTATAATTATGTTCTATTTCTCTTATTTTACTATTATTATTTTCAATCTGGCTCATAGCATAACCAACCTTACATTCAGTATTGGTTTTGCACTCACTTATTTGATTCTCGACAATTGTATTTATGACACTATATTGTTCCGTGATCTGTTTCTCTACTTTATTAGTTATATTATTGGTAATATCAGAAACACGGCACTCTAATTGCTCAGTTAATGACTCTGACAGGTGTAATTTCATACTTTCACAACGTTCATCAATATGTTTGTCTAATACACTGCTCAAATTATCAAATTGCATATTAATATTCTGCTGAAACTGAATATTCTGTTCTTTAATTTCATTAAAAATAATATCGTTTTTAATATTCTGCTGCTCGCATTTTATTTTCTGCTCTTTGAATTCGTTACTTAAAATCTCAAGTTTCTCATCATTTCTATCAAGACGCTTATTTAATTTATTGTCCATTTTTCGTAAAAAACTCATTATATCTAGTTCCTCTGATTGTTTACTTTTATTAATTTAAACGGGGGTCAACTGGATCCCCGAATCAGCCTCTGTTTCGCTTGCTTGTGGTTGAGACGCAATCGGAGTGGAATGAACTATTACATTACTGCCGATAACTGTTTCTGCAACAGTACCCGTCTCCCCCCTCAACATGCCACTTTCATCAAGCGATTGCGACTCAAGGCCACTTTCACTCATAATTGAATTTACTATACTACTTTTTTCTGTATTCTCGGACATTTTTACTTTATCTATTTTGTCTTACGTAAGAACTACCAATGATTAGTCTTTTTTCAAAACTGATATTACAACATCAATTTACTTTCTCCACCGTATTCCGTTCAATGTACTGTCACATGTAGGCCGTTGTAATAACTTTTTTGTTATATTACATCCTGGTCACACTGTACCAATTGTAACTTTTATCTTTAATTAATATTTATATTTATATTTTACGTAAATTCAACTTCACACTTACCGTTTATCAATGATCTGGCCGGATCTCGTAGTGGAGGTAAACCCATTTCGTTCGACGAACTATGACAGCACATAAAACGAACTAAGGTTTTGAAAGAATTTTAACTCGCAATTTTGTGGAAGAGAAATTAGATTTTTCTTTAATTCGTCTGAATTATTGACATTACAAATCTTCGTGCGACATGTTACGCAATTATTATACCTTACTGACTATAGCTTACCTTGTAATGGACAATTTTACAACTTCATAATTATATACACATAAACAAAAAACACAGCCCAGCTTTGCACACTCTCGACTCACATTCAGTTTTCAAACCCCATTTACCAGATTGACTACATAATTTTTATAACACTACCGATAACGCTTACTTCGGTGACCTCGTGGCCAGCCCGCGGTAGATTGAAGATGTCTATGAAAAAGATGAAAAGGAATTCCAAATTTACATGTTATTGTTCCACACTCCTCCCATACTACTACTGCTTTTAAAAGAACTGCTTTACTTTCATTATTGAAAATTAACAAGATTATACGAGCGTATTGAGCTCGCGTGTCGGCGCCGACACCGTCAGAGACGAACTGGGCAATGTGCTTTCTTCGAGTCGCGGGAAATGAGCAGTCACGGCCATCATGTTTTAGTCGCCGTTGGTGATTAATTGCGGTGGCATAACCATTTTATGCATGGATTATAACTGGTATATGTGTGGTACCAGAGGCCGATATTGGCATCTGCTCTGCTGATGTCGCTCACAGTAGGCGGAGTTTAACGCTGTTTTCCGGTAGCCGGTCGACTGGAACTACTAACTTTTCGTCCCACCGCCATGTTTGTCTCAACTGTGGTGTCTCTCACGGCGTCATTGCCGATCCCCGCCCGGCTGAGTTGCATACGGGCGTCAAAACACATGCACAGAGTTCTTAGAATTTTGGTGGAGGTAAATTCTTCTGCCGTGTTACACCACTGAAATTGCGCGTCGCCTTTGTTCCAAACGCTGTTTCTCAACCTCGTGCTGTTGCTTGGACAATAACGTTGCACAATACAATTACAGTTTTTACAAATTCATTATACCAGTCCGCCCAAAAATGAAATAAGTAAAAATATATTTATATACCCCAAACGGTTAAAAATAAAAACACCCAAAAATGACCCGCTACAATGGCATTAAGGAGTCCTGAGTGACATTTTTACACAAAATTTTAATTAAATGCTATTAATGTTCAGAGTAGATTTTTCAGTTTAAAAAATATTTAAACATTTGCTCTTAGTTTTACAAATGCTATGTTGTAGATGATCTTTGTTGTTTTATAGATTATTCTGTATATATTGACAGTGTTTTTGTGTTTACATAGTTTTGTATTTTGTTTATGTGTGTGAATGTTAATGTTGCCTGTCACTTTATACTAGTATTATTTGTATATCTATTTTTTAGAGCTCCCTGGTCACTTCTAATATTTTAGTTTGTATTTTATTTGTAATACATTAGATTCATTTTATCTATTTTATTCAGTAATTTAATGACCATGTTTTTCTTTCACTATTCTGTTGCCACTTAGAGTTGTTTAATTCATTCTGCTCAATACTGCATTGAAAGTTGACATTAACAGTATGTTAGCTTTTTTTTTTTTCAAATCATTGGAATTAGTTTGTGGTAGCTTGGGAATAATTTAGAATTGTCACAAACCTAATTTAGCAAGATGGACTACAAAAGGCATAAATTCAGTCATAACATGACATGAACAAAATATATATAAAGGCACTAGATAATTGTTTGTAATCAAATTACTGTATCTAGGAACCAAACTAATTGAATTTGATAAGGAACATAAGAAAAATAAAATTTTAAATGTTAAAATAATGCACAAAATAAAAATATCACAAAACGTAAATAGTTTATTTATTTACAAACTGTTAACTAGACTACTTATTTCCCACCTTATCTGTTTCTTCTCTTCCTTGTTAAGTAATTTTTGTATCACAGCTTCACACTCAATAATTAATTTCCCTTGGTCCATTTCTGGCAGTGGCACATTTTTTAACCCTTTAGCTAACAATTCTTTCTCTTACTAGTATATACAACAGAAAAGAGGTACTATGAAAAAAGAAAAGTATTACAACAGTGGTGAATAGACTGAAAATAAAATTAAGAAGAATGAAATTATAGCCAATAAAACGGATAAAGAAAATATGAAGCTATTACTTAAGAAAAATGATTACATAACGGAAGCTGAGAAATTTATTAGTGAGGGCCCTTGTCAGGAAATTAACTATGATCACACAAAATATGTTCCAAGCTAGGGTACAAAGGTGGATGAAAGAAATATTCTAATTAGAATTAATATTAGGCATTACCTGTATTAACTTCCGTCTTGTGACTTATCTGTTTTAATTTCTAAAATGACACGTTTCAAGGATAAATCCTCATCTTCAGGTTTTAATATTATAAAAACATCAAATTCACCCGAACGGGGTCGTCACATAAAAATACCACACATAATTTTACATTAATATAGTCTCGGTCGGCACAGTCCGATGCGCATCGTCTCGTTGCCAATGATTAACTGTTGTACTTTATCCTGTATGACCGTTATCATTTCCCGTGGACACATCGATATCGATTGCTGTGTTGTACAGTAGATTAGATCGAAACGAAACTTTATCATTAAGTTGTTGGTCCGCTTGTAACTTAGAAGCCTTGTATATCTCATATTCCTCCACAGCGTTCATGTATGCACCTTTTTTGCAATTATGAAGCAGTTTAAAGTTTGTGTGGAAGTCTGAGTACTTATGATTATATAGCATTAAATGTTGAGCGTAACTAGATCTTGTTTTCGAGATATCGCTTTTGGGTAGGTGTTCCTTAAAAGTTCGGCTGATTGTCTGCCAGTTTGTCCTATATAAAATTTGTCGCAGTCATCGCATTCAAGCTTGTATACTCCAGTTTTCTCTTCATCCGGGATGCGAGTTCTTTGTCCCAAACGTTTTTTATGTTATTTGTGGTTTTGAAAGCCACTGTTATTTTACGTTTCTTTAACTCAATCTTTACAATGACTGCTAGTACATTCGTGTACTCAGTTACTATAAACTTAGTATCTTTTTTATCTGGGCCGGTTAATCTGCTTTTATTATTGATTTTTACTGAGTGTTTTCTTACTAGCTTGTCTACGATTTCACTGTTATACCCATAGCTATACTTTTGATGATATTAGTCTCTTCTACTCTGTCTTTTTGCTCAAGGGGAATAGCGAGCATTCTATGAACAAACCCGTTGAAGGCTGCCATTTTTGGGGAATATGGATGGTATGATTCAGCATGAATAGTGATATTCGTAGTGGTGGGCTTTCTATAAATTTTGAATCTAAATCGTTCATTATATTTGCTAATAGTGAGATCAAGGAAATTCAGGCAGTTATTGTTCTCCATTTCCAGGGTAAATTGGATTTTCATGTTTGTACTGTTCATATATTGTTGCGTCTGGAAGCTCTTGATGTTCTTGAGTTATTCCTAAAACGCTAATTGGAGAGGGCTGGTTCGAAAGAAATTTAAAGTGGACTGTATATTTTTCCTGTAACGATAGTTTATTGAAAATGATTGAAATTTGATGCGATTGCTGACACGTGCAGAAGTTGACTCGGCATGATGCCCATTAAATTAATTAGAAATAAAAGTCGAAAGACAATAAATAAGGCAGGAATCGCCCAAGTAGAGTCAGTGCATGTTCCACTTACTAAATAATTAAATAATGAAAGCCAGTAGCCGCAACTGGAAATGTTACGAGTGATCAGCTCGGAGTATTGAGAATAACTAACGTAAATTTCGCTACAGGCAGCCCAGCTGGGAACCAGCTGAAGTTAATAGATAAGAAAAAGCATGACGTCATCTGCACGTGGCGCATTGCAGTATTTAAATTACAGAGTTTACAAGTTCAAAGTTTGAACATACTGCCCGCACAAAATCGGGACGATTTTGAAATTTAAGTTATTATGTGAAACGTAAATCACAAATTATATCAAATGTTGTATACAAAGAAAATACATAAGATACTTGAAAGCCTTATACATTAAATAAATTGACCTGTTGCTTAAAGGAAATAGTCTCTGACACAAGAAATCTGTAAGTAACAAAATGAATTAAGCTATCAGAAACAAACTCAAAAGTAAAACAAAACAATTTCTGTACTGAAAAGATACAAACTAAAGCTCATGTTAAAAATAAAAGTGCTTATATAACTAACATAATCTTTCTTGAAGCATTAACATATGTTTAGTAAATATATACATTTAATCTTTAACAGAAAATAAGCGACAACCTTTAATTTATATAAAGAAAACATCCTCAAAACCTGACTCAATATAGTAATACAATGATAACGACAAAATAGCTGATACAATAATAGTAGACTAACAATTTAAAGATACATAACCATGGTAAATACAATAGAGAAAGAACATAATACTGTACATGCATAGTATTGATATAATGATATCAAATTCAATGATACATAGCAGTAAGATAGACATATCCGAAAGGATGTAAAAATGCATAATATGAGTATACATAATACATAACGATTGACATGATAATTAATAGTACATAATAGCATAATAATAATCACAAAAAATTCAATAACATAATAATGATACATAGGAATACAATAATAAAAACTTAATAATAATATAATAGAAACAACAAATAGAAAACATGATAAATTGTTCGAAACAATGATGCATGATAATGCGAATTAGTCTGAGTCCACCGGAAGGGGACATAATTTATGGATGGGTCGACGTAGGATACCCTGTGTGGTGCGAACGTCAGCAACGCGCACTATTGAGTCCTGACCCGCATAAACATTTGTGATTACCCTGCGCTTCCACTGAAGGGGGGGAATTATCATCTAGAATGAGGACGAGCTGTCCAACAGTCAAATTTCGTGACGTAATGTGCCATTTGTTGCGCTGTTGCAACTGGTGCAAGTAATCTTTTGACCATCATTTCCAGATGGATTGTATGAATCTTTGGAGTAGCTGCCATCTGCCCAAACGACTAATACTGACTTGGGTATAGTTGGGTTCTGGGAGTGCTGTAAGCAGAGAACCGACCAGGAAATGAGCGGGAGTTAACGGTTCTGGGTCCCTAAAGTCATTGGATATAGCGAATAAAGGGCGTGAGTTAAGGCAGGACTCTATTTGAGTTGGAATGGTAGAATACTCCTCGAAATTCAGAATGGTACAGCCAATCACACGACGCAAATGAAATTTGACACTTTTTACCCCGCTTTCCCACAGACCACCGAAATGAGGGGCTGAGGGTGGAATAAAGGACCACTTGATGCCCTGGGAGCTGGTAAACTCCTGAGTTGTTTGCTCAAATCCCTTAGATTTCAAAAGTCTGTACAATTCGTGTAGTGTGCTGCTAGCATGACGAAAATTCATACCATTGTCGGAGAATATCCGAATGGGGATACCTCTGCGCACGATGAACCGTTTTAAGGCCGCTATGAAGGCGTCTGAGGTAAGATCTGATACAAGTTCCAAATGAATGGCCTTAGTGCTCATGCATATAAATAAAACTATATACGCTTTTGACATCGATTTTGAGCGCTGCCGGCCATGGCGTACAAATACGGGCCCGGCATAGTTAACAGCAGATTGGGAAAATGGCTTAGCAGGCGTGACCCTGGAAGGGGGTAATTGTCCCAATACTTGGTTTGCGCTCCTTGCACGGTATCGGAAACAAGTGATGCATTTATGTATTACCGAGCGTATATAGGATTTATCATTAACGATCCAATATTTCTGCCTCAGAGAAAACTGGGTTAATTGTACACCAGAGTGCAATAAACGAAGATGTTCATTTTCTATGATTAACTTGCTGAGATGAGATTGCGGATGTAGTATTATTTGATGTTTGCTCGCGTAGTTAAGCTGGGAGTGCTGCAGACGTCCACCAACTCGTAATATGCCTGTCTTATCAAGAAAGGGGTTGAGTGAGAGAATTTTACTCTTGTTGGGGATGCAGCGATGTGCCTCAAGTTCCTTAACCTCAATGCTGAAGTCCAATTGCTGAGACTGGCGAATAAAAACCAAAAGTGTATCATGCAACTCCTGGGCTGACAAAAAGGAAGTGTCCCTGTCAGCAACGGGGAGCCTAGAGTTCTGAATAAACCTGCGGCAATATGAGAAAACGCGAATGAGTCTTGATAGGGATGAGTAATTTTCAACATAACTGAATGTGGATGAAGCGACAATTAGTAAGGTTTGGGCCTGCTTGCGGCGTTCCTGTTCCAGATCGGAGTAAGTTGTAACGGGGCTATTTTGAAGGGTATATTTTTTATTCAATTTATAAATTATTTGGGACTGATTTGTTTGGACACCCTTTACGGTCACTCAGACATGCTTGATTGGACACCCTGTATGCAATTCCGTATCAGTCCGTGCTTGGCACAAACGATAACAGCGTTGGAATGCAAGCCTGTGCGCTCATGCGTGTATTTTCCGTTGGTGGATAAATAAAACTTTGTGGCGAGCCCAAAGACAGGACAAAATTACCTATCCTCGCTCAACAGGTGATATCACGTGACGACTCATTATTGTGTCATGTGATCTTTATCAACGAATCACGAACAAAGTTGCCATGGATGAAGAAGGCATGGTTTATATAGACGCTGAGAGAACTGCGTTGTCGTTTTCCACACCTACATTCGACCGGCTGTACAATAGTGTCACGTGCTAAAGAAAAAATTTAAATTATAGAAATGTGAGTCCAGAACCATAAAACTGTGCAAAATTTAACCAGTTAATATCGAAATTAACAGCGGAAACTTTTCGGACAAAAGTGAACAAAGAACTCGTGGAGATCAACGAGTGACCTGCAGGGATGCCGATACCACGTAACAGTATCTCAAATCAATTAAATATGAAAATATAAAATGAAAGAAAAATGCGCTTATTTAAATGGGGTATGTGTGCGAATGAGTGAGTGAGCAATTACTGGGTTGTCTTTTAGGTTAAAGAGTTAGTTATATTAGTTGTTAAGTTAAAGTCTGCAGCTGGATATGAGAATGTTGATCATGTAAAAGAATGTCTTGTAATTCCCAAGAAAATTAAGCAGAAGCCACTTGAATAAGATTTTATATGCAAATGAACCTTTTAAGTAAACGTGTAGGTAGAGTAAATTAAATGTAAAGTAAATGTTTGGCGTGTTATTCATGTGGTAATAAACCGTAATATGTTATTTTGGAAAGGAAATATGAGTAATTAAAGAATCTGAATTAATATAAAATTAAATAAAATCTGAATTCTATTACATCAATGAGAGTTGCGTCCGTTATTCAGATAACCTTGAAATCATACTTGCATTTCACAGTTCGTGTGAGGTAACCCTGGGCAGAACAAGGTAAGTGGGAGATAAATATTTTTATATTTAATGTGTTAAATAACATCACAGATGGCGCATCCGAAACAGGGACAGTTTTTATAAATTGAAATTTATATATATAAAGACCGCACCTACAAGTGAAATGCAAGTTTGATTTAGAGGTTAAGTAACTACGTAAAAATTATGTAGTATATGGTACATCAATGTTCAAATGTTAAGAGTTAAGTGGTAGATGTTTTTATGTAAGAAAATTTAAATCAATAAACTTATGAATATGGCAGGAAATGATGAAAGCAATATAAATGAAACGACTAGTGTTGACAATTTTGATGAATCAAATATTATGAGTAAATTTGAGGTACATTCGACTCCAAGTGTGAGTCAAGATAAAATAGTAGAATTAAATACAACAGATCAAAGTAAAGTGACTGAGGACTCGGGAGTCCAGTTGACTCCAACCTCAACAAAATGTAGTAACAAATTAGACAATGATATGATGAGTGTTATACTAAATCAATTCGAGAAAATGAACTGTAAATTTGACGCTAAATTTGAGGAACAGAATAATAAATTTAACGAACTAAATAGACGTTTTAATAATAATGATATAAAATTTGAGGAGCAAAAGAGTAGTTTTGATATACAAAATAGTAAATTTGATGTTATAAATAGTCGTTTTGACAAAATAAATACACAAAACGCTAAGTTTGAGGTTAATATGAATAAACGTCTAAATGAGATGGATGAATGCTTTAATACAATTACAGAACAAATATTAGAATCAGTAAGTAGCAGTTGCGAGAAAAAGATTGATGAAATGAATAAAAATTTAGAACATAAATTCAATCAGATACTGAATAAGAAGTTAGATGACAAGGTTATGACAAGTATTGATGATGACAAAATAGTGGAAGAGGTAGTGTTAGATAATAAACTAGTGAGTAGTGATGATAATGATGTTTATTGCAATTCTGAGAATATAGTGGAAGTAGTATGTGATAATGAAGTAGTAGAAACAAATGTTTATCAGTTAGTGAGAGAGTGTGATGAAAGTGTAGAGGGGTTACAAAGGGCAAAATTTTCCTGTAGTATGAGTGGAGTACAGACTTCACATGTGTTTTATGAGGACAAAGGTTCCTCCAATGGTTATGTATTTGTATCTGGTAAAGCCAGAAAGTATTATAGTAATTTTGTTGTGCCCTTTGCATGGAATGAGATAGTTCAGGGGGGTAGTGACAGGTGTAATGATGATGAAAGATGTTTTGAGAGAGAGTTGTGTGCAGATAGGGAGATAATAATATATCAGTTAAAGAGAAAATATAATGAATTGAGAGAGAGGTTAGAAGTGGTGAAGATAAATGATATAAAATACTTACCGTGTAAAATAGAGATTGATAATCATTTTGATGATACCTGTATAAATGATAAAATAACTTACCTGATGTTAACCAATAATACTGATGGAGACTGGACAAAAATAACTAATGTTGACAAGGTTTATGAAATAATAAAAGGGAATAATCCTGTAAATTATAATGGTATAATGAAAGACATAGAGGTAATGGGTTGTTATAATAATAATAATAATAATAAATTGAGTGTGAGTAAGAATGAGAAGTGTTATAAAAAAATAAGACTATTATACAATGATGGCGGTTAGATAAGAAATCAATAAATGGACATTTTAAATACATTAAATATTTTAATGTATGGTTAAGACCTTGCTGAATTAGGAAATGAGGTGCGGAAAACTGAACAATAATGACAAAAGATTGTAAATAAATTTTAGTGAAATTGATTGTGTGTATTGTAACAAGTATGTAATGTAAACAATGTGTATGTAATAGAAATTGATTTTAATAATAATAATATTTTATCAGACAAAAGAAATAATGAGTTGGTAATTAATGAATTGTAATTGTGGAAGGAAGGTAATTAAAATATGTTGTGTTTTTAATAATTTCGTAATATATATAATACTTTCACGTATGAACTTACTGTTGTCACTTCCCAAACATTTCAAGATGTTGTTTCTCTTCTTCAGTGGGTTGAGTACTAACTGTCGATTACAGAATAACTGTTACGGAATGGAGTGTGTGGTGGGGGTTGATGGTGGGAAGGGATTGGCGCTGAGGTTCGAATTATGTGTGTGGATCAGTGTGTCAAATAGTGTATGTGATTTGTAATGTATCTGTTCATTTAATAAGTTGTTTGGTTGTAGTGTGTGATATCTGTATATTTCAAATTGTTCAGCTGTGTTTAGTTTTCTACTTTTTGGTAAGTAGTGTAATATTTCCATGTTGTGTTCTATGTTTGTGTAGCTGTGGTTTTCGTTATGTAAATGTGTGGCAAATGTGGAATGTATGTAGTTTGTGGTGAGGGCTTTTAAATGTTCAGAAAACCTGGAAGAAAAAGATCTTCCCGTCTGGCCGATGTAGAATTGTTGACAATCATTGCAATTTAATTTATAAACCCCTGTTTTGCTGTATGTGTCAATGTCTTTGTTAGTATTGTTTATGTGTTTTCTAATGGTGTTGTTGGTTCTGTAAGCTACGTTATAATTTTGTTTCCTAAATGTGTTTGCAATTTTATGTGTATTGGAATTGTAGTAAGTAAGTGTTATGTATTTACTGGGTTGTGTGCTGTTGGTCAGATGTGTTTTACTTTTTGTGTTGAGGATTCGTTTGTGTAGTTTATTTATTAATTCGGGGTTGTATCCGTTTTTGACTGCTATGTATTTAATTGTGTTTAATTCATCTTGGTAGTCATGTGTGTTTAGGGGTATTGACGTGAGCCTATGGAGCATGTAGTTGAAAGCTGCATGTTTGTGTTGAGTTGGGTGGTTGGATGTGTTGTGTATGACCATGTCTGATGTGGTGGGTTTTCTGTATATTTTGTATGTGTGTGTGTTGTTTGTTTTGGTGATTGTAAGGTCTAAAAAGTTTATGCTGTTGTTTAATTCTATTTCAAGTGTGAATTTTAATTTATGGTGTAAAGTGTTAATGTATTTGTGGAAATTTTCTATTTGTCTTTTGTTGCCGTTGTAAAGGAGTAAAATGTCGTCGACATACCTGTGCCAATATATTATTTTATCGGTGTATTTGTTGTTGTTCAGTATGTGTTTCTGTTCTATGGTGTGTATGAATATTTCTGCTAGTATACCTGATATAGGGGAGCCCATGGGTAGTCCATCTGTTTGTGTGTAATACATGCTATTGTGTGCGAAATAATTTTGATCTGTGATAATTTTAGTTGGATGGATAATCTCGTTTATGTGTGTTTCGGGTGTGTTATTTATTTTTAGTAATTGTTCTAATGTAATTATGGTTTCTTTTATGGGAACATTGGTGTATAGGTTTGTTATGTCGAATGAAGCAAGTGTGGAATTGTGGGGAATGTGTACATGTTGAGTTTTATTCACTAGATCTATATTATTTTTGACAGTGGTGTTGTTTGTTAAATTTATGCTATTTCTGATCAATTTATCTAAATGTCTAGCTATTTTGTGTGCAGGTGCTTGTGTGTTGTTTATAAGTGGTCTGATGGGAATATTGGGTTTGTGTAATTTCGGTAGTGCATTTAGTGTAGGGGCTTTTGGTTTAATTTGTTTTAGATATTTGATGTTGTCAGGTGATACTATGTGTTTTGTGTTAAAAAAAAAAAAAAAAAAAAAATTAATAAGTGAACGAAGAGGATGCAACAACAAGATAATTTTAATAATTGATTGAAGTAAATAATTTGAGATGATTAAATATTTTTTGTTGAATTTAAAATGTTATGAGATTTAAATTTGATAACAATTAATAAATAAATAAATGTTAAATTGTGTTTAGTTTGTGGAATAACATGGTTGTTAAAATGTTTCAGAAGGTACATGTAGTTATTGGTGTTTGGTGTTGATATTTTGTGTTTATGACAGTATGTGAGTGATGTACTGTAAGTATGAATTTTATGATGCAACTTAAATAAAGTAAAATGTTCGATGTCTAAATAGCAAATTTTAAATGGAACGTTATGTAAAAGGAAGGTTGATGAGAAAGAAAAATTTTGGAAAAGTTAATGGTATAGTAAATGATAAATAATTGATAATTAAATAATAGAAGTTCAATTGAAATTAAAATATAATGTTTATAATTTTATATGCAAATTTAAGGATGTAAAGTGTGTAATTTCTGATCAACCTTAAATGTGAATTGTTTGTTTTAATGAAATGATCGCAATGTTAATTATGAGTGTATGATATGTATTATGTTAAGAATGAAAATTAATCAAGTAATTAATATACCCAAACATATGAGTTGACCTTCTGTGAACTGTAGTAGCAGTGTCAGCATTGGCCTTATATGTCTTTTGGTAGTTTCCCCACATTTCGGGCGGTCACGGTTTCACCAGGCCCTGACCGTGGAATTATGTAAGTAGTAACAAAATTGGTGAACATTGAAATTGAACCGGGGGGTAACCAGGGGAAACTACATAACTATGGAACAGCGGCTATCGTCGAAGTTGTCGATAGTGCCGTGATTAAGGGTGTGTGAATCATTTTAGTAGGATTACTGGTGTCCTCAGACATCAGTAATACCGAATTTTATGTAACGCTGAACCAAGAACGGTACGGGCAGCATCCATACCTTATATATATAACTTCAGTTCTTGGGAATGCAAATGGGCGCCACAGTCCAACATCAGAAAACAATAGTGTGTGTGGTAAAGGAGCTGGCAGTTACAAGCCAGGGGCACAGATAATGCATCTGTGCACAAGGTAAATACCTAGACCGACTGGTGGGTGGTTACCTAATTGTAACTGGGAAAAAGGGGAGATTTTAAGTAATGATGTAGTGGGAGTGTAGCTGTAAATGCAGTGAGAGGGTGACGACCTCTGTAAACAGTGGACGGTCAACTTATAACACGACTCTATAGAGAGAGTTGGGGGTTGACAATCCATAGAGCTGTTCGGTAACTGTTGCTATGACTATGTCTCAATGAGTAGCGACGTATGTCCCTATGAGAGCAAAACCATTTTAAGTATCAGGTTTAAATAGTAATGAATTCAAATAACATTGTAGGACAACTATATAATTTTGTGTATTTATAGTAATTGTATGTAGTATGTTAGTGATAAGGATTATAAAAATATGTACTTTATATAATATTGTTGTTTACATATCTATAGAAAGGTCATTCACCTTGCCAAGAAAATCAGTTGATTGCTGGAGTTATAACTGTAGTAGGTCACTTACAAATAATTTACAAATTTTTCAATGCCATTAACTGTCTGAATATAATTAATGATTGAATAATAGATTTTCAGTGTGTTAAAAGATTTTAATTTAAATGGTGGAAATAATTTGAGGGAGTTAAGAATTTTAAATGGTTTGTAAAAGGTGGTAAATGTTAGATTTTGGGTGATTATTATTTCGTTAGGACATTTAGATCAGTCCAAGTTGAGTTTAGAAGTGGAGTTGAATAAAGTAAGATTGTTGTGAATAAACGTAATGTAGAGTTTGAGATGTAATAGTGACACAGTAGCTATGGGGAAAATATGTAGAGTAATGAGTGATATATTGAGGTAATAAATAAATGGAGATATTTTGTAAACGAGAGTGATGTAATGGGAGAGTAATTAGTTGATGGGGAATTTTGTAAGGGGGGTGGTGTGATAAGGAGTCCTCAACGAAAAGCGTTGTGGCGGGAAGGGAACCAATTAGCGCCGGAAAGGGTTACCTAGGGGAAGTCCAAGAACCAACATAAGGGAATGAGCAGTGGGAAGGGAACACACATCCCGAGTACAAAGGGGTAGAGAGTATTTTTTGTTATAAGGGTAGAATGATGCGAAATGAGTTAGAGTAGTAAGTTAGGGGTAGAGAATGGTTGATAGATGTTTTGATAGATGGGGTGTCATACTAGTTAAAGCTGTTAGTGAGTATTAGAGTCAGAAGGGGGGTAAGATTATATATACCAATGCCAAATTGCTAAAGTGAGTTATTGTGAATAATTAAGTCACCCAAACTAATTGAGAATGATAATGTTAAAGAAAGAAAGTCATAGTCAAAATATAAAATTAATTGAAACAAGTGACAGATATTCATAGAAGTTGAAAATAATTAAAGCTATAAAATGTGTAATTTCGGTCAATTTAAATGTAAAATTTTATTGTTTATTGTAATAATAACCATGTTAATTTCGTGTGTTTTATTTTATTATGTTGTACTATGTTTGAAGATAAAGAATTTTAAAGATGTTTTATGTACTTCATGATTTAGCTCTATGTAACATATGTATGTCAAGGTCGTTGACTTGACCCAGAGAGATCAGCTGATGGTTGATGTTATAAACAAGACCAGTTTCTGGCAATTGATTGATGCAATTTGGTCGTTTCATTGAATTAAATCATTTTTTTATATTGAGAAAAGTGTATTTTGGTAAATTTGAATTTTTTGGGGAAAAAAATTTTGATTTTTATGCCTGCCATATAGGTGATGTTTGAGTTTCAAGTATGTTATTGTTTATGTGTACTACTAGTGTTTTATTGAATTATATTGTTTAGAATATATGTGTAAACCAGTGTTAGAGTAAGTGAATTCATGTTTTAATAAGGTATTCAATTTGTTTTCTTTAGGATTGTTATTAGTATTGAAGAGAATTAATAGAATTGATGGATTCATGCAAAATATTTTTATTTCTGATTTTTTTTAGAAAGTAATGGAGATATAACAATTTGATTTTAATTTAAATGAAATTTTTGAATTTAAAAATAAATTTTTTGTTAGGATGTATTAATAAGTATATGTATGCACCCAGTATTGCTGAAGGCGACCCAGTATGCATGACAAGGGGGAACATATCGGTTGAGGATCTGGCATGGTATAAGACCAAGGGTTTGGATTTTGGGGGGTGGCAAGTTAGAAGGTTAGGTGCGCTGTGGTGTGTGTCTGTTCAATTTTTTGGTGTTGGGATCTCGGATAGAGAAGTCCAGTAATCTCGTTCAGGTGCAGCCACAGTCGCCGAGCTAGGGGGTAGTTTACCCATAATGCGTTAAGAATTAATGGGGGGGTTGTTGGCACCATATCCTCACCGATCCTCTTAGGGGTTTAGCAATGAGATTTCTTCTGTTTCGGCAGAAGATCTCTCATTGGGGGGGTATTGTAACGGGGCTATTTTGAAGGGTATATTTTTTATTCAATTTATAAATTATTTGGGACTGATTTGTTTGGACACCCTTTACGTCACTCAGACATGAGTGATTGGACACCCTGTATGCAATTCCGTATCAGTCCGTGCTTGGCACAAATGATAACAGCGTTGGAATGCAAGCCTGTGCGCTCATGCGTGTATTTTCCGTTGGTGGATAAATAAAACTTTGTGGCGAGCCCAAAGACAGGACAAAATTACCTATCCTCGCTCAACAGGTGATATCACGTGACGACTCATTATTGTGTCATGTGATCTTTATCAACGAATCACGAACAAAGTTGCCATGGATGAAGAAGGCATGGTTTATATAGACGCTGAGAGAACTGCGTTGTCGTTTTCCACACCTACAGTCGGCCGGCTGTACAATAGTGTCACGTGCTAAAGAAAAAATTTAAATTATAGAAATGTGAGTCCAGAACCATAAAACAGTGCAAAATTTAACCAGTTAATATTGAAATTAACAGCGGAAACTTTTCGGACAAAAGTGAACAAAGAACTCGTGGAGATCAACGAGTGACCTGCAGGGATGCCGATACCACGTAACAGTATCTCAAATCAATTAAATATGAAAATATAAAAAGAAAGAAAAAAGCGCTTAATTAAATGGGGTATGTGTGCGAATGAGTGAGTGAGCAATTACTGGGTTGTCTTTTAGGTTAAAGAGTTAGTTATATTAGTTGTTAAGTTAAAGTCTGCAGCTGGATATGAGAATGTTGATCATGTAAAAGAATGTCTTGTAATTCCCAAGAAAATTAAGCAGAAGCCACTTGAATAAGATTTTATATGCAAATGAACCTTTTAAGTAAACGTGTAGGTAGAGTAAATTAAATGTAAAGTAAATGTTTGGCATGTTATTCATGTGGTAATTAACCGTAATATGTTATTTTGGAAAGGAAATATGAGTAATTAAAGAATCTGAATTAATATAAAATTAAATAAAATCTGAATTCTATTACATCAATGAGAGTTGCGTCCGTTATTCAGATAACCTTGAAATCATACTTGCATTTCGCAGTTTGTGTGAGGTAACCCTGGGCAGAACAAGGTAAGTGGGAGATAAATATTGTTATAATACTAAGTGTGTCGTGTGTATTAGGTGTGTCGTGTGTATTAGGTGTGTCGTTTGTATTATAATATTTAACGTTTGTGTAGTTGTTAGTTTTATCGAACGTAAATTGTGTCGTTCGGAAGCATCTGGTAGCCTGCGTGCCTTACCTGTCCCTTCTCACACTGTTAGTAATTTCGGGTAGGCGCCAAATTGTTTTTCTTGAAAACACTTAAAAATTTTTATTTGTATAGTATGGTGATTTGTTATCGAAAATTCGAATAGTTCGCCATCTGGCTTGTAACTGATTCTCGTGTGAGTGGGGAAACACGTGTTGCCAACTTGAATTAATGTTGGTTATGTCGACCCACTGCTAGTAAACAAAACATACATAATATTTTCTACAAATAAATACTGGACAGTTTGTTATTAGTACGCACTTTTTTATTAGGCTTTTGATGGTTCATTATCGTTAACGCTTCATAAAAATAATAACTGTTATAATAAAATTTTAGCCTCGGCAATATAATCTCTCGCTCTGCGGAGCGCTAGGTTGGCAGTGCAAGATTACAATTGATATGTTGGTTATTATTTTACAAAATAAATCTGTCAAATAGGTTTTTTTAAGTACGAAACAGAGGTTTACATAACAAGATAACAAAATTAGAACATATCATTAAAAGTTTGTGATCATTAAAATTATACAAGGTTTGCTATAAATTAAATATTGTGGTGTTGAAGTGTGACAGTGTCGTTGTGTAACATAGGTTATCATGTGTTCATTCAATGTTTACAAAGTTATTCTTTAATTTATCAATCCTTGAAAATATATTCAGTGATAGTGAGAGTTTTATTATATAGTTAGAATTTTTGAAAGAGAATTTGTTTTATCGTAATCAAAGAAATTCAGCAATACTCAACGTTAGTAGATATGATGGGTATTGTCAGTCGTCCATGTGAAGTAATGGGTCAATGTAGATTCTTCCTACTTCTGATCTTGGGCTCAAAATTTGGTTGTCATCTTCTTCGAGTCGAACTACAAGTATTTTCTGGTCGTCTGGATTAATTCCGAGCTGGTCCTTGGTGTAGATGAGTTGTAATGGCCTCTCATCTGTTGTACTGGTACTACTTCTCAGAATTGTGGGCAGAATTTTCTATTGAAAATTTGGGCCCTTCACGGCGTGGCGTCTCTCCAGTTTAGTGTCACTACATAAAGTATTGTTCCTAACTGAAATTAGTCAACATTCGGTTGTTGTCATGGTTACTCAAGGTTTTTGATTGGCTGAAATTGGCTAAAGAGTATTGTTAGGGTATTTGAATTTTTATTTAAACTGGTTACAGATCTTCTAAATGTAATTAATCTTCAGTACTCCCTTTTTAGTAGTAAATATTATCACCACTGTTCATATTTTGGCTCAAGGATTAATTTGACATCCAATATTATAGTGTTCACTTAGGTATCAACATTTTGACAGTTTTGTGAATTTTATTTAATTATACTGTTTTCTCAATTTACATTATTATCATAATATTTCTGCCTTAACATGATTGTCTATTTGTATTTCATAGTTTATGTGGTTTAGTCTTCCTAATGTCAGTGTTTAATTCTATAAATTGAAGTTTTTTGTAGTTGACAGTTGGGAATTTGCATAGGCTTAAACAGCAATTGACTATTTTTCTTTAATTACTGATATTACATTTTATTCTCCTTGTAATGGGTCCTGATTGTTTGAATACAAGATTCTGTTCATTTGTTCAATGTTTAAGTCAGTTCTTGTAATTGTGTGTAATTTTATTGTTTCCCTATATTAATTTGTCTACTGTGATAACTCATTTTTAGTGTCATTGTTTTTGAATGTATGGTTTGTTTCTTGTTTACTGGTTTCTGTTGGTTTTAAAATCTTATTTCTTACAACATATAACATCTAATGGTTTTAACAATTCCCATAGCTATAATTCTTATCATTTAAACATAATTATTGGAACATAAAGCTTAGTCATTAAACAATAATTCTTATTCATTTAAACATAATTATTTGAAACATATTATCCACTCATACTCTTCATCTCCCCATACTCTTTGATGAATTATAATTATTACTTGACATAAAAAATAAAGACATAAACATGAATTAATTATATTAATACAATGGTATATTGTTATGACTAACTCTAAATGACATTAAGCCATAACTGAATCTTCAACAGCTGTTTACTATCTAATATTAATATCTTTTTTTATTATTATCAGTTTGTCATGAAAAATATTCTTTAATGTATCATTTTAAATTAATGATATTGGATTCTTATTTCTGTGAATAAAATCATATATTTTGGTGTATTAACCGACTGATAATCATTCGTTCTTGAATACATGAGCAACAATACTAATTAACAAATTACCTAACATTAAGATTTGCAAACTAAAATATGACAAGTAGTAAGTACTACTATTATCTAAAACCTACTTATTATCTAGTCTGTTACACTTTGTTCCATTTTGTTATTAATACACTTGTGTTCACTGGATAATTGCTATTAAGTGCCACAGTCCTTTCTGTGATTATCCATTATCAGCTTTCACTTATTTTTTATCACTCACTGATGGTTTTTGATCACTCTTAAATCTTTAGTGTTTTTTCACTGGTTATTTGGTGTCTATCCCTATCAATAGGGTTCTATTTAATTTGGGGTTTTCACACTATCACTTTGCACTTTATATGTTTAATTTAAGTGTTACTAGTGGGTATTACCTAACTTTAAATTCTCTTTCTCACTTTACTATGTTCACTATTTCTCTAACTCTCTACCTCTCACTTTACAAGGTTTAATTATAATATTAACAAGTTCATGTCGTTTTATTGTACCACGAATATGTTAGCATTATGCTAATGTGATTTGTCTTAGTTTACTCTATTTGTTTGGGGTTATTGTGCCCCTCTATATCTTAAGTACTTAATGATTAGTATCTCTAACTTGTCTGTCCTTACAATTATTAATATTATATACATTTTTCATTAGTGATTCTATTTCTTTGGTTTAATACAAGTTTGGTATTCCTTCTTGGTTCACTTTCTTTTGTCATACATTATATGTCACTTCCTTAGTGTTTTGGCTGATTGTATCATTACACTTATATGTTAATGGTCTTTTAGTCACTATTCTTCTTATTTACACTTATGTTGGTGCGGTGGCTATTTCTAGTCCATTTGCAGTTGTCACTATTACGTTATTCTTGGTCCTTTGGGGCTAGTTCTACTCTCTCACTTACCATCTATTGGGCTATTCAGGTTAAATCGTCTTGTTTCTGTATTTACCATTTTGGTTTGTTTGTTTGTTACTACTTTATTAATATAAGTTACTGTTCTGACTACCTTGATATGTCTGATCGTTTTATTATTCTGATTCACCCATTCTTCTATTCTAATTCATCCCTTTTTATTCTAGTGTTAATGACTAAATAATTTTTCTGGTCATGTCTTCTTCATTATGGTTAGGTGAAGATATGTACCAATACATATTGCCCTGCCACTAAAATTGATTATTTCAACAAATATCGTTCAGTTTTTTGATTGGAATTATCAATCATGATTTCATTTTACTTTCTCAATCACTGGTTATTTTAGAGCAATAGGTTCTTTTTATTTTTGAGTGTCAATATTCTTCTTGATCTTCGTATCATATTTTATTTTAATGTTCTTATCCCTTTGATATCTAATTCCCTAACATTTTTCCCTATCATTATATTGAATCGGATCGGAGGGGTACTTTTGACTCCATTGCTCCGCCGTAAAATACACATTTGATTGCTGGACTTATCTACAGTCAATCATTATAAAATTATACAAGTAGTCTTAGTGTGACTATTAAATAAATATCATTTGTAGGATTCTTCACATTATTATTATTTATTTTATACAATACATTATTTCAAATTATATTCTTTTTCTTTTATTCACACTCCCTAGCTTTTCATGATTCGATATTATTAGTGGGTATGGTATACATGATCTTTTTATTATTATTTGTTTTGTTTATTTTTCTTACTGTTTAACACTAGTTATTTATTAATTGGTTTTGGGATGGTTTTTTCTCGTTTTTAATTACATTTCTTCATAGAGGTTTGGTTAAATGTCCCCTTTATTCTTTGTGTCTTTGGGTCTACGATCTCATATGTATTATTTTGGTTGTCTTTGCTTACTATGTAGGGTCCTGTGTACAGTAACAATAGCTTCTTGGCTATCCCTTCCATGGTGCTTGGTAATCCTCTGTTTCTGAGTAATATTTGCTCTCCAATCTGATATTGTATGGGCTTCGGTTGCATTTGCTTATATTTTTCTCTGATTTTGTCAGTCTTTTCTAGTATTTTATTATGAAATTGAACTTCATCGAATTGATATCCTTCGTCATTCGGAAATTGGATTAGGGAAGTAATTTCTCTTGGTGGTGGTGTTTGGAACATTGCAGTATATGGTGTTGTTTCAATAAATTGGTGGTGCGATAAGTTTATAAAATTTTCGGCTGCTGGTATGTATTTAGACCATTCATTGTGTTGCTCATAACCATATGTACGGAGAATTCTCCCCACATCTCTCAAGACTCGCTCTGCAGGGTTGCTGCTGGGATGGTACACTGATGTCTTGTACGTTTTTATTCCATGATTTAGTAAAGTGTTCTTCCATCTTCGTCCCTTGAATTGCATTCCATGTTCAGTAATGATGCATTTGGGCACTCCCACTTCACTAATGTATGGCTCTAGGATTATTTTTAAAATTTTTTGGGTAGTGGCACGATTGATGGGGAAAAGCTTTGTGAACCTTGTGTAGTGGTCAAATACAATGATGAGGTATTTGTATTGGTGCCTTCCTCCACTACGCGGAAATGGTCCGCATATGTCAACGAAGACTTTCTCCAATTTACAAGAGGTGGTTATCGGTATCATGGTTCCCTCCTTTCTGTTATTGTTGACCTTCACTAGTTGGCATATGTGACATTGCTTTATATATTTTCTTACCTTTCTGTTAGCATCCTTCATGTATACATGCTCTTGTAAGGCTTTTACCACTTTTAGTGCGCCCATGTGCCCATATCTCTTATGGTAATCGAGAATGAAGTCCTTCTCTGTGGCTTGAGGTATTGCTATTTTCCACGTTATGAATTTATTTTGTGGTTTTATGAAAAGTATCCCTTGGTGTTCGCAATAATATTGGGATATGTGGTCATCTTTGTCTGTTAAGCGTGATAGAATTTTGCTTAGTTTGGGATCTTGTGCTTGTTGTCGTTCCATTTCTTTCATAATGTTGGCCAAATCAGTTCTGTTTTTAATTATGTGGTATATTTTGATAACAGTTTCCTTTTCTCCTTCGTACGTCTGCTCTTTAATGTTTACTCAGGATAGGGTATCTGCTACAATGTTTTTCTTGCCTGGGATGTATTCCCATTTTAGATCATACTCCTGCAGTACCAAACTCCATCTAGTCAATCTTCCATGTCTTAACTTACAATTTCTAAGGAATGATATGGACTTGTGGTCAGTCCTCACTGTAATTGGGTATCCCAATATGTAGGTTCTAAATTTTCTACATGAGAACACCACGCTCAGCAATTCCTTCTCAGTAACGTTATAATTTCTTTCACTGCTGTTTAGCACTCTACTTGCGAAACTTATCACACAATGATTTCCCACTTCATCCTCCTGGTACAAAACGGATCCAAGGCTAACGTCACTGGCGTCGCAATCTAAATAGAATGGTTTGGTGAAATTAGGATGACGTAACATTACTGATTCAATGAATTTATTTTTAATCAGTTGGAGTGTTATATCTTGTTCGACTCCCCACGTCCATTTGTTCTTAGATGACAGTTGGTGTGAAAATTTAGCTGTCATTTCAGAATAATTCTTTTGGAACTTTCGGTAATAATTGCATAGACCGAGAAATGATTGGAGTTGTTTCTTATTTTTTGGTGTTGGAAACTTCTGTATGCACTCCACCTTTTCTTGTGATGGTGTTATCCCATTTCCAGACAAGTTGAACCCTAAAAATTGCACTTCATCAGATAACAATTTGGATTTTTCCAGCTTGAGGGTTATATGGTTATTTGATAGTTTTTTCAGCACATATTCTACTCGGTTACAATGTTCGTCCCACACATCTGAAGTTATTAACAAGTCATCTACATAGACTGTTGTGAACTGCAACGCATCTGGTCCATAATTTTTACAAATACTGCTACCGAATTCACCAATCCGAAGGGTAATCTTTTGAATTGGAAGTTCCGTCCTTCAAATATAAACGCCATGTACTTTCTGCTGGATGGGTGTAATTCAACCTGCCAATAGCCGCAGACAGTGTCCCATATACTGATGAATTTGGTTCCATAGAATTTTTTCAAGATCTCATCTATTTCTCCTGGGGATGTACGATCATTTATTATGTACTTATTGATCTCACGGGCGCCTAGACATATTCTCACCTTCCCGTGTTTCTTTGGGACTGCAAGGATAGGGTTGGTGTAGGGTGAGTAGGTTGGTTCTATTATGTCTTCAGCTATTAATCGACTGATTTCTGCTCTCACCGCCTCCTTTAATGAGAATGCGATCGGGTAAGATTTTTTTATCAAGTTGACAGGCTCTCGGAATTGAATCTCGCACTGATAATCTCTGCCCTTTCCAGGTGTATTTGAAAATACATGCTTCTAACGCTTATATACTTCGATCAGTTGTTCAGCTTGTTGAGCTGTTAATTGAGCGCTCGTTTTCTCTCTCTGGAAAGTTCGGATTTCTTCGAGTTTTTCTTGCCATAGTTCTTCATTGTCAGTCTCGTCATAAATCCCATTATTTAGTACATGTTCTCCAGTATTTCTGTACTTTTGGATATGGTACATTGTTTCATGTGGCTGTATTTCTTCACTATTGGTCAGTTCAGCTATCCACTGTATGTCATTCTTCTTCAAAATAAGTATGTATTTGCTCAGGTCAATTATGGCTGAGTATTGGCGCAGCATATCGCAACCAATTAGCATCCGGAATGGTAATCAACTGGCTACTAAAAACGTCATTGTCACGGTTTGTCCATTGCTTGTCAGTTCGAGTTGCACTTGTTTTCGGACGGTTCTGTTTTGTCGTCCGGTCGCTCCTACAAGGAAATGTTGCTGATGGGTAGCGTAAGTATAATTGTCTTACTTGCTTCTTGAATTTTCTGAAGCTCAATACTGTCGATTAATGAGATATTGGATCCAGTGTCTATCATAATTTGTGCTGGTACTCCGTTGACTTGCGTTGAAATATAAGCAATCTCGTTATGTTTACTATCAGATTGGTTGTTACCTTCTTCGAGGAGTTCCTCTATAATATTCTTCATATAATTATTGCGCACGATTGTAATTGTGCGTTCGGCGTTGGTTTGAGTAACGATGCGATTTAACCCAATAGACTGGTTCAGTGAGGGTACGAGTAGGTTTTTCACTGTCGCTCCTAGTTAACGTCATCTCGGACTGATTGTTACGATCGTCTTGCTGATTTGTTGGCGGACTTCCGCTTGTTGACGGTCGGGGTTCAGGCTGGTTGTGATCCTCTTCGTACCGGTCACGCCTGTACACTTCTTGGCTTCGACTCCGGCCCGTGTTGGTTCTGGTGTCACGTTCGTAATTACGATCACTGTATCGGTGTCCGTACGCATTCCGGTCGGCACTTCGTCGTCCTTGATAGTATGATCTATTTCTACCGTCACTTTCCCTCACATAATGCACTTGACGATAGTTACGATCTGTGTTGTTGCGATTTCTATTGTCATTTGTATTGCTGTTGAAATTTGGCCGGTTGTAACTGGTGTTATTCGGCCTATAGGGTTGATGTGTATTATTTGGCCGATTGTATTGATTATTCTGATTGTTCGGCCTGTTATTGTTATTATAGCCGTTATTTGGTTGGCTGGTCGGATTGTTATTTGTTCTATTATGCGACTCGTTAGTCGGGTTATTCGCATTGTTACGGTTGTTATAATTAGGACGGTAGTTATTGTTGTTATATTGGTAGCCGTTCTGAAAATTTTTGTTTTCGCCCCTGTTGTCCCGCTGTCGGCTCCTACGGTAATAACGCTCCCTTTCGTAATCTTCTAGTAGAACTGCCATGTATTGGATGGTCTTAATTTGGCTACCCAGCCGCGCTCTGGAGACACCCTCTTCGTAATGAAAGGTGAGTTTCGTCACTAAACTTTCTTCTGGGATTTTCGGCTCCAGATTCCTTGCTAGGCATACCTTTCCCAGGAAATATGCCGTGAAAGTCGTCCCTCTGGTGGCGTCATACCTGCCGAAACATATACTGTCTCGCACGATGTTTTGTGTTGCTTCCGACCAGTATTTCCTTTTGAACACGTCTTTAAATTCTTCGTAATTCGTGAGATCGTGTCTCGTGGCCGTCCACCAATTATCGTTTATATCACGAAAATACTCGTCCAGGTACCCTCGGATAATGGTCCATCTATTCTCCCGAGTCTTGGCCAGTTGTTCGTCCACTCTCTCCAAGAATTCCATCGGGTTTCGCCGGTATTGTTTGAAGTTAATTACTTCCCGGTTGTCCATGTGCTGGTACTGTGTCATTACTGGCGGTCTGTTGTTAATTACTTCCAACTCCTCCCTGATTTTGGCAATCTCTCGTTGCTGGATTTCTTCAATTCTGTTTTTGTTTTGTTGACCTTGTCCGCGAACTTCGTTTACGGCGGTGTCGATCTCTTGGCATTTCTCTCCAAAATCTGTCCGTACCTGTGTTATATTTTGGTCGGTTGCGGTTTTTATAGATTCTATTCGGATCTGGCTGTCTTCTTCCAGATTGGTCATCCGTTCTCTGAAATCTTCCTTCGTTCGTTGTATTTCACGGCCCGTGTCTTCCCATTTCCCGTGTATTTCGGAAATCTGCCGCATACCCGTCATCTCCTCCTCGATCTTCTTATTGATCTGCTCATTATTATTTTCAATAGTTCTGCTCAACTCTTCCTTCAACTTTTCCATGTTCACTGCCATTTCCTTATTATTTTCGGCCATTTGCTGGCTGTTCTTGTCTATTTTTTCTTCCATGGTCTTATTATTTTCGGCCATTTGCTGGCTATTCTTGTCTAATTTCTTATTAATTTCCTCCTTATTTTTGTCCAATTTTTCATTGAATTCCTTCAATTCTTCCTTGAAATCTTCCTTTAATGACGTTATTTATATTTTTGTTCACCGTTTCTTCCATTTTCTTCCGGTTATCTCCCATCAGTATTTTCATCATTTCCATGAAATTCCCGTCCTCTGGTCATGCAGGTTTCTCTGGTTGATTTTCTGGCTGTACGGGTTTGACTGGTTCTGCGGGAGGTAACATTTGTTCGGCGTCTTCGACCGAAGTCACTTCCTTCTCTTCCGCTCGAACTTCCTTTTCGGCCTCCTTCGTCCGCCTTAATGATGATGCTCTCTTCATCTTGTTGACCTTCTGTCGTACCTGCCGCTAGATATTCTGTCGTAATTCTAGCCTCACTAGTTGGTGCGCCACTTTGTTATAAAGAAAGTATAGGTGTGTCGTTTGTATTATAATATTTAACGTTTGTGTAGTTGTTAGTTTTATCGAACGTAAATTGTGTCGTTCGGAAGCGTCTGGTAGCCTGCGTACCTTACCTGTCCCTTCTCGCACTGTTAGTAATTCCGGGTAGGCGCCAAATTGTTTTTCTTGAAAACAATTAAAAATTTTTATTTGTACAGTATGGTGATTTGTTATCGAAAATTCGAATAGTTCGCCGTCTGGCTTGTAACTGATTCTCGTGTGAGTGGGGGAACACGTGTTGCCAACTTGAATTAATGTTGGTTATGTCGACCCACTGCTAGTAAACAAAACATACATAATATTTTCTACAAATAAATACTGGACAGTTTGTTATTAGTACGCACTTTTTATTAGGCTTTTGATTGTTCATTATCGTTAACGCTTCATAAAAATAATAACGGTTATAATAAAATTTTAGCCTCGGCAATATAATCTCTCGCTCTGCGGAGCGCTAGGTTGGCAGTGCAAGTTTACAATTGATATATTGGTTATTATTTTACAAAATAAATCTGCCAAATGGGTTCTTTTAAGTACGAAACAGAGGTTTACATAACAAGATAACAAAATTAGAACATATCATTAAAAGTTTGTGATTATTAAAATTATACAAGGTTTGCTATAAATTAAATATTGTGGTGTTGAAGTGTGACAGTGTCGTTGTGTAACATAGGTTATCATGTGTTCATTCAATGTTTACAAAGTTATTCTTTAATTTATCAATCCTTGAAAATATATTCAGTGATAGTGAGAGTTTTATTATATAGTTAGAATTTTTGAAAGAGAATTTGTTTTATCGTAATCAAAGAAATTCAGCAATACTCAACGTTAGTGGATATGATGGGTATTGTCAGTCGTCCATGTGAAGTAATGGGTCAATGTAGATTCTTCCTACTTCTGATCTTGGGCTCAAAATTTGGTTGTCATCTTCTTCGAGTCGAACTACAAGTATTTTCCGGTCGTCTGGATTAATTCCGAGCTGGTCCTTGGTGTAGATGAGTTGTAATGGCCTCTCATCTGTTGTACTGGTACTACTTCTCAGAATTGTGGGCAGAATTTTCTATTGAAAATTTGGGCCCTTCACGGCGTGGCGTCTCTCCAGTTTAGCGTCACTACATAAAGTATTGTTCCTAACTGAAATTAGTCAACATTCGGTTGTTGTCATGGTTACTCAAGGTTTTTGATTGGCTGAAATTGGCTAAAGAGTATTGTTAGGGTATTTGAATTTTTATTTAAACTGGTTACAGATCTTCTAAATGTAATTAATCTTCAGTACTCCCTTTTTAGTAGTAAATATTATCACCACTGTTCATATTTTGGCTCAAGGATTAATTTGACATCCAATATTATAGTGTTCACTTAGGTATCAACATTTTGACAGTTTTGTGAATTTTATTTAATTATACTGTTTTCTCAATTTACATTATTATCATAATATTTCTGCCTTAACATGATTGTCTATTTGTATTTCATAGTTTATGTGGTTTAGTCTTCCTAATGTCAGTGTTTAATTCTATAAATTGAAGTTTTTTGTAGTTGACAGTTGGGAATTTGCATAGGCTTAAACAGCAATTGACTATTTTTCTTTAATTACTGATATTACATTTTATTCTCCTTGTAATGGGTCCTGATTGTTTGAATACAAGATTCTGTTCATTTGTTCAATGTTTAAGTCAGTTCTTGTAATTGTGTGTAATTTTATTGTTTCCCTATATTAATTTGTCTACTGTGATAACTCATTTTTAGTGTCATTGTTTTTGAATGTATGGTTTGTTTCTTGTTTACTGGTTTCTGTTGGTTTTAAAATCTTATTTCTTACAACATATAACATCTAATGGTTTTAACAATTCCCATAGCTATAATTCTTATCATTTAAACATAATTATTGGAACATAAAGCTTAGTCATTAAACAATAATTCTTATTCATTTAAACATAATTATTTGAAACATATTATCCACTCATACTCTTCATCTCCCCATACTCTTTGATGAATTATAATTATTACTTGACATAAAAAATAAAGACATAAACATGAATTAATTATATTAATACAATGGTTATTGTTATGACTAACTCTAAATGACATTAAGCCATAACTGAATCTTCAACAACTGTTTACTATCTAATATTAATATCTTTTTTTATTATTATCAGTTTGTCATGAAAAATATTCTTTAATGTATCATTTTAAATTAATGATATTGGATTCTTATTTCTGTGAATAAAATCATATATTTTGGTGTATTAACCCACTGATAATCATTCGTTCTTGAATACATGAGCAACAATACTAATTAACAAATTATTACCTAACATTAAGATTTGCAAACTAAAATATGACAAGTAGTAAGTACTACTATTATCTAAAACCTACTTATTATCTAGTCTGTTACACTTTGTTTCATTTTGTTATTAATACACTTGTGTTCACTGGATAATTGCTATTAAGTGCCACAGTCCTTTCTATGATTATCCATTATCAGCTTTCACTTATTTTTTATCACTCACTGATGGTTTTTGATCACTCTTAAATCTTTAGTGTTTTTTCACTGGTTATTTGGTGTCTATCCCTATCAATAGGGTTCTATTTAATTTGGGGTTTTCACACTATCACTTTGCACTTTATATGTTTAATTTAAGTGTTACTAGTGGGTATTACTTAACTTTAAATTCTCTTTCTCACTTTACTATGTTCACTATTTCTCTAACTCTCTACGTCTCACTTTACAAGGTTTAATTATAATATTAACAAGTTCATGTCGTTTTATTGTACCACTAATATGTTAGTATTATGCTAATGTGATTTGTCTTAGTTTACTCTATTTGTTTGGGGTTATTGTGCCCCTCTATATCTTAAGTACTTAATGATTAGTATCTCTAACTTGTCTGTCCTTACAATTATTAATATTATATACATTTTTCATTAGTGATTCTATTTCTTTGGTTTAATACAAGTTTGGTATTCCTTCTTGGTTCACTTTCTTTTGTCATACATTATACGTCACTTCCTTAGTGTTGTGGCTGATTGTATCATTACACTTATGTTAATTGTCTTTTAGTCACTATTCTTCTTATTTACACTTATGTTGGTGCGGTGGCTATTTCTAGTCCATTTGCAGTTGTCACTATTACGTTATTCTTGGTCCTTTGGGGCTAGTTCTACTCTCTCACTTACCATCTATTGGGCTATTCAGGTTAAATCGTCTTGTTTCTGTATTTACCATTTTGGTTTGTTTGTTTGTTACTACTTTATTAATATAAGTTACTGTTCTGACTACCTTGATATGTCTGATCGTTTTATTATTCTGATTCACCCATTCTTCTATTCTAATTCATCCCTTTTTATTCTAGTGTTAATGACTAAATAATTTATCTGGTCATGTCTTCTTCATTAAGGTTAGGTGAAGATATGTACCATTACTATATTCTTATGATTTAAATGTTTAATAACATCACAAAGTGCAGGGAGAATGAGTATCGAAGGCACTGATGGGCCATGATGATGACTCGTGGGACAACCAGGATGGACCATGCCATCATTGTGGGTGGCTGTGTAAGATACGAGGGAGGCAACCACGCGATAAAATGTCGGCAGGGTTGTCCAGTGATGATACATGGTGCCAAGTTCCCTGGGTAGTGAGACGCTGTATTTCAGCGACACGGTTGGCGACAAACACCTTCCATCGGGAGGATTGCTGATGGATCAAATGTAAGGCTATCATTGAGTCCGAGTAGAAATATAATTCGTGAATTTGTAGTTGACGGCATCTATTACCTTGGAAGCTAACTGAGCCAGCAATAGGCAAGCACAAAGTTCAAGCCTGGGTAACGTTATCTGGTTCAATGGAGCGACTCTAGACTTGGAACATAACAGGTTTGATGATATGGCATCGTTTGAATAGACCGACGATACAGCATGGCACATAGATACAGCACCCGTAACCTTTAGCTGACGCGTCGGCAAATCCATGAAGCTGGAATGAAATGATTCGGTAATTGTTTAAACTCTTGACGGACCTCAAAATTTTAAAATGAGTGACACCAATTGAGAATAGAGTTCTAACCATTGATCAGACAATGAACCTGATAAGGGTTCGTCCCAACTTGTACCCGCTAACCAGAATCGTTGTATAAAATGCTTACACCAAAATGTAATAGGGTCAATGAGGCCCAAAGGGTCGTAAATTCCTGCGATGACTGATAGCACACTTCTCTTGTTGACCACCGCTGCATTGACATTCCTCTGAACGTTATATAAAAAACTGTCTTCGTTGGAGTTCCATTGAATGCCCAATGTACACACATTTTGGTTTTTGTTAAAGTCATGGGAGACGTGAGCGCGAGAGGCTATAATGGTCTGGTCATTAGAAAACCATTTATGTAATTTAAAACCATATCGGCTTAGTAAATTTATGATGTCAGATTTCATTTTAGACAGAACGTTCGGGTTATCTGAGCCCGTCATGAGATCGTCCACATAAAAATCATTGGCTATGGCTGAGCAAGCTATAGGATATTTGGTTTCACTTTCTTGGGCTATTTGAACCAGACATCTTGTAGCAAGCAATGAGGCACTTGCAGTCCCATACGTGACTGTCCTCAAGGCGTAATGTTGGAGTTCCTTATAAGGGGCGTCGTGGCAAACAATACGCTGCAAATTGGAATCCTTAGGATTAACTAAAATTTGCCGATACATCTTTTCAATGTCTGAGATGAGGACATAATGGTGAGTTCGGAATCGAGTCATAATAGAGAATAGATCCTGCTGGACCGTGGGACCAACCATCAGTGTATCGTTCAAGGACAAATTATTTGTCGTTTTAGCGGAGCCGTCGAAAACAACTTGCAACTTGGTAGTTATGCTGGAACCTTTAAAGACTGAGTGGTGCGGCAAATAAAAGGTGTCTGACTTGTCAAGCGACAAATCGTACGCATTAAGTAAAGACATGTGACCAAGATTTAAATATTCATGCATGAACTCGCTATAACCTTTGTGAAGGGCAGGGTTCTGCTTGAACTTAAGTTCTAATGACTGAAACCTGCGGATAGCTCCGCGAAGAGAATCGCCCAGATGAGACTTGTCTGACCTGCGAGGCAGGGATACCACAAATCTGGCATCCTCATTACGGACAGTATTGGACACAAAATGATTCTCGCATTCCGAGTCCTCAGCGGAGGGATCACGAATAGAAACTTCCTCCAACTTCCAAAATTCCTTTAGTTGAGAGGAAATGGCACTATCATTTTCACATATCATAAATGATAAAACCGGTTTCATCATGTCGACATTAAACAGCAAGTTACCTGCGAGAATGAATCCTAGTTTTGTCTCCTGAATTATGGGGAAAAGTGGGCTACGGATAAATTTGATAGGTTCAATTAATTGCAAGTAATACTGAGCACCGAGCAATAAATCGACTTGCGACGAGAAGTTGAGTTGTGGGTCGGCTAAGAATATGCCCTTTGGTAAATTTAAAGATGCGACATCAAATGATTCCGCCAAGAGATTATTAGTGATATTGGGAAGCACAGCGCAATGTATGTTTAAACTAAAATGTTTATAGCGAGAATGTAACCTTACTCTGGTACTGAAGTCAGCTTGGGACAATGAATTGTTTATACCCGTTATGGGCAATTGAGATTTAATTAGTTTCAGACCCATGTGACGTGCGAAATCCATAGTACAGAAGTTAGCCTGCGAATCAGAGTCTAATAAAATCCTAACTGGGTGCTTTCTACCTGCATGGTCAGTTGTCATGCAGACTGTGGTAGATAATAATATGGACTTATTTGTTTGTAATTTTAGCGAACACTGGTTGTTACTGGATGTTTCGTTTTTGTTAGGCATATGAATCATTGTGTGATGGCGTTTCGCACACGTTCTGCAAGAAAATTTAGAGGGACAGTGGGCACTATCGTGGCCTGGGCGAAAGCAATTTAGACAAAGTTTATTTTTGACTATAATATTTTTTCTCTCCTGTTGAGTAAGCGTTATAAATTGTGAGCAATCAGTAAGTCGGTGTTTACCCTTGCACAGCTGACATATTATTTCCGACATTGGAATGGAATGTTGCTTTGGAAGCATTCACCGTTTTAATTGCCTTGCGATAGTGAGCCTTATCGCCAATGTTTATCTTGCTTGTTTAAGTGGTTGCACTGTCCAGGTTTTGCAATAACTGTCTACGGGTATTTAAAAATTTTATGAAATTACTAAAGTTAGGAAATCGTTCTTCTGACAAACTTTCTTTCCAAAGACGAAGCGTGTAATTATCGAGTTTTTGGGCCAAGTAATGAATGAGAATAATTTCGAATGTATTTACGGGTAGATTTAAGGAGTTTAACGCATTGATATTAGCGGTTATCTCGTCAGTAAATCTGGAAATACTAATCCTGGACTCTTGTTGAACCAATTGCACACCCAAGACATTCCCCACATAATGGGCTGAGACAATTAACTTACTGTCATACCTATTTCTTAGTAGATCAATAGCTACCGCATAATTTTCATGAGTAATTGGAAGCAATTTTATCACATTTAGCGCCTCGTCACTTAATGAAGATTGCAAGTAGTGTAACTTTTGAATATCCGTCAGGTCGGTTCTGACGTGTATTAATTAAAGGAATATGTTGTAATAGTGTTGCCACTCAATAATGCTACCTGAAAAGCGAGGCAATTTGATTGGTTCCAACTGTATAGGGGAGGTTTTAAGAGGCGTAATTTTGGTATTAATCAGCGGTTTTTGATTCACTTGCTCTAACAAGTGTTGCAACTTGCATTCGATATTGCAAAGATCATCCTCAGTTTGGACTCTGTCACTTGCTAATGCGAAATCAGCATCATCAGACTCAATTTGAGACTGAATATCATCATATTTAGTGGATAATTCCATTAAATGGCGAAGCTTTATTTTTAGTGCATGATGATCGCTTGTGTCTGGATCGAAATTATCCGCGAACATGTTCACACGGGATATAGATGCTTTAATAGTGCCCCGTTTCTTTATCAACGCTTTCACATCAGCCACGATTACAATTAAAAATGTAATTTAAAGGCATTTAAGGGTAGAGCAGGTGAATAATTTCTGTAATTTTGAATATCTTGATAAAATTTGGCATAATGCTAGTGATCGTCATATAGCTTAACACATTACTTACTATAATATATACTATACTTATTATCTCTTTTAAAGAACAGCCATGAGCGTTATTGAAAGTATGAATTTAAATAATAATACATAATAAATAATAATAGCCTTATCTCGACACTTGAACTCCTAATGAGTTATTACGCAGTTATGCAAATATGCTCATATTATAATAATATATGTTGTAACGAAACAAAATGTTACAAAAGAATAGTAAATAATAGTGAAATCCGATCCAGAGAGGAAATAAGAAATAATAATTGATAACAATTTAAAGGAAACCTAGTTGGTTTGGCTTATTTAATATTATCAAGAAACCCAGAAATAACCCAGTAGAATAGGGCAGTAAACAGACAAAAGTTAAATAAATAAACCTAGTAGGCCTAATCAACTTACCCTGAATAACAACCAAACCCAATAAAGAGTACCTAATCATAAATTAAAATTGTATTAACAAAATTGTATAGGCATATTTTTAAGGATAGAAAAAGGGACACAAACCTTTACAGTGATGAGTGATATAATATAAATAGTGACACAGACTACCGTTAAACAGTATTATTTATTATTTATAAAAAGTATTATTATTTTCATCATACAGACAATAGTTTAAAAGTATGAAATAATTAAAGTTGTTAAAAACAATTATTATTATTAAGAGTTTTGTTGTATGTTATAAGATTTTATGTCAACAGTTAATTTATGTAAATATATTTATCTCAGGCAGTCAAAGTAGAAATTACAATCAACCATAACAAATCTACATATCCACCACATATCATAGAAATTCAAATTAATAAGGTTTTACAGTTATAAACTGAGGCATGTTTAGTATCAAATTGTTTATAATTATATAATTAATCATCATGTAAACATTGCATGTATCATTAGAGTATAATAATAAAATTATCTATTAAGGGTAATTTATAAAATATAAAGTAGGTAATGGGTGTTGATCCTATAACATTTAAACTGTACATAAATGGCCAATCAAAATTTAAGAAGTTTGTATGAGTTCGGTGACTAAAAAAGAAGAAATAACACTTAATTGTTAATTGTGATGGAAAACAGTTGAATAGTGCGTGTCTAGATGTAATTAAAAAAAATAAATATATAAAAATAGATAACCCGTTTGTGAAAGAAGATCTGAATGACCATCATCGAAGATAATAATCCCTCCACTACAATTTTCATGAACAAGTAACACACACAAGCAAGAAATTATCCAGGATAAACCAGAAAACCCTTCAGCAATATCGTCTAGATGTGTAAAGTATAATTTGACAATATTTTTTTCCAACAAGGAACAACCACTAGACAATATAACAATTTACACTAACACTAATCACTAGTAAACATTTTAAAGTGAAAACAAATTCAATATCTAAACGAACAGTGATTACAAGGAAAACATTTATTGTACACATTAATAAACTTCATTATTCTCTGACACAGACAATATAGTAGCCATGATGTTGACATCGCTCTAACCTACATGCTTTTACGAAGCGTATTGAATATCGTCAAACCTTCTATGTTACTTAATATATAATTTTTGTAATTTTTTAGATTATAAGTAATATATTGTTTGTAAAGGTACTCTCTATTATTAATTATCATGTAAAGGAACTTTTCGTAGCAGCCACAAGAATTCCCACGAAATATATTAAAATTATTTAATTATTAAATCCTGAGATAAGTATCAATTGTGACAACCGTATGTATCGAATGGAATTTTCCAATAATTTGAATTTATATTACAGAGATTAAACCATTATGTTATTAAATCATATCCATGCGTTATTATTTCAGGAACGTAATATATTATCAGCATTTATTTTATAATTAACAAGGATCAGAAGAATTCGGGGAGTCATTGGAAGTACGCAAACTGCAAAACCAAGATTAACCTCAAATAATAGGTTAAAGCCTAATATCGAAGGTGACTTGAAAATTTTGGGATGACTCGACCGCTATTTTTTGAATTGATTTTGGAGTTCTAACTACTGAATTGGAATAATTATAATTCTGATTCAGAAACCAAGGCAGAATAATTCAATTCTTTTACTTATATATTTAAATCACATTCGTAAACACACAACATAAATATTCCACGATCAGCTGATACGCTATTTACAACTATTTATTACAAATTAACGTATACAAGGAATAACACGGGCAAATCATTATACCATTAAGATACTACGGGTACAAGAGTCGTATTATAAATTGGCGCACCAACTAGTGAGGCTGAAATTAGGGAATATTAGGTGAAGAAATTGAAACAAGCAAATTAATTTCCTAATTTTTAGCTGGCGACTGCTATAAGTTCCAAAAAATAATAAAGATGCATAAAAGGGCGTCGTCACTGAGACGGACGAAGGAGGCAGAGAAAGAAGTCAGGATGGAAGAGAAAGAAGTAACATCGGTGAGGGTGTGGAAACGGTAGTAAGAGAGGAAGCCAGAGGAGGCCTGGATTTACAACAACTATGGGAATTAATTAAAGAAGACTCTAAGAAGCAGAAGGAAGAATTCACTGAAAACTCAAGGAAACAAAATGAAATTTTGAGTCAAAACTTATTAAGACAAATGGAGGAACAAAACAAGCAAACGAAGGAAGATTTGAAGAGCATCAAGGAAGATCACAGACAAACGAATCAAAAAATTGATAGTATCAAGGAAGATAACAGACAAACAAACGAGAAAATAGACGGTATGAAGGAAGAGATTAACGAGAACTCAAGGATACAAAACGAGAAAATGAGTGAAAATTTAATAAAACAGATGGAGGAGAGATTTGACCAAAACAGAGAAGAAACTAATGAAAATTTTAGGAAACAAAATGAGCATAATAATGAGAATTTAAGACAAATCCAGGAGGAGAATAAGCGGATAAATGAAAAAATTGACAGTATCAAAGAAAGTACTAAGGAAACCTTAAGGCAAACTATAAGTGAAAATAATAACCAAATGAAGGAAGAGTTCAGACAAATCAATGAAGAAAATTTAAGAAGAATTAATGGTAGAATTGAACAGGTCAATGATACAATTAACCAGAAATGGACCAAATCGATGAGGAAAGGAAGCTAGAAATAGCTGACACTAATGAGAGATTGAGAAAAGTTAACGAAACCATTATACAAAATAAAGCAGTTATAAATACCAGAATAGACCAGGTCCAAGAAAATAGTCGTATTCAAATAGAAGGAATACAAAAGGAACAAGAAAATTTAGTGAATTTACAGAAACAAACCGGAGAAAGGTGTGACAATATTAACACTACGGTGAATAATTTAACTGGTCAAGTACGCCAAAATCAAGAAGAAATTGAGTTAATTAGGACCAGACCAAATAATATTACTCATGTTTCCACAAATGAAACCAGAGAAGGGATTAATTTCAAAAATTATCGGAGAAACCCCATGGAATTCCTGGCCAGAATCGAGGAACATTTTAATAAACATCGAATAACTATCTGGAGCTCGATTAGAGAGATGTTGGATGAGCATTTTAGGGAGATTACGGACAACTGGTGGACAGCAACCAGGAATGAGATAGTGGACTACACTCAATTTAAAAAACTGTTTAAAGGAAAATATTGGTCCGAAGCAATACAAAATATTATAAGGGACAACATTTGTCAGGGAAGATATGATGGAAATAGAGGTACATCTCCAACTACTTACTTCTGGGGAAAGGTATGTTTGGGGAGACACCTAGAGCCAAGAATACCAGAAGAATCCCTAGTAACTAAAATGGCATACCATTATGACACAGGAATTGCCAGAGCACGCCTGGGAAGCCAGATTAAAACGATCCACGCAATGGCTGACTTATTAGAAAATTATGAACACGAGGGTTACTACAAAAGAAGCAGACAACGAACTGATCAGTGCGGTTCAAGAAATAATAACCATGGTATGAATCCTAATCACTATAATAACATAAATAACCGGAATAGTTATGATTTTAATGGCAACGATCGTAGTTCCAACCAAAATTTTAATCCAAATAATAAGCAACAAGCAAACTTCAATCGAAACCCAATTAACAATAATAATAACAACAGGCCCAATCAAAATTACCATCTGGGTAATAGAAATAATAATAATTATAATAACTACCGAACAAACCAAAATTATAATAATTTTAGGAGTAACTCAGGAGTTAATAACAATAATAATCAGGGTAATTATAATAATAATCGTCCGTACCGACCCCGAATAAATTATATCAGTGCCGAAGAAGGGGATTACTGGAGATACCATCAACCTTGGAGGAACAGTTTTAATAACAGTTATGATCAAAGAGGAAATCCCAGAGGGATGAGTCACCATTATAACCAAGTAAGAAGTAGAAGCCAGGAGGACTTCCGAGAATCAAGGGGAAGTGAACAATTAGACAACCGAGAGGTTGAACAACCAGGAACCAGCACACCATTCCAGGCAAATCAACAGTCATGCCCGGAAAATAATCATGATAGCCTTAATTTAAACGGAGTGAGGCAGTAATAAACCCTCGCGACCCCTTACTGCTACTAACTACTGGGTACAAAAACCACCAAATTCAAAAACATAGTAACAACAAATTACTACCAACTAATTATGAAAAACTAATTATGGAAAATAAAAGAATATTGAAGTACAAAAACCACCAAATTCAAAAATATAGTAATAACAAATTACTACCAACTAATTATGAAAAACTAATTATGGAAAATAAAAGAATTTTGAAGTACAAAAACCACCAAATTCAAAAACATAGTAATAACAAATTACTACCAACTAATTATGAAAAACTAATTATGGAAAATAAAAGAATTTTGAGGTACAAAGACCATCAAATTCAAAAATATAGTAATAACAAATTACTACCAACTAATTATGGAAAATAAAAGAATATTGAAGTACAAAAACCACCAAATTCAAAAACATAGTAATAACAAATTACTACCAACTAATTATGAAAAGCTAATTATGGAAAATAAAAGAATTTTGAAGTATAACAACAATCAAAGTTTAAGGACGGATAGTCAAAATCTTACTATTATTTACAATTATTATTTGAAAAATCTTCGAGAAGAACTGTTGGAGGAAACAGTGACAAGTAGAATCAACAAGCATAATGAAATCCTATACATAACCGCTCAAATTGAAGGAATTCCTACACGAATAATGATAGATACTGGTGCAAATGTATCACTTATTAACAACGCTGAACTGGAGAGAATACAGAAACAAAGTAAAAGTATAATACCTACCTTACCTGTCAATAATGTTATTTTAATGGGTGCCACTGGGCATCAAAATAAAACAGTGAGAAAACAAGTGTCATTGGAAATAGAAAGCAAAGGTGTTACAATTAATATTATATGTTTGGTCGGAATCGGCCTACCATTCGAATTATTAATCGGATGCGATATGCTGAGGAAATATTCAGCCATTATTGATTTGAGCAAGGAGAAGGTGTCCTTGAACTCAGAAGGTGTTATGTGGACGACAGAGTTAATAGGAAGCGATGGTGCCCCTCTGAACCGTACCCATCACCAAGTTAGGGAATTAAATTTTTTAAAGAATGACACCCAATGCAGAAAAATAATCTATAATATGACAAATGAAGAGCTGTGGAACAGTAAATTACAGGAGATAAGAGAGTTTAGACACCAAGGCACAAATAATTTGACAGCAAAACAAGTAGAAGATCTCATTATGATATATAAGAAGTATAAACATGTATTTTCAGAAAAAACCAGGAAAAGTAAAAAACTATCAGTGTAGAATACAATTTAAAGAACCAGCAGAATTCCAAAGAAAATCCTATCCTATACCATATTCATTGAAGGAGGCGGTTAGAGCTGAAATTAATAAAATATTGTTAAATGATATAATTTAGCATAGCCAATCACCATATTCTAACCCAATAGTAGCAATTCAGAAGATTATAATCAACAATCCATGAAAAAATATCACGAGGAAGAAAAGGAAAAAATAACATCAGTAATTATGTCCTCACACCTAGTGAAGTGTTCAGAAATAATTACTTCTGAAGGGAGGCAATTTGTAACGAAACAAAATGTTACAAAAGAATAGTAAATAATAGTGAAATCCGATCCAGAGAGGAAATAAGAAATAATAATTGATAGCAATTTAAAGGAAACCTAGTTGGTTTGGCTTATTTAATATTATCAAGAAACCCAGAAATAACCCAGTAGAATAGGGCAGTAAACAGACAAAAGTTAAATAAATAATAGATATTTATAAGTGTATAAGATAGTATCATATACACGTTATGTAGATGACACCTTCATCATTTTTAACGGTACCATAAGACAGATCAATAATTTAAAAAACTATTTAAATAATATAAACAAGAACATACAATTTACCCTCGAGGTTGAAATAGAGAATAAACTTAATTTTCTCGATTTAACAATAACAAGGTTTTACAATAGTTTTCAATACCAAATATACAGAAAACCTACCACCACCGACGCCACTATACACGCGGATTCCCATCACCCTCTTCCTCAAAAAATGGCCGCCTATAACAGTTTCATACATAGATTGCTCACCATACCGTTGGAAATCAGTGACTTTCAGGAGGAAGTCAACACCATTAAATACATAGCTAAGGCCAATGGATATACGTGCTCTATGATCGATGCTTTGATCAAAAAACACCAGAAAAAGTTACATAACAAGAAAACAAAACCGAGTAGTAACCGAGACAGCACGTACGTGACTTCTATTTACGGCTGAACTTTACCCCATACATTAACCAACATTTTTATAAAATTGAATATAACTTTAACTTTCCGGACCGATAACAACATTAAGAAAATTCTTCACCATAAAGCTGCAAAACCAATAAAACAGAGGACAGGTGTCTATAAAATCCAATGTAACGATTGCAACAGCTTCTATATTGGACAAACCGGCAGAGCGTTCAAAAAACGCTTCCAAGAACATTTACCAAAAAACGACACCCACATTCTCAAATCCAACTTTGCACGTCACCTCGTAAATAATAATCATAACTACACTGATTTTGACACCAACTTTAAACCATTGCACTTTTGCAAAAAAGGCAGATATATGGACACATTAGAAGAATTTGAAATTTACAAGGCCTTTAAACAATTTAAAAAGACGAACAATTCACAAGACGGCGGATTCATATTAAACGACCAACTTAACTTCAAGTCAGATCCCTTGTACGACACAGCCATTGAGATACAAGATGCGTTGCACAGATAACAGTTTACTCAGGCAGTCAGTGCGCGATTAACATCGCGGCGGTGTACACCGGCTATAACGCGAAGTGAACTCATGTTGTGATAGTGCGTGCTTCTCTGTGCATTTAGTATATTTTAATATTTTGACGAGTTAATATTTTAACCATGGATTTTAATTTTAATTTATTACATTTTAATCTTAATGTCTGACGTTCTGTGAAGAGGAATTGTTCTGAAGATGGGGCATATGCCCTGAAACGCGTCAAGCGGAATTACAAGTAAGTCACTCGACGGATTAGATAAGCAATTATTTATTAAATAAATAAACCTAGTAGGCCTAATCAACTTACCCTGAATAACAACCAAACCCAATAAAGAGTACCTAATCATAAATTAAAATTGTATTAACAAAATTGTATAGGCATATTTTTAAGGATAGAAAAAGGGACACAAACCTTTACAGTGATGAGTGATATAATATAAATAGTGACACAGACTACCGTTAAACAGTATTATTTATTATTTATAAAAAGTATTATTATTTTCATCATACAGACAATAGTTTAAAAGTATGAAATAATTAAAGTTGTTAAAAACAATTATTATTATTAAGAGTTTTGTTGTAAGTTATAAGATTTTATGTCAACAGTTAATTTATGTAAATATATTTATCTCAGGCAGTCAAAGTAGAAATTACAATCAACCATAACAAATCCACATATCCACCACATATCATAGAAATTCAAATTAATAAGGTTTTACAGTTATAAACTGAGGCATGTTTAGTATCAAATTGTTTATAATTATATAATTAATCATCATGTAAACATTGCATGTATCATTAGAGTATAATAATAAAATTATCTATTAAGGGTAATTTATAAAATATAAAGTAGGTAATGGGTGTTGATCCTATAACATTTAAACTGTACATAAATGGCCAATCAAAATTTAAGAAGTTTGTATGAGTTCGGTGACTAAAAAAGAAGAAATAACACTTAATTGTTAATTGTGATGGAAAACAGTTGAATAGTGCGTGTCTAGATGTAATTAAAAAAATAAATATATAAAAATAGATAACCCGTTTGTGAAAGAAGATCTGAATGACCATCATCGAAGATAATAATCCCTCCACTACAATTTTCATGAACAAGTAACACACACAAGCAAGAAATTATCCAGGATAAACCAGAAAACCCTTCAGCAATATCGTCTAGATGTGTAAAGTATAATTTGACAATATTTTTTTCCAACAAGGAACAACCACTAGACAATATAACAATTTACACTAACACTAATCACTAGTAAACATTTTAAAGTGAAAACAAATTCAATATCTAAACGAACAGTGATTACAAGGAAAACATTTATTGTACACATTAATAAACTTCATTATTCTCTGACACAGACAATATAGTAGCCATGATGTTGACATCGCTCTAACCTACATGCTTTTACGAAGCGTATTGAATATCGTCAAACCTTCTATGTTACTTAATATATAATTTTTGTAATTTTTTAGATTATAAGTAATATATTGTTTGTAAAGGTACTCTCTATTATTAATTATCATGTAAAGGAACTTTTCGTAGCAGCCACAAGAATTCCCACGAAATATATTAAAATTATTTAATTATTAAATCCTGAGATAAGTATCAATTGTGACAACCGTATGTATCGAATGGAATTTTCCAATAATTTGAATTTATATTACAGAGATTAAACCATTATGTTATTAAATCATATCCATGCGTTATTATTTCAGGAACGTAATATATTATCAGCATTTATTTTATAATTAACAAGGATCAGAAGAATTCGGGGAGTCATTGGAAGTACGCAAACTGCAAAACCAAGATTAACCTCAAATAATAGGTTAAAGCCTAATATCGAAGGTGACTTGAAAATTTTGGGATGACTCGACCGCTATTTTTTGAATTGATTTTGGAGTTCTAACTACTGAATTGGAATAATTATAATTCTGATTCAGAAACCAAGGCAGAATAATTCAATTCTTTTACTTATATATTTAAATCACATTCGTAAACACACAACATAAATATTCCACGATCAGCTGATACGCTATTTACAACTATTTATTACAAATTAACGTATACAAGGAATAACACGGGCAAATCATTATACCATTAAGATACTACGGGTACAAGAGTCGTATTATAAATTGGCGCACCAACTAGTGAGGCTGAAATTAGGGAATATTAGGTGAAGAAATTGAAACAAGCAAATTAATTTCCTAATTTTTAGCTGGCGACTGCTATAAGTTCCAAAAAATAATAAAGATGCATAAAAGGGCGTCGTCACTGAGACGGACGAAGGAGGCAGAGAAAGAAGTCAGGATGGAAGAGAAAGAAGTAACATCGGTGAGGGTGTGGAAACGGTAGTAAGAGAGGAAGCCAGAGGAGGCCTGGATTTACAACAACTATGGGAATTAATTAAAGAAGACTCTAAGAAGCAGAAGGAAGAATTCACTGAAAACTCAAGGAAACAAAATGAAATTTTGAGTCAAAACTTATTAAGACAAATGGAGGAACAAAACAAGCAAACGAAGGAAGATTTGAAGAGCATCAAGGAAGATCACAGACAAACGAATCAAAAAATTGATAGTATCAAGGAAGATAACAGACAAACAAACGAGAAAATAGACGGTATGAAGGAAGAGATTAACGAGAACTCAAGGATACAAAACGAGAAAATGAGTGAAAATTTAATAAAACAGATGGAGGAGAGATTTGACCAAAACAGAGAAGAAACTAATGAAAATTTTAGGAAACAAAATGAGCATAATAATGAGAATTTAAGACAAATCCAGGAGGAGAATAAGCGGATAAATGAAAAAATTGACAGTATCAAAGAAAGTACTAAGGAAACCTTAAGGCAAACTATAAGTGAAAATAATAACCAAATGAAGGAAGAGTTCAGACAAATCAATGAAGAAAATTTAAGAAGAATTAATGGTAGAATTGAACAGGTCAATGATACAATTAACCAGAAATGGACCAAATCGATGAGGAAAGGAAGCTAGAAATAGCTGACACTAATGAGAGATTGAGAAAAGTTAACGAAACCATTATACAAAATAAAGCAGTTATAAATACCAGAATAGACCAGGTCCAAGAAAATAGTCGTATTCAAATAGAAGGAATACAAAAGGAACAAGAAAATTTAGTGAATTTACAGAAACAAACCGGAGAAAGGTGTGACAATATTAACACTACGGTGAATAATTTAACTGGTCAAGTACGCCAAAATCAAGAAGAAATTGAGTTAATTAGGACCAGACCAAATAATATTACTCATGTTTCCACAAATGAAACCAGAGAAGGGATTAATTTCAAAAATTATCGGAGAAACCCCATGGAATTCCTGGCCAGAATCGAGGAACATTTTAATAAACATCGAATAACTATCTGGAGCTCGATTAGAGAGATGTTGGATGAGCATTTTAGGGAGATTACGGACAACTGGTGGACAGCAACCAGGAATGAGATAGTGGACTACACTCAATTTAAAAAACTGTTTAAAGAAAAATATTGGTCCGAAGCAATACAAAATATTATAAGGGACAACATTTGTCAGGGAAGATATGATGGAAATAGAGGTACATCTCCAACTACTTACTTCTGGGGAAAGGTATGTTTGGGGAGACACCTAGAGCCAAGAATACCAGAAGAATCCCTAGTAACTAAAATGGCATACCATTATGACACAGGAATTGCCAGAGCACGCCTGGGAAGCCAGATTAAAACGATCCACGCAATGGCTGACTTATTAGAAAATTATGAACACGAGGGTTACTACAAAAGAAGCAGACAACGAACTGATCAGTGCGGTTCAAGAAATAATAACCATGGTATGAATCCTAATCACTATAATAACATAAATAACCGGAATAGTTATGATTTTAATGGCAACGATCGTAGTTCCAACCAAAATTTTAATCCAAATAATAAGCAACAAGCAAACTTCAATCGAAACCCAATTAACAATAATAATAACAACAGGCCCAATCAAAATTACCATCTGGGTAATAGAAATAATAATAATTATAATAACTACCGAACAAACCAAAATTATAATAATTTTAGGAGTAACTCAGGAGTTAATAACAATAATAATCAGGGTAATTATAATAATAATCGTCCGTACCGACCCCGAATAAATTATATCAGTGCCGAAGAAGGGGATTACTGGAGATACCATCAACCTTGGAGGAACAGTTTTAATAACAGTTATGATCAAAGAGGAAATCCCAGAGGGATGAGTCACCATTATAACCAAGTAAGAAGTGGAAGCCAGGAGGACTTCCGAGAATCAAGGGGAAGTGAACAATTAGACAACCGAGAGGTTGAACAACCAGGAACCAGCACACCATTCCAGGCAAATCAACAGTCATGCCCGGAAAATAATCATGATAGCCTTAATTTAAACGGAGTGAGGCAGTAATAAACCCTCGCGACCCCTTACTGCTACTAACTACTGGGTACAAAAACCACCAAATTCAAAAACATAGTAACAACAAATTACTACCAACTAATTATGAAAAACTAATTATGGAAAATAAAAGAATATTGAAGTACAAAAACCACCAAATTCAAAAATATAGTAATAACAAATTACTACCAACTAATTATGAAAAACTAATTATGGAAAATAAAAGAATTTTGAAGTACAAAAACCACCAAATTCAAAAACATAGTAATAACAAATTACTACCAACTAATTATGAAAAACTAATTATGGAAAATAAAAGAATTTTGAGGTACAAAGACCATCAAATTCAAAAATATAGTAATAACAAATTACTACCAACTAATTATGGAAAATAAAAGAATATTGAAGTACAAAAACCACCAAATTCAAAAACATAGTAATAACAAATTACTACCAACTAATTATGAAAAGCTAATTATGGAAAATAAAAGAATTTTGAAGTATAACAACAATCAAAGTTTAAGGACGGATAGTCAAAATCTTACTATTATTTACAATTATTATTTGAAAAATCTTCGAGAAGAACTGTTGGAGGAAACAGTGACAAGTAGAATCAACAAGCATAATGAAATCCTATACATAACCGCTCAAATTGAAGGAATTCCTACACGAATAATGATAGATACTGGTGCAAATGTATCACTTATTAACAACGCTGAACTGGAGAGAATACAGAAACAAAGTAAAAGTATAATACCTACCTTACCTGTCAATAATGTTATTTTAATGGGTGCCACTGGGCATCAAAATAAAACAGTGAGAAAACAAGTGTCATTGGAAATAGAAAGCAAAGGTGTTACAATTAATATTATATGTTTGGTCGGAATCGGCCTACCATTCGAATTATTAATCGGATGCGATATGCTGAGGAAATATTCAGCCATTATTGATTTGAGCAAGGAGAAGGTGTCCTTGAACTCAGAAGGTGTTATGTGGACGGCAGAGTTAATAGGAAGCGATGGTGCCCCTCTGAACCGTACCCATCACCAAGTTAGGGAATTAAATTTTTTAAAGAATGACACCCAATGCAGAAAAATAATCTATAATATGACAAATGAAGAGCTGTGGAACAGTAAATTACAGGAGATAAGAGAGTTTAGACACCAAGGCACAAATAATTTGACAGCAAAACAAGTAGAAGATCTCATTATGATATATAAGAAGTATAAACATGTATTTTCAGAAAAAACCAGGAAAAGTAAAAAACTATCAGTGTAGAATACAATTTAAAGAACCAGCAGAATTCCAAAGAAAATCCTATCCTATACCATATTCATTGAAGGAGGCGGTTAGAGCTGAAATTAATAAAATATTGTTAAATGATATAATTTAGCATAGCCAATCACCATATTCTAACCCAATAGTAGCAATTCAGAAGATTATAATCAACAATCCATGAAAAAATATCACGAGGAAGAAAAGGAAAAAATAACATCAGTAATTATGTCCTCACACCTAGTGAAGTGTTCAGAAATAATTACTTCTGAAGGGAGGCAATTTGTAACGAAACAAAATGTTACAAAAGAATAGTAAATAATAGTGAAATCCGATCCAGAGAGGAAATAAGAAATAATAATTGATAGCAATTTAAAGGAAACCTAGTTGGTTTGGCTTATTTAATATTATCAAGAAACCCAGAAATAACCCAGTAGAATAGGGCAGTAAACAGACAAAAGTTAAATAAATAATAGATATTTATAAGTGTATAAGATAGTATCATATACACGTTATGTAGATGACACCTTCATCATTTTTAACGGTACCATAAGACAGATCAATAATTTAAAAAACTATTTAAATAATATAAACAAGAACATACAATTTACCCTCGAGGTTGAAATAGAGAATAAACTTAATTTTCTCGATTTAACAATAACAAGGTTTGACAATAGTTTTCAATACCAAATATACAGAAAACCTACCACCACCGACGCCACTATACACGCGGATTCCCATCACCCTCTTCCTCAAAAAATGGCCGCCTATAACAGTTTCATACATAGATTGCTCACCATACCGTTGGAAATCAGTGACTTTCAGGAGGAAGTCAACACCATTAAATACATAGCTAAGGCCAATGGATATACGTGCTCTATGATCGATGCTTTGATCAAAAAACACCAGAAAAAGTTACATAACAAGAAAACAAAACCGAGTAGTAACCGAGACAGCACGTACGTGACTTCTATTTACGGCTGAACTTTACCCCATACATTAACCAACATTTTTATAAAATTGAATATAACTTTAACTTTCCGGACCGATAACAACATTAAGAAAATTCTTCACCATAAAGCTGCAAAACCAATAAAACAGAGGACAGGTGTCTATAAAATCCAATGTGACGATTGCAACAGCTTCTATATTGGACAAACCGGCAGAGCGTTCAAAAAACGCTTCCAAGAACATTTACCAAAAAACGACACCCACATTCTCAAATCCAACTTTGCACGTCACCTCGTAAATAATAATCATAACTACACTGATTTTGACACCAACTTTAAACCATTGCACTTTTGCAAAAAAGGCAGATATATGGACACATTAGAAGAATTTGAAATTTACAAGGCCTTTAAACAATTTAAAAAGACGAACAATTCACAAGACGGCGGATTCATATTAAACGACCAACTTAACTTCAAGTCAAATCCCTTGTACGACACAGCCATTGAGATACAAGATGCGTTGCACAGATAACAGTTTACTCAGGCAGTCAGTGCGCGATTAACATCGCGGCGGTGTACACCGGCTATAACGCGAAGTGAACTCATGTTGTGATAGTGCGTGCTTCTCTGTGCATTTAGTACATTTTAATATTTTGACGAGTTAATATTTTAACCATGGATTTTAATTTTAATTTATTACATTTTAATCTTAATGTCTGACGTTCTGTGAAGAGGAATTGTTCTGAAGATGGGGCATATGCCCTGAAACGCGTCAAGCGGAATTACAAGTAAGTCACTCGACGGATTAGATAAGCAATTATTTATTAAATAAATAAACCTAGTAGGCCTAATCAACTTACCCTGAATAACAACCAAACCCAATAAAGAGTACCTAATCATAAATTAAAATTGTATTAACAAAATTGTATAGGCATATTTTTAAGGATAGAAAAAGGGACACAAACCTTTACAGTGATGAGTGATATAATATAAATAGTGACACAGACTACCGTTAAACAGTATTATTTATTATTTATAAAAAGTATTATTATTTTCATCATACAGACAATAGTTTAAAAGTATGAAATAATTAAAGTTGTTAAAAACAATTATTATTATTAAGAGTTTTGTTGTAAGTTATAAGATTTTATGTCAACAGTTAATTTATGTAAATATATTTATCTCAGGCAGTCAAAGTAGAAATTACAATCAACCATAACAAATCCACATATCCACCACATATCATAGAAATTCAAATTAATAAGGTTTTACAGTTATAAACTGAGGCATGTTTAGTATCAAATTGTTTATAATTATATAATTAATCATCATGTAAACATTGCATGTATCATTAGAGTATAATAATAAAATTATCTATTAAGGGTAATTTATAAAATATAAAGTAGGTAATGGGTGTTGATCCTATAACATTTAAACTGTACATAAATGGCCAATCAAAATTTAAGAAGTTTGTATGAGTTCGGTGACTAAAAAAGAAGAAATAACACTTAATTGTTAATTGTGATGGAAAACAGTTGAATAGTGCGTGTCTAGATGTAATTAAAAAAAATAAATATATAAAAATAGATAACCCGTTTGTGAAAGAAGATCTGAATGACCATCATCGAAGATAATAATCCCTCCACTACAATTTTCATGAACAAGTAACACACACAAGCAAGAAATTATCCAGGATAAACCAGAAAACCCTTCAGCAATATCGTCTAGATGTGTAAAGTATAATTTGACAATATTTTTTTCCAACAAGGAACAACCACTAGACAATATAACAATTTACACTAACACTAATCACTAGTAAACATTTTAAAGTGAAAACAAATTCAATATCTAAACGAACAGTGATTACAAGGAAAACATTTATTGTACACATTAATAAACTTCATTATTCTCTGACACAGACAATATAGTAGCCATGATGTTGACATCGCTCTAACCTACATGCTTTTACGAAGCGTATTGAATATCGTCAAACCTTCTATGTTACTTAATATATAATTTTTGTAATTTTTTAGATTATAAGTAATATATTGTTTGTAAAGGTACTCTCTATTATTAATTATCATGTAAAGGAACTTTTCGTAGCAGCCACAAGAATTCCCACGAAATATATTAAAATTATTTAATTATTAAATCCTGAGATAAGTATCAATTGTGACAACCGTATGTATCGAATGGAATTTTCCAATAATTTGAATTTATATTACAGAGATTAAACCATTATGTTATTAAATCATATCCATGCGTTATTATTTCAGGAACGTAATATATTATCAGCATTTATTTTATAATTAACAAGGATCAGAAGAATTCGGGGAGTCATTGGAAGTACGCAAACTGCAAAACCAAGATTAACCTCAAATAATAGGTTAAAGCCTAATATCGAAGGTGACTTGAAAATTTTGGGATGACTCGACCGCTATTTTTTGAATTGATTTTGGAGTTCTAACTACTGAATTGGAATAATTATAATTCTGATTCAGAAACCAAGGCAGAATAATTCAATTCTTTTACTTATATATTTAAATCACATTCGTAAACACACAACATAAATATTCCATGATCAGCTGATACACTATTTACAACTATTTATTACAAATTAACATATACAAGGAATAACACGGGCAAATCATTATACCATTAAGATACTACGGGTACAAGAGTCGTATTATAATGTTTACATAAAAGCATCAATAATACCATATTAAATGTAAAATGTTACTCAGTTTGTTGTATTCATATATTATATGAACAATTATAATGAAAAATGAAAGTTTATAATTACGTGGAATCCTGGCGTGTTCAAAACTGCTTCGGACCTGTTGGTTCCATGCTGATCCCGTCCGGCTTTCCTTGATGTTGGTGCACCGCCTGTTTGTGCTGGTTGGATGAAGCTTGATGTCGTATCTCAGCGTGATTTTACCGTTGTGGAATTTGCTGCTGTTGAATAACTTTCTTGTAGTTTCTTGTCATGTCAGGTATGACGCTCTGTTGGATCTTGTGTGTCACTCCTGAAGGTTGTCTTTGTGGCAACAAAGGCATGCCACGGCCAGCAATCTCAATTTGAAAGTATTTACATTTGAAGATTGTTTGGGCTGTCGCTTGTGGACAAAGAAATGCGGTCGCTTGTGGACCAAAAATGAGAAATCCTGCCCTTGAGGACCAGAAAATGTTGCGTCTGGAAGCTCTTGATGTTCTTGAGTTATTCCTACAACGCTAATTGGAGAGGGCTGGTTCAAACGAAATTTAAAGTGGACTGTATATTTTTCCTGTAATGATAGTTTATTGAAAATTATTGAAATTTGATGCGATTGCTGACACGTGCAGAAGTTGACTCGGCATGATGCCCATTAAATTAATTAGAAATAAAAGTCGAAAGACATAATAAATAAGGCAGGAATCGCCCAAGTAGAGTCAGTGCATGTTGCACATACTAAATAATTAAATAATGAAAGCCAGTAGCCGCGACTGGAAATGTTACGAGTGATCAGCTCAGAGTATTGAGAATAACTAACATAAAGTTCGCTACAGGCAGCCCAGCTGGGAACCGGCTGTAGTTAATAGATAAGAAAAAGCGTAATGTCATCTGCACGTGGCGAATTGCAGTATTTAAATTACAGAGTTTACAAGTTCAAAGTTTGAACATATATCCTTTCAGATTTTCTATTTGTCTACTCGTTCCATTGAATATCATAAAAGTATTGTGACGATTTCATTAATAAAAAAAAAAAGAAAATATATATAAAGGAGAGAAATTTAAATTTTAATAAATCGCACATTTAAACAAATTTTAAACCCCTGAAATAACTCAAAATAATATTTAATAAAGAGATTTAAAAGGCCAAAAGGAATGCGAGTGTAAAGGTAAGGAAACCCTTTAATAATTTACCATGCATCGACATGCGGTAACCGGAATCAACTTGCATACAGACCCATAAACAAAACTAATAATATCTGTAAATTTGCAATTAAATAAATAAATAAACAATAACACAGTAGTATACCATAATTAATTCTGAAATAAAGCATATCTTTGGATAATTAATAGGTTAAACATTAATACCGTAATTATCGAATAAAGGTGGAACTATTTTATGGTGAAACGTAAACTCCACGCAGTTAACTTACCTGTCCTAACATAGTAAATCAGTCGAGATGGAGCGTTCTCATTGTAAACAGTACATACCGGAACCATGCCCCAAAAATACGACAATATTTGGTTTTTTTTTAAGTATAGATTTAACAAGGTGCAGAGGAATGTAGCGGTAAATTAGTGTGTCATAAAATAAACATGTAATCTATAAAAAAAAAAAAAATAGGAATAAATAAGTGTTCGGGATGACATCTCTACTGACTAGTGTGTAAGATATCAATGTTGCGTTGAACATAAAAAGGTACGAGGTACCTAAAGTGAGAACCTTTTATCAATAATGATGTGACGTGCATTTCTGTGGCAAACAAAAACATTAACTTGAGTTATACTACTAAAGAGGCTTAGCTACCAGACTTCTGAGAACAGCATACCAGCTTCATAATGACCGAATCACTTCAGGAACTTCAGCAGGAAAGAAAACTACAATAAAGATCGACCATCTGTGGACACCCCAAGGACCAAGGAGCAGGACACGGAGTAAACATCAGAATAGCAAGGTGACGCGGAAGCATGTCTTCTGTGGTTAATTAACATTCAAACAAATGATTTGTAAAAGACACTTTAAATAACAATATAAAAGACTTTAATAATAGTCACTTTGTAACATGTAGTATGTCATACAATTAAAAAATTTTGTAGTAGCAAGTAATGCTTATATTATAAAGCTTCTCTGATACTAAAAGTTAAATCAAGTCCATTCTTCAAATGCCCCCCCCCCCCAAATAGTATGATAGTTTATGAGTAAGTGAGCTTTACTTAAAAACCAGTTTAATATCCCGGATCCGTGGAAAATGCTAGCATATAACATTCCTTATTTTGAGGGCCTCTTCAGAAAATATGTTGTAAACTGTAAACTATATATTAAGAAAACCTTATGGTGAAAACCTCATGTAGAGCTGTTAAAGAAATCGTTTAATAAAGAGATGTCATTACATAACACTTAACACTGACTGAATAAATCATCAGACACCCCTGTAAAATTCTTTAATTCTAACTACAGCTTGTAAAATTAATAATTAGAAGTTGGTTACGACTATGGCAGCCTATGCAATTGATCCGAGGCAATTAAGCACAGGTTCCCGATGTTATAACGTAGGTAAGACGTTACAGTATCATCAACGTAACGTACGTAAAATTTAATTTTATCTCGCTGTTTATTAAAACTAGACATTAAAAACGTATTCTCAAAGTGGTTCAAGTATAGGTCCGCTAAAACTCCCGATAAAGTGACCCCACTGCTAGACCATCCTCCTGCATGAAATATTCATTATCATAAGAGAAATAGTTTTGTTTAAGTATTGTTTTTAACAATTGCATAAGCTCATCAATTTTATTTCTACCTAACCTATTTGTTGCAATTAAGCTATTTCTGAGAATTACCATTGTCTCATCTACCGGTACATTGGTGTACAGATTAGTTATATCAAATGAAGCCAACCTATATTGTGGTGCTGATTTAATAGTTTTAATTTTTTCAACGAGATCGTAACTGTTTTTTATGCTGTAGTTATTTATTATGTCAATGTTCTCTTTTATAATCTTTACTAATCTTTTAGCCGCCCTATAACCAGGGGTAGTTGTGTAATTTACAACAGGGGCTGTTGATGTTGGAGCTTAACATCATCATAAGCTCCAACATCAACAGCAGACATTGTTCAGAAAAAATAAAATCAATCTGGATTAAGGAAGAGATCAAGCAACTTTATATTTTAAAAAGTAATTTAAATTCAAAGCTTTATCTAGCCCACTTGGAAATTTTAAACGAGCTTCACCGGGCAGTAATAAACGGCATTTTCGACATTATCAATAGGCAGATAAACAAACTTGTCAGTTCTCTTAAACGTAAACAGATAAGAAAGTTTCAAAACCTATATACAAAACAACACATTGACAATAATAATACATTAGAACATAGCCACGTATTTTATCAGCGAGTTGCAAATTACACTGGAATTAAATTTGAACAAAATGAAATGGCATTATTGAACAAGGGTTTGATGTATAACATTCCCTCGTTTAATAAGAACTTTATGATTCCTGAAATAATATGCGCAGAAGCTGCCATAAAAACTATTGATAAAATCTCGCATCAGGAAGAAACGCGTGCCATCATAAATAGCAAAATAAACAAAGTCATTAAGAAAGATTCCCACATCACTAACCTGCAAAATAAATACAAACGTGATGTGCGTATTGCACGAGCGTTTACGAAAAACTTCGACATGATAACGCTATCGTCACGAAAGCTGATAAGAGCAACACGGTTGTTATTATTAACAAAAATACATATACCAATAAAATACAAGAATTCATAAAAAACAATAGTATTAAAAAGCTACACAAGGATCCCACCAGCGCCTATGTCAAGGAATTAAACAATGCTATAAATAAATGCCCCAATCTCCTCAACGAAAGCACTAGACGTTATTTAAAACCCATAAATGCCAGGGCCCCAGAACTTAAGGGTTTACCCAAAATACATAAAAAAGATATGCCAATACGCCCGGTTGTAAATTACACAACTGCCCCTGGTTAAACGTGACTTGGAGACAATTAAAACAAAACGAAATAAATATTGTTTATTAACCCTTTGATCAGTGACAACTCGGTCAGTATATTTTTTTGAAGTTTTGTAAAATGTAATTTAATGCAAAATTGTCAACTTCAATTATAGGCAAATTGATTTAAAATACATAAATAGTGTTAAATTAAAATTTTCTACTTTATAAATTTTTCTGTGTGTGAAAAATCTTGAAGCACGGATATTGGTACAGGGCAGCGTCACATTCCATACATGTCCAGTGAGTATCCTTTCTCCTTTGGTTGTATGTTTGCAGACCTAGCAAACTCTGAGGCCTTTGCTTCATGTCTGTTGGTGGAATTGGCTCCATGAAATGTCTAGCTGACAGACGCAGTGGATTAGTTAACCTTCCAGCTCCTGAAGAAACCCTCATGGGTATATATTTTTCTAATAGTTGTCTTATAATATTGGATCTGAAATGTGGCATGTTTTCTATTTATTTTTACTGTACCACATGCGCCAGTGCCATTTTTATAAAGGTATTGAAACAAAGTGGGACGAGTATACCAGTTATCAACATAAACTTCGTGACCTTTGTTCAGATATGGTTCCAGAAGAGTAAGTACAACTGAATCTGTCATTCCAAGATCTTTATCAATCTATATTAGTATCTGATCCAGTATACAAAATAAAATCTAGTATGTAATGAGTCTTACAGTCACATAAAAAAAAACATTTTTATACCAAATTTATGCCTTTTGGATGGAATTGTCTAAAAGAGAGTCTACCCTTCCACAGGACCAAACTTTCATCAATACAGAGGTTTTTAAGAGGGGTTGAAGAAATTTTTGAACTTTTTTCTAAGTGTTTCAAAAATTATTGTTATTTTGAACAATTTGTCACCAGCAATTTGGGCGAGATTATTATTGAAATGTAGCATTCTGTATAACAAAAAAAATCTGTCCTGAGAAAAATTTTACGAGTGTGGAAAAATTGGATCAGTTGTCCAATACTCATGAAGCCAATATTTTTTTGTCTGTCCCATAAGAAGAACAGTAGCTATAAGTGGATATATTTCACTTACATTTGTGTCTGTCCAGTTGTAAAGTTTGGATTTAGGTTTTATTCCAGCTTCTGTTGCTTCCAATTTTGATTTCATAAATCTATAATATTTATTAGTCTCTTCGACAATGTGGTCAACCAAATAATTATCAAAAGTAGTCTCAAAAACATCAGCTTCTAATGGATTGCTGCTAATAACATCTGCAGGACTTCCACTCGTACTCTTACCAAAATAATCATTTGAGGGAACAAAGTTATGATCTTCTATCCATCTGAAGTTACCAGTTTCTTGGCCTATCTGTTCTTCATCTGACAGATCATCTCTGCTCTCTGACTCATCAAAAAGAGACATCTTCGTCACCCGATTCATAGTTTGTAATATATTCACGAATTTCGTCTTCAGTCAAATATTTAGACATTTTGCAAAGTTTATCAGATTGCTAAATCAACACTCAACTGACGTGGCAAAAGTTGAAAACATACATATACGTGATTACTGTTCAAAGGGTTAATGAATACAGGAAAAAGGGCCTGATATATAAAGTAATCCTTTGGCTCCAAAACTTAAATGTCAGATCAAAATACATAAGGAAGGTTTACCAGTAAAACCAATTGTTTCATTTATTAATGCACCACATTATAAAATATCTAAAGATATAAGTAAGATTTTAAAGGAAATATATCAATATGGGGAGAAATATAGTGTTAAGAATAACATATAGCTTATAGAAAAATTAAGAAAAGTGGTAGTCAATGAAACTATAAAACTCATATCTTCAGATGTTAAAGATATTGTAACAGTACATTATGCAACCTATTTTTAGCTGTTGACGAGTGAGTCACAATTACGCACACTAAATGGAATTTGTTTACAATAACAAATTGTAATTGTTGTTTGGGTGAGGTGGAACAGACTTACGTCATTATGTATTTAAACTGTAAACAAGTGTTACATCAGCCAGTCAGTCAGTGGCAGCAATGTGTGGCTGAAACCAGAAAAAACTGGTTTTAATTGTGCAGTAAAACAGACAGCGTTGTGTAGAACAAAGGAAGTGGAGCTCATTCTCACAATCGCCAGCAGCCAGTGTACATGTATTTTTTAGTGCCTGCGGGCAGCCTAGGTAGGCCTACTGCTCTCAAAAGTTATAGAATCATGTTAACTTATACAAAACAGTAAACAGGAGTTTACCGAATTTTTGCAACGTTTTATTTTTATTGTAATTATCATAAAAAAGAATAATTACCGAGAAAGTGCGTGGTTACGCCCAAGTGGTGCAACGACTAGGTGAATGTGAAAGTGGGACTCACCAGATAAGTACTAAATAATAAAAGAACAAGGGTTTAAAAAATTTTGTCAATTGCGTTTAAACAAAAGTATGAAATAAAATAGAGGGAAACTGATAAGAGTGTGAGAAAACAGGGGTATTAGTAAAAAGAAAATAAAGTACTGATTTGCTAACATTTATCTTTTTGTTTTGTTTTCTCTTTTATATTTGCAATATTAAACAATATTCCATTATAATAAAATATGAATTTTATTGCAATGTGTTAAATTAATGTATTATGCCACTCTACCTATAACCTATTCTCTGTGTCCAAAAGTTCATCTAACAGCCTTGGAATTTTCTGTAAGGGAGAGTTGGTATTTTAAATTGTTTTTCACAGGGAAATGTGTTACTGTTTCCACATTTCCTCCAATAAAAATGTGGTGGTGGCCCTGGGGCTTTTTTGTGTTTTTGGAATCTGCTGAAGATAATGTTTGTTATCGGGGCTTAATTCCTTCTTTTCTTTATTCCAAAATGTTACAATATGTTTACTAGTATAAAGGTAGATAAGGTGATTAACTTATTAGAAAGTAACTTGTGCGGTTACAAATACAAGAACCAAGTGTTGAAGGTAATAAAAGAATGTGTAAGGCAAAATTATTTTAGATTTAACAGTAAATTTTATACACAAACGGAAGGTTTACCTATGGGATCATCATTGTCTCCGATTATAGCAGAAATCTTTATGAACGATTTAGAAAATAGGTTATTGGATACAATGAAATACAAAGAGAAAATAAAGTTGTGTGCTAGGTATGTAGATGATGTATTGTTGATGTGGGAGGAGAATATAGAAGAAGTGCATGATTTTGTAAAGACGGCGAATGGTATGGATAGTAATATACAATTCAAAGAAGAAATAGGCGGGAAGGAGTTGAATTACTTAGATTTCTCAGATAAACATAAAAGATGGAAAATAATTGATGTTGGATATATTCAGGAAGGGAATTTATTCGGATCTAATTATTCCTAATGATTCATACCATCCATATAAATATAAAATGGCAGCATTAAACACTTTTTGTTATAGGATGTATATGTGTTTGAAAGATGAAGATACCAAGAATAAGGAGTTAAAGAGGAAAAAAGAGCAAAAAATAATTATTATAATATGAATGTAATTAACAAAATAATGGGTAAGATCCATACCATAGAAAATGTGGGAGATAGGAAGGAAAACAATTATATGGGATCAATAGCATATAAAGGAATTATGACAAAAAGTATTGTGGAATGTTTTAAGAATTATGATATAGATGTAGCAATTACAAAGTGTATGAAAATGTTTGATAAAATTAGGAATAGTAATTCAGAAGAAATTTTACAAAAAAGTTGGGTATATAAACTTAAAAGTAAGGATTGTAGTAAATTGTATGTAGGCGAAACAGGCCATAAATTCGAGTGTAGACTGGCGGATCATAAAAGAGGGGAAGGATATATGAGATCCAGTTCACTATATGCTAGGCATTTTGTTGAAGGAAATCACAAGTTTGTTAATCCGTTAATTCAGTGGAAAGAAAGTTGAGAGAAGAACTTGAAATATTAAAGGAACGGAAAAAGGGTTTAAATAGTTAATTAATTCAAAGGTGGAATTTGATAATGAAGATATATTTTACCACATATTAAGAAATGTAGAACATAAAGATTGGTAGCAGTCTGATACATAGTGGTTGGAAAAGTACCAGGTCATAATGGAAAGTTACCAGGCAGCAGTGGAAAAGTACTAGGGCATAGGGTAGTGACTTGGCTGATTGTTTGCTGGGTAAGACATAACAAGGGTGTTTACTTGCTATGTTTGTTCCGCTTCTGGGTTGCAGATAAGATATATAAAGGAGTGAAGGTTTCTAGGTAGACTTAGAACAATGTAAGTTCTGTGTTTGGGTTACTGTACCTTAGCTGGTTTGTTCCACTTACTTGTAGGTACTGGAAACTTGCCCTTCACCCTCCCTCATTCATTAAATAATGGATAATCACTGTACATCATGCATCCAGGGGTCACATGACTATATTATAGTCTTCGTGGATGTGAGAGTAGGATTTGTTGGCAGAACTGAGTCCAGTTTGTTGAACCTCTGACTAATTTGTCAGAAAAGAGTAGGCTTTTCTCAGAGTTTTATTACTATTGGCACCAGCAACCAAGATCACCTCTGAGAACCTATACCAACTTTAGATCCCCTCCAGTACAAACTAGTCCTGAATACAGTGACTTATTAACAAAAGAATTTACAACTACTTACAAAAGACATTTATACCTAGTTACAAAAAAAAATATTTACTCCACCATAGCTAATTCGGAAGACTTCATGCGCGATGTTCTCTCATTCATAATATAAAAAATTAGAGTTCTTTCATTCTAAAGACCACTTTAGGAAACACTCTTTCACAGGGGACCAATGACACAGGCACACAAAGTTTTCTTAGCAAGCAGAAGAGGAATACAATTCTCCGCTCACTCCACCTGTAATGGGACATATCTGGGGCGGGGACAAATTTTAATAATTGAAAATAATTCAAAGCAGACAGGGTCCACCTTGGGTGTACCTCATTCTACCCAACTATACATGCAGTGTTATTACAAAACAACACGTCTGTGTTTTGTCTCTGGACTCAGACAGGCCAGACATATTACATAATGACATACAGTGCTGCCACCCCGTGAATCACGGAAAACCTAAAGTCAACGTGCGGATTTCACCAGGCGGCCAAAAATTGCAGAATTCAGTGGCCCAGCTTCTAGAACATTTCAAAATAACCAATTGGAGCTTGTACTGGCGATCATGTGACCAGCCTCACCCCTGGTAGTCAGTACCCTAACGCCAGATTAAGCGGCAGTCAACGCAATTTCTTCAGACCGCGTGGTCTTAAAATAAACAGTGCTCGCGAGCGAGTTACATCGGCCGACAAAATGTTACAAAAGAAAATGTAATCAAAAACAGTATTACACTACTATATACTGTTGGTATATTTACAATGAAAAACTTATAACCGATTGAAATAACTGTTCAGAGTGATGAGTGATACCACGAGTAACACGTAACGGTGGTGGAACTGTCTGGAACGCCGTGGATTGGTTAAGTACCATTCATAAACAACCTAATCAATTTTATAAACATATAAAATTGTTACAGATACAGAGCTCTAATAACGGGGGTTAGAAAATAAAAATGTAAAAAGAGTGAAAGAGTGCGTGATACAAAATACTGGATCATTACTAAGATAAAGTAAATGGTTATAGCCATTTAAGAACACTCATAAGAATTGTTTCATTATTGTTTGGTATACTGATAACTTTATATTTTTGTTTACGTTCTAAAAAACAAAAAAAAAACTTTTAATCAATGTATTAATCGACAAGAGTAGAATTTGATACACTATTATATAGGTGTAAAACATCGTAATTTTATTAAATAAAATAAAAATTAGTTGTTTCAGTCATCATAAACTGCGTTAATATCATTTCGCACTTAAACCCAAATAACCCCTCTGCAACTCATTTTGTCTATAGAATCCTGGAAATTAACCCGAAGGTACATAAAATTTTATAAACTTGGAAATTTAATTAACGTAATAAATTGTATAGTTTCAGTGGCGTCCTGAATAAAGGGACTCGATTATATTTGTAATAAATTTGTATAGTTTCACATCATATCAAAAGGTCCATGTATCTTGGAAGCAAAAGTTCTCCCAAATACTTATCAGTCTCAATTATTCTGGCTGTTTGTGTATTTGATTCACCAGTTAGCTAAAAACAGAAATATTAATAAAAATGAACAAAAACTTAAACTTTGTACTGTAAAATTAAACAGATATGAAGCAGCATGCAGGTTGTAGTGGGGAGAAGTCGGGAGCAGTGGAAGCCACGAGAGAGGAAAATGTCTACTAACGCAGTTGAAAATATTGATCTACTCTCTGAATTGTTAATAAGACACATATGACATGAGTAATCTATTTTGACACGGATTAACTTTTTATACCTAATGTGCCGAAGTTAGTCAAAAGTCAAACCTCCGCTCAACAGTCCCTGAAAGGACCAAGGCGTACCACGCGGCTGTTTTGTTCAATGTGACGGTTGCATGGCTAGTACAACGCGTCACCAGCCGCTAGTTGCGGTATTCACAGCCAGGAGGCGGCGCTGTTATCTCAGCGCCTACTCAATTCGGCCTCACAATGCTGAGTGCACACCGTACGGAGCCTCCGCCGGGAATTGAACCCGGGACCACGAGCGCATCAAGCGCTCGCACTAGCCACTAGACCACCAGGAGGCTCAATGTGCCGAAGTTATGCTTCCTTAATTAAAGATGAAAGAAAATTGTAAAATTTACGTTTCTCCCTGTAAAAGTACTAAAATTTAAAAACTGATATCACTTATAACGACAGCTGAAATAAAGCAGTTACATTGCCTTGTCGGTTCACAATTATTTTCATTTTATTATATTTATAACTTTATTTATTTAGTTTTCTACTGTCTATGATTATAGAGTTTTCAATTGTTTATTTTTAATTTTTAACGTTTTTGTGTTTATTGTTTTTTATATTTCAATAGCTACATTATTAATTATATTACTAAATACTTTACTAAACTAAATTTTACACCCCTACCAACACCACAAACATATGCACAACTAGACATATTGTAACGGGACGTTTAGGCCCCTCTAAGAATATTTTTTGGGGAAACAAAAAATAAATCATAATAGTAAATTTTATTTGGAATTATAACAACGCATACCAGAGGACGAATTCGTGTCAAGGTCATCAACCGCGGAACAACAGGGAGGCAGCTATTTTTAGCCGAACGACATTTGACCTTTGTCAACAGTGAGCAAAACATATAAAGTCATAGCCGCTCCCAGACATTAATCAACACTGGAATGTCGATCCAAAATAATGATCTCGCCAAAACGGATGTTGAAACACCAATGGAACAATGAAACCAGACCACGTGATTGTTCGCCAAATTAAGAACCGTCATCCGTACGAAGGCCCAGTCGACCATCTTTCTCCGTGCTGTACAGCCGCAAAAGTTACGTAACGAAATCACGGGCGCCCGCATATATTAAAAAATAAAAACAGTATTTTGATTAGCAAGATTCATCACAGTGACAAATTGAAACAAAATGACAGTTCGGCAGTAATATCAGAAAGTGAAAACGAGAAGACATCTAGACAGTGCGTGCACGAGGAGACGTCCCATGGGCGCACCTCTACGACTCATGAAAGGGAAGTAAACCATACTATAATAAATAAATTCTGGCAAATTTCCAAAATATATAAAATGAGCTCAAAAATGTACCGTATGAAAGTGTGTGTGTTTGTATGAACAAAGAATATAAATTTAAGAAGTGCTGGGTTTGCGGTCAAACACTGATGATTTATTGTAATCCAACATTTTACGAGAGAGTAAAATGTTAATGATAATCATTACTTGTAACTTGTTTTATCAACTGCGCCTCAGGGCAGAATAGGTGTTTTCATGTTATATTTCATGTTTTCGGAAAAAATAAAATAATGTTATATTTTACTTGATAAATATGTATTTTGTTTAATTGTATTTGCCTATTTTTCTCTGCCAAGTACACTAAACGACATCCTTTAACACGTAAAGTCAATTATTATACAATTTTAAATACTGAACTGTTTCAGTTGACGCCCGAACAGGGATGTTGTAAATTAAATTTAAAAATTTACAACTTAGTCGAAAATGGCAGAGAAAAATACAAATACAAACTTATATGAGAATGCATCTGTGGGATCCATTTTGGATGCCACACAAGATGATGTAATAACCACAAATAACTTGACGCAAAATGAAAATGTCAATGAGAGTGTAGGCGAAATAGCAACAAATGTAATTGAAATGGTAGAAGCTGAGAGTAGTAAAAGTAATGATGTAAATATACTTAATCAATTAGTGATGATTATGGAAATGATGAATAATAAATTTGACCAACAAAACAAGAATATGAGGGCCAGTAGTGAACAAATCAGTGAAATGAATGATAATTTGAACACTGAAATAAATAATAGATTTAACAAACAAGACGATAAGTTAGGAGACATAAATAACGAAATTGTGAATATAAGAAACGAAATAAAACAACAGAATTGTGATATTAATAAAAGTTTAGAAAAAGTTAATGAACATTTTAGCGTTATAATGATGATGACGAGTAATAATGAAGAAATAATTAACGAGGTAAGTGATAGTTATAAAAATGAGTTAACAAGTAGTAGTGGTAAGATAGTTGAAAACGAGCCATTTAAGGGTGATACAGTGAAAATTAATAGTGACGATGAGAATATAGAGATAGTAAGAGTGTGAGAGAATAATGGGAGTAGGGGGTGGTGAAGGAGTATAAATCAGTGTTTGTAAGTTAGAGAGAGAGTATGAAGAGAATTATTTTGTGGATATGGGGCAGAGGGTAAATTTTCCCCGGGTTTATTGTGAACCAAGGTGTTTACAAATGGTTTTGAAGGGCGAGAGTCCCTTATTGGAAAATGATGCGTTTTCAAATTGTTCCCTGAGTTTTGTGGTGTTCCTGGAAAAGCCAGGAGGTGTTTTTATGTTGCAGTACCCTCTGCATGGAATGATAGAGAAAGTGTGAAATGGTGTTATGATGAGTGGTATTTTAAGAGGGAGATAGAGTTGTTTGAGGTTAGTAGAAGTTATAAAAAATTAAGAGATAGAGTGAAGAGTGAGAGAGCTGATGATTATATTGAATTCTTACCTGGCGATGTAGTTAGCGCAGCAAGAGGTGATAACAATGCTGATAACTTACCTGTATCTAAGATGGGGTTACTTGTAGTAGATGATTACTATACTAAAGAAATGATAAAAGATTTAATCATAACAGATGATACTAAGGGAGAATTGACCATACCTAATGTCGACAGGAATTTTGAATTAATAGTATGCAATAATGTTTTTGAATACTATATTGATACGAGAGATAAAATTATTGATGATGGTTATTCTCTACTTTTTTTACTAAGTTACTAAATAGGCCTACTAAAAATTTGGTTGTAGGTAAGTTTTGATTTCGATTATGACAGTAAACATGGACATTTTGTAAGATGAAACATGCTTCAGGCACAACAGAAAGAGACAATGTAATAAAGATTTCACACAGTTACAAAATGTTTAATACTGCCATTATTTTGTAAACAGTGACTTGTCGTGTTGTGTCTGTTGCAATGTTTCTCAAAAATCGAGCCTAAACATCAACAATTGTTGTATATTTTGGAATGTGTACACTTTGTGTTATGATTAACGAAAAACGTAATAATATATGGATCCACATTGATCTGGCATCTTAATTTGTTTGAATAAGTAACATTAATAACAGCATCATACGTGAAATGATTTTGTGTGTGTTTAAAAAGCAAGCAGATGTAAACTATCCGTATAGACTGAAACTATTTAAGTACCATAGAGCACATTTATTTACATGCAAATATAATAATTATTTAGGTCAGTTCTTCACCCTACTAATATTTCCGTCACTGTTATCACCATTAGCCTATTATCACTATCCCTCAAATTGGCTTCACTGCTGCTATCTCATCTTACATTACTTTCTAAACGATCTGTTACAGTATCCCTTATTTGGTCCTATCTCATGTAGTCATTTTCAATTTTCATGACGTCACGTCTTGATCTCTAGTCTGCAGGAGAAATACAATCAAATTCCTTTGACACTGTCTACAGAAAAATGCATGGTTTTTCTTTCAAAACGCTTCTTCACGGTTGCCCAAATCAGTTCCATACAATTCAAATCTGGCTGACAGGGTGGCTTTTGGTTACCAAAATAGCATCTATTTTAAAAGTTTTTTAAGTTGGTTTGTTTTGTTTAATTAGTGCATACAGCTCAGGCTTTAACATAGATGGACTACAAGGAATGTAGTGGTTTTTTAACCAGTTAATCATGTCTGCCTTTTTTGTTAATGATGTTGGAGGTGCATTTATTTGTACATTGTGGTAGGACGCATTAGTTTACTATTACGCTGTTCTTATTCAAATGAAATGAAACTAAACGCTTCACTTTTGATGAATAATGATGTTTTTTGAAAAGTACTCACACAATAACCTCCACAGCGTCTCGGAGAAAACTAAGCTATGTTTATCTGTTGACGCATGCACATTACATAACCTGCGCTGTTAGCGCGAAAACGGTTGATTCATGTCTAGTGAATCTTACTATACAAACTATTTGAGGGATAAATAAAACTGGTGATACTTAACTTTTAAACAGACTCGTCAAATTCAGGCCACAAGGATGAAAATAGTGCAGCAGCAGGTGTGACTTCCAGCTCAGAAGGGGCTATTGGAGTTGGTGCCAGGGACCTCAGTTTTTCTTTTACAGCGTTCTCAGCATCCCTAAGTCTGTGGTCACTGGAAAATTCTTGCTTCTTAAAACAAGGATCCAGGAATACTGCTTGGCCTACTACTGGGTGCTTTTCTAGATCGTTGGTGCTCACTCTAGCATTTAATTCCTCCAGTAAGATTTCCTTCATTTTGACAACCTCAAGTGGGAGACTTGCCATAGTAAGTAAATTTTTTTTATTACCCTTGAAAGAATAGGTATCTTTTATATTGTTACTGCCTTTTCTTGCTTCATCAAAAGGATTGTAGCGGGTCAAATTTTGTGTGTGTTTATTTTAACCGTTTGGGGCATATATTTATATTTTTATTTATTTCGTTTTCGGGCGGACTGGTATAAAGTATGGTAAAGCTGCATTATTGTGCAATGTAACAGAACAGTGAAACAACGCTATAAGACGCAGTTGTTGTTGAGGAATGCGGCAGAGCATTTGCACCTCCACCAAAATTCCAAGAACTATGCGAGAGTGTGGCATTGCGCTCCCATGCGCACACCAAGCATGGGCGCCTACCCAAGCGTTGGCAAAAAAGTAAGATGGCCCGAGAGTGAAATTTTCAGCGTTCATTTGGGTTCACTACGGAAGTGTCGTTTAGACCACGCCCACTCTAATGACATCAGCAGAGCCAAGCCCAATATTAAGCTCTGGCCATCCACATATGTCAGCTCCATTCCCTATATAAAATGGTTACACGACAGCAGAGGAACAAGGAGCGGCGACGAAATAATCGTGGCAGTGACCAACAGCTTCTCTCCAAAGCAACATGTACCTGTTACGTTCTACGTGACAGTGGACATTAGGCAGAGACGCCAAGTGGTCAACGAGATACAGAGTTCCGTTACAGACGCATATATTTTGTTTTCGGGCCCGGTTGGTCAAGTTTTCGGAAAATCTAATTAATTCAGGAAGACCGACCGGGACCCGAGGAAGTGACCGATCTTACAAACAGTGCAGTGACGATTCAAGTGTAGCTACTAACAAAATGTGACCGAAACGAAAGCACGTGCTCGGCGGACCTCGCGCATATCAAACTAATTTTTCTGTTAGCTTTTTAGAACATTTTAAAAAAGGGTTTGTATGGGGTGTGATAGAGTGTGTGGCAAAGCTGGGCGGCTTTTTGTGTATTTGTATTTTTATTTGATATTTGCATTTGTGTCTTGTGAAATAATAAGGTAAGCTGTAATTCCTAAGTGTTATGTTGGTGTTGCATCACTTTGCAGTAATGTATCTCAATGAATTTTAATGAGTTTACAAGCAGTCAAGATTAAATAATAATAAATATTACTTCTCTTCCATACCATTGAGAGTTAAATTCTTTCAATGCCTTATGTCGTTATATGTATCGTCAGAGTTCGTCGAACGAAATGGGTTAGTCCACACTATGCGATCCGGCCAGATCATTGCTAAACGGTAAGTATGAAGTTGAATGTAAGTAAACAATAAATATCTAAATTCAATTATGAGATAAAAGTTACAATTGGTGCGGCGTGACGAGGATTTAATATAACTGAAGAGGGGTTATTTTAACACCGGCCTACATCTGACGATGCATAGCGAAGTAGGGTTATGAAAGCAAATTGATTTGGTAAAATATCAGTTTTGAAATAAAATTACAAATTGACAGTTGTTACGTAAGCAAAAATAGATAAAGTAAAAATGTCCGAGAATACAGAAAAAAGTAGTATAATAAATTCAATTATGAGTGAAAGTGGCCTTGAGTCGCAATCGCTGGATGAAAGTGGTATGTTGAGGGGGGAGACGGGTGCTGTTACGGAAACAGCTGGCGGCAGTAATGTAATAGTTCATTCCACTCCGATTGCGTCTCAACCACAACCAAATGAAATAGACGTTGATTCGGGGATTCAATTGACCCCCGTTTCAACTAATAAAAGTAAACAAGCAGAGGAAACAAATATGATGAGTGTTATGCTCAGTCAATTCGAAAGAATGAATAATAATTTTGAGACCAAATTTGAAATTTTAAGTAACGAATTCAAAGAACAGAAAATAAAATGCGAACAGCAGAATATTAAAAATGATATTATTTTTAATGAAATTAAAAAACAGAATATTCAGTTTCAGCAAAATATAAATATAAAATTTGACGAGTTGATAAATAACATACAAGACAAGAATGTATGTCTTGAAAATGCCAATGAAATGACAAGAAATAGTTCGAATAAAGTAGAACAGAGTAAGAATAATACAAACGAAAGTTGTAATGACAGTGTTGTGTTAGGCAATGAATTAATAAATAATAATGATGATAATAATAACGAGAATAATAATGTGTTTGAGAAATTGGTATCAGAAAGTGATACGGTAAAAATAAATAATGAAAGTATAGAATGCAGTGATTATGAGATGTTAATGTGTGTCAGTGAGTTAGAGAGAGAGAGAAAAAATAATGTTGTAGTAGAGTGGGGACAGAGGGGAAATTTTCCTTTTATTATTTACGATGATTTAATGTGGTCACAAGAGTTTTTGAAGGGCAAGAGTCCCGTGTTAGTAGAAGATTTGAGTTTAGTTTATTTGTATAAGTTTATACCCTCTGTGCGGAATGATTTTATAAGTATGAGATGGTGTTATGATGAGAGTGATTTAAATAGAGAATTGTGTGTTGAGAGAGAGATAGAGTTATATGAATTAAAGAGAGATTATGAGGAGTTGAAAGAAATATTAGAAGTATATTTAAACCCGAATGATGTAATTGATAATACAAAAGTAACTAACCCGATATTGGAAATATTTACTGACGGAGAGTTAACAGAAATACTTAACGCAGACTTGGTGAATGATTATTATGGTATAACAGATAAATTGAAATTGTTTGGTTATGATACACAAGACAACAATATGTGTGTCAATACAATTGAAAAGTGTTATTTAGAACCAAGATTAATTTTTGACGATGGTGGCTGAACTAGAATATCAGTGTATAGACCTTGTTAGATACTGTAAATTCTGGTAATGACCTTGCTGATTTGGACATCTGAAGTGAGATACACTTGAACAATTTTGACGTATATTTTGTAAATAATATTGAATTCATTTGTGTGTATTGTGAAATGTAATGTGTATATGTTTTAGAAAATGTTGTATTAATAATAATAATATTATTAATATTTTTGCACTCTAATTAAATAACAAAATAATTATGAAGACAATAGTTAATGATTTGTAGAATGTTGATAATAATGAGATATGTTATTTTAATAATCAAATGAATTAAATAAGTGGAGATGTGTAGATAGTGTGATTGAATATTATGTGTTTGAATTTTATAAGGTAATTAAATTGTTTGGTGAGATTTTGATTTAATAATAATTAATAAGTAAATAAATGTTAAATGGTTTATTTTGTGGAACATAATGATTAAAAATATGTATTAATAATAAATTTAGAATTTTTGAAAATCTGATTACAACACAGGATAAATTCATCATGATGATAAATAAAAAGAGTTAATGAAAAATTTTAAATAATAATGTTTATAAATTTTTATATAAAGCATTTAAAAGAGAATTATGTGTTTGATGTATGCTAATAATCCAGGTTTACTGCTATTTGTGTATTGTGTTATGTGATGTATTATAACAGTGTAGTGTGGAACTGCTATGGGGGAAGGTTGTAGATTTTGTATTTAATATTTTATGTTAATAATGGTTAAGCTTCCATATAGAGTGGGTTAAAAACCCCATCTAAATTAATATTGTCATTTAAATATAAATTCGTAAATTTAATATTACGAAAGATATTTTACTTGTGATTCCCCAAATTTTCGGGCGGTCACGGCCTCACCGAACCCTGACCGTGGAATTGGTTTAGCTTTAACAGCTATGGTTGGGGCACATTACGATTACGCGCTGACCATAACTGGCCATAGCTGTTATCGTTGTAAAGGTGTATTTTGAAATTGATGGGGGGTAATAAAAAGGGGAATCACCAAACTATGGAACAGCGGCTGCCACTCTGTTCGAGTAGGAACAGCAGAGCCAGGTGGTAGATCCGTTTAAGGGTGCATGATTATTAACAAGAACATGTTGATGTTCACAAATTTTAAACTTAACAGCGGAAGCAGAGACACGGAGAGGTAAACCCTGCTCCAAAATATACAGTCTCTGTGGAAGCGAAAGGGCGAGACAGTCCTCCATAATCCGAAATAGTGTGTGTGGCTGGGAGGTGACGTAAAGGAGTCACGAATTTAAAATTTTATGACAAAAGTTTTTGCGTATTCAAAGTTTAATCCAATCAAAAATGCTTGTGCTCTGTCCACATAATTATATGCTCAGACTCGTAAAATAAGGTTCATACTATAATTTTAAAGGTATCATTTTATTGTTGTGTGTTAGATATAGTTGTTGATAAAATGTATTTTCATTATGTGTGTAATTTCTTTTCTAAGCCAATCATTAGACGCCTGGCAGGCAATCAACATAATAGAAGTAAGTGTTGATAATGTATTACATGTATTTGTTCAATTTTAAGATGTAGTTTCATTGTGTTTTTATGTTAGGATATCGGCTGATCAACAATACCATGTCACTGGTATATGGGTTTGTAAATGTTACAAGTAATTAATGTTTAGTGTACTACAGATATTTTGAAGTAAAGATAAAAAGAATATGAGAAATGAAATAATAATAATTTATGCAAGTTAATAAAAGATAATTCATGGGTGATAAATGTTTTATGGGACATGCAGACCTGTCCAAAGCTGAATGTGAAATGATGGAGATGAATATAATGTAATGTTGTTTTTGAGTTGATGTGATATAACAGAATTTTGTGAAATATAGATGTTGACACAGTGGTAATGGAGACTTTATGTAGAGTTTTGAATGATATATATTTATGTTTATAGTTAATGAGGTTATTTTGTGTATTTGTAGTGAGGTAATGAGATTGAGATTTTTGGGGATGGCAATTTTGTATTAGGGGGTAGTGTATTTGGGGAGTCTGCAACAAGGGTTGGGACGGGATTAGAATAGATTTTAGTGAGGAGGGGCCGCCTTAGGTAGAATCCGGGCCGCCAGATAAGGGAATGAGTTTTGGGAAGGAAACACGTATCCTATGTACAAAGGGTTAGAGAGTATTTTATATGTAGAGAAGGCGGCGAATTGTGTTAAATGATAAGTTGGGGTTTAGAATGTCCTGATTAGTAGATATTTTGATAGAGTTGGGTGTCATGGGAGTTGTAGTTGATGAATATTAGAGTCAGAGGGAGAAAGTTTATATATGTATAGAAATCTCATACAGAAAAACGAGAGTAAATAATTTACATCACCCACAGTATATTAAGGTAAGATTGTTGAAAAGCCAGAGAGATTCATGATAAAGAATATACAATTGTTTATTTTTTTTCACCAGTGACAGAATTTTGATAAAATTTGAAAATAATGTAAAGTCAAGAATTGTTTGTTTTAAATAATTTAAATGTCAATCTGTTTATTATTTATAATAATATTTTGTTTGTTTTAAATATTTTGTTTTATTATGTTTTGTATTTCAAGGTAGGATATTACAGATGTTTAAAGTGTTTTCAGAAATCCTACATAACATATGTAGGTCAAGGGTTTTGGACTTGACCTAGTTATGATCAGCTGATGAGTTCATACACCTACTAAGCTTGTGTATAGTAGGAAGCTAATTGTGATTTGTTTGTTTAATTAATTCAAACCAATATTTGAATAATTTTAATAAATGTTAGTTAATAAATAAATTTAATAAATATTTAATGAATAATTTTTTTGAATTTTAAAATTTTGAAAATTTTAAATTTTTTTTGAAAAAAAAAAAAAAAAAAATTTTGATTTTTCGCCTGCCAGCGAGTGAATATGTTGAGTAATGATTATGTTATTGTGTATGTATTAATGATGTTTCTTTTATTGTATTGCTTCATATTGGTAGACTATAAGTGATTCTCCATGTTAGAATAGAAATGTTTATATTAATAGGAATGTTTAGGTTAAGTCATAGAAACAAAAATTAGAAAAAAGAGGAAGAGAATTTTTTGATAAACGATTATTTTTTGAATTTTGAATTTTTTAAATTTTTGAAAAATTTTAAAAGAAAGTTTTATTCTTATGTGTTATGGTAATATGTAATGTTAAAGTGTGTGAGCCCAGTATTTGCCAAAGGCAGCCCAGCTTGCAAAAAGGGGATCCACATCGGCGGAGGAGCTGGAATAATTTTAGCCAGGGATTGAGGATTTTTGGGGGTAGCGTGTTAGAAGGCGAGGCGCGCTGTGGTGCGAGTCTGATCGATTTCTCGGTGTTGGGATCTCTTACGGAGAAGTCCAGTGATCTCGTTCAGATGAGTCCATGGTCACTGAGCCCGGGGGGGGTCGTGTACCCGTGCAGATTAAGAACCAGGGGGTTGTTGGCACCAGTTCCTCACCGATCCTCTTCGGGGTTATCGATGAGATTTCTTCTGTCGTGGACAGCAGAATTCTCATCGAGGGGGTATTGTAGCGGGTCAAATTTTGTGTGTGTTTATTTTAACCGTTTGGGGCATATATTTATATTTTTATTTATTTCGTTTTCGGGCGGACTGGTATAAAGTATGGTAAAGCTGCATTATTGTGCAATGTAACAGAACAGTGAAACAACGCTATAAGACGCAGTTGTTGTTGAGGAATGCGGCAGAGCATTTGCACCTCCACCAAAATTCCAAGAACTATGCGAGAGTGTGGCATTGCGCTCCCATGCGCACACCAAGCATGGGCGCCTACCCAAGCGTTGGCAAAAAAGTAAGATGGCCTGAGAGTGAAATTTTCAGCGTTCATTTGGGTTCACTACGGAAGTGTCGTTTAGACCACGCCCACTCTAATGACATCAGCAGAGCCAAGCCCAATATTAAGCTCTGGCCATCCACATATGTCAGCTCCATTCCCTATATAAAATGGTTACACGACAGCAGAGGAACAAGGAGCGGCGACGAAATAATCGTGGCAGTGACCAACAGCTTCTCTCCAAAGCAACATGTACCTGTTACGTTCTACGTGACAGTGGACATTAGGCAGAGACGCCAAGTGGTCAACGAGATACAGAGTTCCGTTACAGACGCATATATTTTGTTTTCGGGCCCGGTTGGTCAAGTTTTCGGAAAATCTAATTAATTCAGGAAGACCGACCGGGACCCGAGGAAGTGACCGATCTTACAAACAGTGCAGTGACGATTCAAGTGTAGCTACTAACAAAATGTGACCGAAACGAAAGCACGTGCTCGGCGGACCTCGCGCATATCAAACTAATTTTTCTGTTAGCTTTTTAGAACATTTTAAAAAAGGGTTTGTATGGGGTGTGATAGAGTGTGTGGCAAAGCTGGGCGGCTTTTTGTGTATTTGTATTTTTATTTGATATTTGCATTTGTGTCTTGTGAAATAATAAGGTAAGCTGTAATTCCTAAGTGTTATGTTGGTGTTGCATCACTTTGCAGTAATGTATCTCAATGAATTTTAATGAGTTTACAAGCAGTCAAGATTAAATAATAATAAATATTACTTCTCTTCCATACCATTGAGAGTTAAATTCTTTCAATGCCTTATTTCGTTATATGTATCGTCAGAGTTCGTCGAACGAAATGGGTTAGTCCACACTATGCGATCCGGCCAGATCATTGCTAAACGGTAAGTATGAAGTTGAATGTAAGTAAACAATAAATATCTATATTAATTATGAGATAAAAGTTACAGGATGGAACATATCTATGCAGAATTTAATAACTGTCCAGTCATTATTGAAAAATTTATATTTTGGTGCTTGCCCCTAAAAGAGCTAGAGTTGATAACAATGGAGTCCTTATTTTCCAAAAGCCTTTGCAACATTTGAAACGTAGAGTTCCAGCAAGTTGTAATTGACTTGTTTTAATTTCAGTTGAGGCAATCCCATCTGTTTTTGCATTTGGTCAAGTTTACTTGTAGCATATGAACTCTGCTTAAAATATTGAACAACTTATGAAATGATTGCCTCTATTTCCTGTAAACCCTTCTGAATAATAAAATTCAGTGAATGAGCAAAACACTAAATGTGCCACCAGTTTCAAAGATGAACTGCAGCAACCATGTTTGCTACATTATCTGTCATAACTGCTGTAACTTTATATAGCGCTGTGCCCCTAAGCTACAACTGAGTTAGCCCTAATGTATTTCGCTTTCTACTGTGGAGCGTCTCTGCGTGATAATGAACAGGAGTAGATAAAGTGCATAAATGTCAGTCATAAAGTTGATATCGTATCTTAGAGCAAGCTACAGGTCTCAGTGCAAACAAAAACTACTTTGTAACATTTTACAACAGGAATGTTACAAAATCTCATCATTTACGTGAGGCGTGCAGTGAAGTTAAAATTACATTAACAAAAGAATACGACAGTCTACTTGGTCATAGTATGGTACAGTGGAAAACAAAATACAAGACACCAGTTATGTCACAAATCACCAGCTTTAATTATCACAATTAAACAGTTTGTAATTAACAAGACAGTCTTTTACAACAAATTAAATAAAAAATTGTTCACACGCAATAAATATGTCTACTAATATAAACCACAATTGTATTACAATCATCCTGCACAACACATAACACTTCTCCACAATACTACAAACGCACTCCAATAATTCGCAATTCAAACTGAAACTGAACGTCGTTGAGTACTTGTGTTTATACCCCGCCAAAATACCATAATATTCTATACTGTGCATTAACAATAAAGGAAAACATTAGAGCATAATTCATTGTGGTATTGACACAGTTCGCGCTGCTTCTGTCACAGTCTAGCTAATGCGTCGAGAATCACGTACACCACACACACTACAACCGGATTCTTCTGGAACATTCAATAAACACATAGACTGTTCTGTAATTTCGTAACACTGCCCCCTCCATAAGCCTGTTCATCCCGAACTGGCAAACCGTCCCTGAAGTAATACTTGTCCAGGCGATCTAGGTGGACAACTTGCGAAGGATAATTCTCTGGTTCTTCGAATTAAGTCTCGTGTGATCCGAACATCAAGTTCCCAGGAATACGAGTTTTCCACTATACCGCTAGTTTTGCTGGAATCACTCCTGTTGCATCATGTACTGATGACCTAAATACCACTGGCTGATCCAAGTCTGTTTGGTTCTTGTCAACAAGCTCTTGTATAACTTCATCTTCAGCAACTTTCCCCCGGGCGCTTCTAATAACTCAGGAACAAACAGGTGCTTTTCCTTGACGCCCATAGTTGGCTTTCCAGTCACTTCTTTTGCCGTTTCACGTATTTGTACTTCCTCTGCTAGTTCTTCTTCCATGTTTGCCTGCAATAGGAAAGGTTCCTCTTGACCAGACTTGTTGACTTCTTCTCCAGCCAATTCCATTTGCTTGATTGCTGGTTGGCAGATCCTGTCATTTTAGCCATGCAAAGCTTTATCTTCTCTTCCCCAACCTTCAGGACATTCTCTCTCAAGCCCACAATGAATCCGTAGGCATTCATAATGTCCGTGCCAAGAATCACTTCATCGACAATGTCTGCAACAAGCATTCGGTGGCTAAACTCGAGAAGACCCAGCCATACACATACGTCTATCTTTCCTAACACATTCCAGACAGTCTGTATTGTACATGAACTAATTTGAGGCCATCGGTTGCTGATTAAGACAGGGCACACAGTAGACACTGTAGCGCCTGTATCAACTATAAATGATGTTGGTTTACCTTTCGCAAATCCATTAATGATCAGGTTTCCAGTGGTCTTATGTAGCGTGGAAACTTTGTGCTGTTCCTTACTTCTCCAATTGGTGCGATCACTTCCTTCTCTCGGTATTTTCTTCTCCAAACAGTCTACCTGTAGATAACCACATTTCCCACAGTTGTAACACTTCGGTCTTCTGTCTTTCTTCCATTGTTCAAACTGTTGTAGCGCTGCTGACTTCTTCACCTGTTGTTCTTGAATCGTCTCTTTATTCCGTCCATTATGACGATACTGTGATATTCAATCTGTTTGGCTACAATGTGATGGTATACTTTGATTAATGTAGGTCGGCGATTAGGCAGCTCCAAAACGGAGCAAAAAAACAAGAGTGTCTGATTTATTATCATGCCGTGCCATTCTTAATGTTTGTTGTAATTGACTATCTCTGATACCGTCAATAAACAGAATGAGAAAAATCCACTTCCAGAAGTCCTACAATTCTTCAGGATAAGCCAATCTCGTCGGTAGGTCAACATTTGCTTTAAACCCTAGAAGGCTCCCCCCTGAATGCTGTCACCTCGCTTTAAGTTGAACACGGTACACTTCACACAAATGCTGGTCACTGTACTGTAATTCCAGAGCTTTTGTTAATTTGGCATAGATGTTCTGACTGTCAGATGGCACTTTCTGTACTAGCTCTGTGGCAGGCCCTTTTAAAGCAAGAATTAGTAAAAGAACTTATGGTTCATCTGTCCATTTATTTAAGCGAGCGGCAGCTTCAAATTGTCGATGATAAGTTGCCCAATGAGTCCTTCAATCAAACGTTGGGGCCTTTGCGAAAACTGGCCCCACTACAGTTTGATTTCTTTGATATTTTGAACCTTCATCAGCATTTATTATTGGTCTTTCTTTATCAACTATTTCCTTTACTAAATGTTCAACTTCCTTTTTAATTTGTTTTATTGAATTTGTAATAGAATCTTCTAAACTTGACATATTTGTTTTCATAGTTGATACAGAATTTTTTATTTCAGATATTCTGTCAACTTGTTTGTTCAGCTTACCTCATAACAGGATGAATTTTGCAGTGGTATCCTCTTGTACGAACGCCTTAACGTCGTCTGTTTGACGACTAAATTCTTCTTTTTGCCATCTCTCTGGTGTTTCATTTTCACGCTCGTTTTTCTTTTAATCATTCTTCCATTACTGCTTCCTGTCATTCCTCTCCCATTTCTCTTTCCTGTCTCCGTTTCTCATCCAGTCGTTTTTCCTTTTCTGCCGCCTCTTGCTGGCGCCTTTCCTCTGCTTCTTCTGCCTCTTGTTGGCGTTGTTCCTCGATCTTCAGTAGCATTGCTTTGAATGATTCTATCAACAGACTAATATCCATTATATTTTTAACAACTACCACTAACACCACTCTTCTACGAAGTGTCCTCTGTTTCCACTGTTAAAGGTTCTATCCCAGTTCTGACACCACTGTTACCACGGTCTACTTGGTCGTCGTATGGTACAGTGGAAAACAAAATACAAGACACCAGTTACGTCACAAATCACCAGCTTTAATTATCACAATTAAACGGTTTATAATTAACAAGACAGTCTCTTAAAACAAATTAAATAAAAATTGTTCACATGCAATAAAAATGTCTATTAATATAAAACACAAGTGTATTACAATCATCCCGCACAACACATAACACTTCACCACAACACTACAAACCGCACTCCAATAATTCGCAACTCAAACTGAAACTGAATGTTGTTGAATACTTGTATTTATACCCCACCAAAATATCAGAATATTCCAAACTGCATATTAACAATAAAGGAAAACATTAGAGCATAATAATTCATTGTGGCCTTGACACAGTTTGCGCGGCTTCTGTCACAGTCTAGCTAATGTGTCAAGAATCATGTATGCCACGCACACTACAGCTGGATTCCTCTGGAACATTCGATAAACACGTAGACTATTCTGTAATGTCATAACAATATGGCCTATCAACTATCCGCCACTCTGTAGGTTATAACACAATATAATTCGCTTTTTAAAAATTTACGAAGTTGGTGACTAGCATAATATATAATTTATTATAATCTTATAATCTGCATTATATATATTGCAACAGTTCAAATTTGAGTATACTAATAAGGATATGGTGAGTGTGCGAAATTTACTGCAAGACCCCCTTAGTCCCAGAGTTTTTTTAACACCCTTTTTCTAACCTCCAAAAAAAAATTAAAATTTTTTTTTCTGGGAAGGCGTCACTTAATATTTAAGACTAGGCACATGGCCTAGATGGAAATAAAATGTGTTGAGCCCATAGTGACAAGTCTTGCAAGAAAACACTTGATCAACAATAACAAGATTTTATTTATGCAGATTGAATTTTAACAATTGCTTATACAATCATCTTTGGTTTGAGTTTTCCTTAATTCTTAACATCAATTCAAAAAATCTAATATCTCTTTAAAGCCATATGGTGGTTTAATTACAACAAGAACATTTCAAAATATCTCCAACAATTAAATAATGACATGCCAACCAACTGAATTTATTATATTTATTATAAACTTGTATTTCTGTATTTTACTTTCAAAAGAATTGTTTTTATTGCATTGGTAAAGCATGAACCATTCATTAACATACGATAATTATAAGTATCTGGAGCTGACACTTCATGATCATTAGATAATACGATAATAATTAAATTAATCTTAGTACGTAGGCTTTCACGGCCGGTGTCATTATGATTATCTTCTAAAACTTCCGGGCTGAAAGGCCGTGGTCGAGTGCTTGAAATACTGCTAAACGTTTCGGCCGCACCACCGGTGGCCATCTTCAGTAGCGAAAAATTGTGTTCGAATAGATGACACGCCGAACACGTCTCCCAATGAACTGGGAACAAGCAACAGTGAGTTACGGCTACGATAACTCTATTTATAACTTTTTGGCCGCTTAAGGTGTATCGCGCGGACCAATGAGAAGCCAGCTCGTCATTCTCGATTCTGATTGGCCATGGAAAATAAACCATGCCAGACACTATTTAAGGAGATGCTTTCACCTCGGCGGTTCATGTCGCCGCCTACCAGAGCATATCCCGCTCGACACTACCCAGCATGTCGACGAGGCAGTTGCCTTATTCGACACAGCCGTAGTCTCGGCGGTAGACGTGTCCTCCCGGATGAAGCCAGGGCTCACGCCCGACTATCAGCGGATCCCCGAAGAGGTGTCTCAGCTCGCTTGCGAGAGGAATCGCCTCCGGAGACGCTGGCAGAGGACTCGTGACCCGGCTGACAAGGCTGCGTTCAACAGAGCGTCCGGCAAGTTGCGTCGCGGCATGCTGGCGTTCCGTAGACGCAACTGGGAGCTAGCTGTTACACAGATGGATGGCCCTGCCGAGGACCGTAATGTCTGGCGGATTCCCAGTGCCCTAACGGGAAAGCGCAAACGCGCGCCTCTCCCCGCACTGGCCGGACCCGGCGGTCAACCCCTTGGCCGCCCCCTCGAAAAGGCAGAGTTCTTGGCTGACAGTTTAGACCGTCAGTTCGCTCCCAACCCATCCAAGAACCCGGGCTTCACTGAGCAAATCTGCCGCGAGGTAGAGCGCTTTCTATCGGCCGATATCACAGTCCAGCCGGAGCCCATCTCCCCGGAGGAGGTCTCTGAGAGGATTGTTCAGCTCAAGCCCCGGAAGGCGCCTGGCCCGGACGGAGTCATGAATTCCGCCCTCCATCGCCTTCCGGAGCGAGGAACCCAGTTCCTCACTGACCTGTTTAATTCATGCCTCAGACTGGCCTATTTTCCGGTGAAATGGAAAACGGCTACCGTAATTGTGATACCTAAGCCGGGAAAGAGTTCTTCTCGCGTGGAAAACCTCAGGCCCATCAGCCTCTTGTCCGCGACGTCCAAGGTTTTTGAGCGTCTGATCCAGCGTAGGATCCGCGACCATCTAGAAAGACTAGACGTGCTGATCCCCGAACAGTTCGGCTTTCGTGAGCTGCACTCCTCGACTCATCAGCTGATGAGACTCGTGGAATGCATAACCGAGGCTGGCTGCCAGGGCAAACAGACGACTGCGATCTTACTAGACGTAGAGAAACCCTTCGACCGCGTGTGGCACGAGGGTGTCCTGTACAAACTCACGGACGTCCTTCTCCCAGACTGCTACGTTCACTTGATCGGCAGCTTTCTGCGAGACCGTAGCTTCCGAGTGAGAGTAGACCACGCTCTCTCTTCGGAGAGGCGTATTACCGCTGGCGTCCCTCAGGGAAGCGTCCTTGGGCCTCTCCTGTTCTCGTTGTTTGTCAACGACACGCCCCGAGTTCCTGGAGTGAAATTGTCGCTGTTCGCGGACGACACTGCGGCTTTTGCCTCAGAGCCGAACGCGAGTTATGCGGCAGTTAAGCTCCAGCGCCAACTCGACGCGTATGTCGGGTGGACCGATGACTGGAGAGTTGCCGTTAACGCTTCCAAGAGCGCCGCGGTAGTATTCTCGCGAAAACGTAAGCGGCCTCGGCCGCTTAAAGTAGGCCCCGTCGAGGTGCCCTGGACCAATAGCGTCAAGTACCTCGGGCTCCACGTGGATTCCCGACTCACCTGGCGAACCCATGTACAGTACATCCGACAACGCGCTTCGGCGCAACTCAGTAGACTCTGGCCCGTGCTTTCTAATCCGGCAATGACCCCCCGGCTAGGTAAGCTCATAGTCAACACGTACGTGTTGCCCGTGATTACCTACGCCTGTCCTGTTTGGGGATACCTGGCTCGTGGTCATAGAACAACGCTCCAGCGCGTACTCGACCGGGGACTGAAGCTCGCGTGCAAAGTCCCCCGGAGATACTCTTCTCGTCTTTTGAGGAGAGGACTCGGTGTCCGCTCTCTTGATGACACCGTGAGACGCCTGGCGCGTAGATTCTATGTTCGTTCCGACAGAGTGACCCACAATTCCCTCATTGCCGGACTTGGTAAATACACCCCGCGACCAGGTGAGTCCCGGAAGCGACCTCGTTTGCTAGTCCCGGTGGTATAATCCACCAATCGCAGGTCGCTTCACACCCCCCCATAATTAGTTAAAAGTATATAATGAACTCAAACAGACCCAGTGGCAGGATGCTACGCGCTATCACTGGCACGGAGGCTCTCTGCCTCGCGGGGAGCGACCGACGCCTCACGGCGTCTGCACGCGGGACTGGGAACGGGCGACATCTGTCACCTGAACCCGTCCTTGCGGCAGTGCCCACTGATTGCTGAAATTTTTAAAAATAAATAAAAATTGAAACCCTTTCTCCCCCGCCTTCTCAGTTAACTGGTTGGCGGTTGTCCATTCCTATTTTTAGGCACCAGTCGAATGAACCAGGACTAAGTATATCCACAGGCAGCCATTGGGCTCGACCCAGATGCTGCAGTCATGCACCGGGTGCAAAGACGCCCCGCTACCACAGAGCTACAAGCTACAAGCTACCAGTGGCAGGAGTCCTTTCTGAGACTCGGGACACTGCACTACTCGCGACCCGCGCAACCCCCAGTTGTGTGTCGGCGGTTCATAACAGCCCTGCGATTCGAAGGAGCAACATCTCTCTTGAGCTCTCTCTTGATGGGAAATTCTTCATATTCTGTGCGTTCTCGTCTCCGGTTATACCGTTACTTAAACAGTGCGTCCAGTTCAATTTTACAAGTGTTTGTGCAAGTTTTTAACCAACTACTCAAGAATCAGTGCAGTGCAGTGTTGTGTTTCTTGTGCCGTGCAGTATTTCGTGTTTGTTCCGCTGCTGCCTGGAGCTTGTTGGTAAGTGATCTGCTTTTGTATTTTGCTTACCGTAGTGCTTGGTCGTAGTCCTTAGTCCGTTCCGCCTAAGGCGTAGGCTTCGCCTCGCCGATGGCTGCCCGCAACCCATCTTCCGTCGGCCCTTCTCAGGGCCAACCTGCCTCCGTCGGTCCTTCTCAGGACCTCTCAATCCCTGCTAGCGCTCTGGCGCAACCTCTCCCGGATGGCCCTTCTCAGGACCACCCTACACCTACCTCGTCGCGGGGAACTCACGATGCGGACTCGGCCATGGACACCGATGGTGCATGGCAATCTGTCAGCCGGAAACGGCGCGTCAGTGCCACCTCCACGGACTCTGGTCGAACTTCGCGTCGTGGCTCAACCGCGGGGCAATCTACCTCGGCCTCCCAGCAAATACCCGACCAGCCCCGGCGTATCCCGCCTCTGATTTTCGCCCGGCCTTCGGAATGGGCTAATTTCATGCGGCGTATACACCGGTGCACTCCCTCTGGCACCTTGACTGCTTCGGCCCAAGGTGACAATTCCATTCGCCTCAACCCCACGACCGTGGAGAGCTTCCGTATTGCACAGAAGTTCCTCACGGACGCGGGTATCCCCTACCACACCTTTGCCTTGCCGGAGGAGAAGGAACTAAAGGTACAAGTTATCGGTATCCCTGCAGATACCCTGCCTGAGCTCATTTCTAATGAACTCACCAGTCTAGGCTTTAGAGTCCATAGTGTAACGCCTCTCTTCTCCCCCGGCAAGAAACTAGGGCGCAATGCGTTCCTGGTGAAGATACGAAAGGTAGGTGATTACCAGGCCATTTATGGAATCAACTTTTTGTTTTACTTGAAGGTTAGGGTTGAAGCCTTCGAAGCCCACGCCGGACCGAAGCAGTGTTACAACTGCCAGCGGTACGGCCACTCATCGGCATTTTGCCACCACCCCACCCGCTGTTTGCGCTGTGGCGATAGCCATAGGAAGGACACTTGTCCTCTCGCTCGTGCTACCGCCACTTGCGGGGAACCTCACCCGGCATCATCAAAGTCGTGCAGGTTCTATGCTGCGGCTTTGAAGAAGCTTTCAAAGTCTTCGCAGCAGCGCGTTCCTGCGCCTCCAGCTAGGCCCCAAGCATCAAGGCCTGCCGCCTCGGCGGCACCTATCCCCGCTGCGGCACCGGCACTTGCGCCTGCCCCAGCTCGTCCGGCGTCTACCGGGGCGCCCAGCTATGCGGCTGCAGCTGCTTCTCAGACTGCCGCACAGCCCGCGGCCCAGCAGCCAAAACCTGCTGCGCCGTCCAAGAAAAAGACCAAACCATCGCCCCCCACTTCCTCGCAGCACACGCCCGCTGCACCTCAGCCACCATCTACTCCAGATGTCCGAGATCCTAGGCAGCCGAAACAAAAGGCCCCCGCCCAGAATGGCATCATGTTCAAGCACCCGGCGCCCAAGCCTCAGGCGGCACCGGCGTCTGCCGCGTCCTCGGACGTGACTTTCGCCGACCGCGTGCGCGCTTGGATCAACGCCTTGATCCCACAAATTCTTGCTGCCGAGGATGTCCAGTCCTTACTCGTTATCGTCCTCACCTCCGTGACCTCGCTTATCCCTCTCGATGGCTAGGCCCTTTCGGCTGGTGGCTTGGAACGGATGTGGCGTTCTATCTCGCCGTGCCGAATTGGCCGCCTTCGTTACCGAATATGACATAGACGTCATACTCCTTAATGAAACTCACCTTACTCCTGCACACACGTTCCAGCTTCCGGCGTACACGACGTATCGCACAGACCGGCCTGGCCAGAACCGGCGTGCCGCATCTGGCGGCACAGCCATTCTGGTTCACAGGCGCATCGCCCACCGCCCCCTGCCGCCTCCGGCGACTCGTCGCTTGGACGTGACGGCGGTTGCTCTCTGCATCGGGGATCGGGAGGTTCGACTGGTTTCAGTCTACCTCCCCCCCCCGAGGTGGACCACCGCCCGACGAGGATGAATGGGACGCTCTCTTAGAAGACCCTCTACCAACCATCGCAGCCGGAGACTTTAATAGTAAGCATCCCCTGTGGAACAGCCGTGTCTCAAACCCGTACGGCCACTCTCTGTACCAATACGTTCAACGTCATCCTCATGTGAACGCTCTTGGTCCTAGATCACCGACCTATGTCCCCAATCGAGGGGGACTACCAGACGTCCTTGACATTGCTGTTGTCAAAGACTTGGCCTATCCTATCGCTATAGAAGCCGTGTCAGACCTCTCGTCTGATCACGACCCGGTACTTCTCACTGTTCGGCCCACGCTGGACACACCTCCCCAGCCTCCCCATCGTGTCACGAGAGTCAACTGGCGATCGTTCCACGATGAACTGGGTCGAACAGTACCATCTGACCCCCAGGTCGACATCTCCAGCCCGGATGATGTAGACCGCTTGGCCGACTATCTTCAAGACGTCGTCACGTCCGCCATGGACAAACACACCTATAACGTCCCTGCGCCCAACAGACGGTCGCAGTTACCTGAAGAGGTGATTCTGGCCATCCGCAAACGGCGCCAGCTCCGCCGGCGATGGCAACAAACCCGGGACCCTGCCGTAAAACGCAGGCTGAACGCCCAATCAGACCTTGTCAAGCAGCTTCTGCTTGATGCCACTGCTCATCGATGGGACTCATATCTTGAGTCTCTGGAAGTCACGCCCCAGTCCGTTTTTCGGGCTGCGAGCCGACTCACTGGCGAGAAAAGGACCCGCTACCCCCTACGATCACCGAACGGGATTGTGTACTCCGCGGCCGACAAAGCAGAAGTCTTTGCCGATACCATGGAGGAACAATTTACCGTTCACAGAGGCGTCTGCGACCCCGGCCACTCGGCAGCGGTCGCAGACTTCCTATCTGGATATTTTTCCCGCCCTCCCGCAGACCCAATCGACCCGTTCGACGAGGCTGAAGTTGAAACGGCCATTAGTCGACTGCGCCCCAAGCGGGCGCCCGGCGAGGACCGTATTGGTGCAGCGGCCCTACTCAACGCCCCAGCAAGTCTCGTTTCACTCATCCACGTGCTGTTCAATGGATGTCTCCGGCTCCATTACTATCCCAGCCCTTGGAAACGAGCCAAAGTCATCATGTTGCCGAAGGGTCGCAAGCTGCGTACACTCCCGGAGAATCATCGACCAATCTCTCTTTTGCCAGTCTTATCGAAGGTGTTCGAGCGCCTCCTGCATCGCCGAATTACTCCCCTGCTGGATAATTTCATCCGGCAGGAACAGTTCGGCTTCCGCAGGCAGCATTCGACCACTCTTCAACTTGTCCGAGTTGTCACGCAACTCACTGACGCCATCAACAGGAATCATCAAACTGTCGCCGTCCTTCTGGACGTGAGCAAGGCCTTCGACAAAGTCTGGCACGAAGGCCTTCTCTATAAACTAGCCACCTCCCCTCTCCCTGCCTCATTTGTACATCTGATGCGGTCGTATCTCTGCGACCGCAAATTTAGGATCTGCGTCGACGGGACGTACTCTTCTGTCCGCCCCGTCGCCGCTGGCGTTCCTCAAGGATCTGTCCTTGGCCCCGTTCTGTACCTAGTGTACACGAACGACCTGCCAGTATTGCCTGGAGTCACGCTCTCTCTCTATGCGGACGATGCGATGTACCACACCAGTTCTGCAAACCTTCGTTTTGCGACTGACGTGGTGCAGCGCCAGCTCGCATTACTTCCGGCCTGGCTAAGGAAATGGCGGGTGGCGATCAATACGGAGAAATCCGAGGCGATTGCCTTCTCCCGTCAGCTCACTTCCCGATGCCAGACCCTCTCCCTTGAAGGGAGCCCAATCGCTTGGCAACGTACTGTGAAGTACTTGGGCGTCACTCTTGATCGGCGCCTAAGCTTCAGAGCTCACGTGTCCACAGTGCTCCAGCGCGCCCGAGGCGTCAAAGCCAAACTATACCCATTCTTATCGCCTCGAGGGCCACTGCCATTGCGCACGAAGCTCTCGATTTATCTGCTCTTTCTACGAGCCGTCCTTATATACGCAGCGCCTGCATTTTGGACCCAACTCGCCCCCGACGTCGTTAAACGCATGGAAGCCTTCCAAGCCATTACCCTTCGCCTTATCTCCGGCTCTCCCTGGTATGTAAAAAATGTTTCTATCAGGCGAGGGCTGAAGATTCCGTCGCTCGATGGATTTGCGCGGACTCTCACGTTCAACCTCTTCCATCGAGCATCCATTTCAGATTTTCCCCACCTCCAACACCTCGATAACGATGATAGTAGGGGGAAAATGGGGGTTCAAACGCAACACAATGTCAACTAATAGAGTCCCGCACCAATCACTTTCACTTTCTACTGGACCACAGCATCCGCGACTTTTTCGCGTATATGCCGTCTTTCGTGAGCCTAGATCACTTTCACTTTCTACTGGACCGCGAATTTCCGCGAATAAATTTTTTTAATTTGATATTTTTATTTTTTTAATTAAATTGATTTGTATATCCGCGAATATATGCCGCCTTTCGCGAGCCTAGATCACTTTCACTTTCAATCAGCTGGACCCGCAGCATTCCCAAATGGCCCACCCGCATCCGCAAATATATTTTTTTTATTTTTTAAATAACGCTGATTTGCATATCAGAGGTGGGTGGTGGGTGGGTGGTTCCGACTTGATGAATTATAGTGTATATATTAAATATATGATCAGGGTTACCAACCTTGCATGAGTTCAAATTTGTTGTATGTTATAATGTATATTAAATCTATATGATCAGGTTTACCAACCTATGCAGGGTTCAAACTTGATATGTGTATTATAGTGTATATTAAAATATATGATCAGGTTTACCAATCCTGTATTATTGTGTGTATAGAACAGATCTGCCAACATTTTTCTTCGGTGGGAAATTCAAACTATATGAGCAACGCATTCGCCAGAATCTGAGACTCGAGAGAGTATGTTTGTCGTGCATGCTTTATTTTTTATTCGCTCGCGTCATCCGTATTTAAAGTTCGCTACTTCCAGTACACATGGCCTCCGTAACAGATTTGGTCTCCAACAGGTGTGATTCGAACGGTAAGAGTTAAATATAGTTTACAGACGATTGTAATTTTAAAAATTCATTTTTGCATTAAATATGTATATCGTAAACAATGAAATAATAATATTTTGTCATTGTAAGATTTTAATAAAACAATTATCAGTTTAAATTCTCTCTCTCTCTCTCTCTCTCTCTCTCTCTCTCTCACACTTGTTGTGTATGTTTCTCTCTCTCTCTCTCTCTCTCTCTGTGGTCAGTACCGCGCGCATGTATATGAAATTAGAAAGTTTATATTTATTCGACAAATATTAACGCCCTCTCTCTCTCTCGCTCGCAGACGTCGGAAGCAATTCGAGGTCATTGACACGACTTTACACTGACACATTGCAGTCTTTCTCTCTCTCTCTCGCTCTCTCTCTCTCTGGGTTAAGCTGGTGTTGTACGTTACTAAAATCATAGCAAATATTTTCATTCTAAGCATGTATTACTGTTTAGTAATAATTACAGCCCCAACAAAGGATATATAAGTTTGTGTACATGGATTGTATATTGCAAGTACGGAATTATTATTTAAATCCGATATCTGTTTTTATTAAAATCATACAATGTCAAAAGAGGATAGTTGTCTGTTACGAACCAGTACTAACTCTCATATATGGCCGTCGCTCGCATCATCCGTATTTAAAATTCACTACTTCCAGTACACATGGCCTCTGTAACAGATTTGGTCTCCAACAGGTGTGATTCGAACGGTAAGAGCAAGAACAATATGAACAAGGCCAAGGACATTATATGTCTAGTATCCCAGTCTGTAATTTAGAGGTAGCGAATCTTTTTGCCATTCTTCTGCCGATGATAAAATGTTCTCTGTAGAGTTATTCGTCAAGTTGTTGGTGTAACAATAACATGGTGTAAGCTACCTCTCGTTTATCCATGAGAATGAGTGTTCGGTGTCATCTGCCGTGAGGGTAAATAGCGCCTTATTTTCGCTATTATTTACAACGGTACGGCTAAAATACTAGTAAGCGTAATCAAAAATTACTTCCTACCCTGCTAACAACATCAATGGATGCATTTTGAGTACGTGGCTATGAAAATGATCCGGACACAGGTTATGTCAGGTTGTAATAAGTTAGGCCTCTCCAGTTCTATAATTTTCTACAAAAAATTAGCTTTTGTTTCCGATTAAGTATCTCCATTTTAATTACTTTTAACACTACACTGAAAAGTTTGTAGTTGTGGGTAGAGGAAAAAAATCAGGAAAGGTATCCGTAGTATGTCATACGATAGTGAAGGAAAGATTTCATCGATATTTTGACATGTTCTCTCGCATATGTTATAGGTTACAGTGGATATGAGATTCGGTTAGAACATGTGCACACTAAATAGGTAATTGTAAGGAAAATAAGAAATTACTGTAATAGGTAAGTTGTTCAGTACTACAGGAGTAGAAAAATATTTTCATATTCATCATTGTCGTAAGGAACTCACACCCTGATGGAAGGACACACAAGGTGCAGTACAAAAATCCTCCCAGAAGGTCCTTCCAGAGGGCGACTGACTGTACGCTATCATTAAAATTATACAAAACCACTGCTGTCCCGATTCAGATGTACGACAGTGAGGAATGTAAGCGAGACATGTCTACAATTTGAAGCAGCTGAAGTGCTTTCTCTGAGAAGAGTCAAGGGTTCCACACAGTTGGACAGAACGACTGCATTCGGAACGAGCTAAACGTCTATAATCCGAACCAGCGAATAGACGATTACAGATTAAAATGGTGGGAACACGTCGACGGAATGGACGAAAACAGGCAAGCAGTCCAGCGGGCAAGTGTGACATTAGAAGTCGTGGAACGTGAGAACAAATTTATGTGACTTTACCGAGACGGAAACAACCATTTATGTCTAAACCATGAAATGAAGAAGCAGAAGAAGAAACGACGTAGTTCGTTTTGTCGTTATTTGATAGTTGTTGCCTAGCTATGCAATAAATTATTACCTTCAATAAAGGAAATTCTGATTTTTATGTAGTCCTTCGACAACGCAGGCTTTACATTGTACCGAGCAACACTCCGCGTGCTTTTACGGAAAATGAAACATGCGCATGCAATAACGTCACTTAAGCTGCTAGTTGGACATGTTTATGACAGCAGTTTCATGGGATGATTTGAACGGTTTGTTTCATCGAAAACTGTCTGCAGGCGAACATATATTTCTGATGTACACGGTTATGTAAACAGAATAGAGAACATGAACTATCAGCCCAAGTAACCTACAATAAATATTATATTTAATCACTTTTCGTTATAACTGATATGAAATGCCACAAAATGACTACAATTATTGCGTATAACGGAGGATTTATGCCAGCTTTAAATAACAGAAGATTTATCTGAATGGTCAGGCGGCACTAAACGTAATTTCGATTCGTTCCAACGTGCCGTTATTTACCGGTTTAAATACTATGTATTCCACAGCGTTGTGATTTATACAGTAAAAGTGATAACGAAAACGAAACGTCGGTCGGAACGGTTAATTAGGCAGCATAATGGTAGGCGATTTGACACGTACGGACAAGTTCATGACAGCGGCGGCGATGATTATTGTACGTAAGAAGAAATGTAAATGAGCTGTGGAGTCATGATGGCTGTACGCATCAATTGCTTCACAACAATGCGGACTACACCGTTATCGTACAACAATGGCTTTATATAGTGATTATTGTTGTATTGATTTTTATTCAGCGATTGTCGAAGCCTTTCAGTTTTCTTTGTCTGTTTAATTTCAGTTGAAGCTAATTCGAAGCGATTACCTGTTACATTTCGTCTTGTCGTCTTTACATTTCCTTAGTGTAACACATAGTTTTGTTTTGTGGCACGCGTATTATCTTCAGAAGAAGGTCCGTTAAATTTATTTTTTAAGACAAACCTTAATCCCACGTCACCGGATTACATATGACCTATGATGTTGGAATCGTTGTTAATTAACACGTAGACCGATTTGTATTGGTTAATTTGTAGGCGTGTTGAATTTGTTTAATAAAGGACTTGTCGGAAAATTTCTTTCCGACCACAACATTAATCCTTTGCGTCAATTATTTGGTCATTAAGTAGTTTTATCAGTAAGTAAAATTTCGTCATTTCTTGAAGTGTTGTTTATAAAAATTCCATATGCGGCAATTACAGTAATTTACAATGCAAAAGCGATGTTGTAAGTAATCTTACAGTTATAATTTTAAATTCTTTTTTATATAAAATTATTAAGAAATTTTAAATAAAATATTTAGTATCTAAATTTAAACAATACATGTGTATGTATTTAAATAAAATATTTAGTATCTAAATTTAAACAATACATGTGTATCTAGTAACGTAGTAAAGTTATTGAAATAATAATATTGTGGTTTGGAAAATTGTTCACTGCTAGTCGGCAAAAATGAATTATTCAGTCGGTGAAGTAGTAGGCCTATGATTGCAGGGTAGCGCGTGTTTAAAGTATACCATTATTTTAATATTTCTGTAGTTTCTTACTTCTGTTTTTCATTTTGACGTTTATTTGTTTTATTTACTTTATGTTATTACAATTTAGTTTATACGAGAATGTAAAAGCAACAAGCAAACCAGCACTCTTTTATGAAGCCATAGTTTAATTTATTTTATCATTTTATTGATACGTGTATCAAGATTGTACGTGTTTTGTTTTTAATAAATTTATTTTCTGCTTTTCTGCATCCTCCAATTTGCAACACGAGTTTATAGTAAGTGCTGACAGAAATGGAAATCGACAAGAAATATCTCGCAACATAAATTGAGCTTGACGTTTGAGGCTGACGGTAGTTATCTGATTTATATGCATTTACACCCAGTGGTTGTAGTAACTTGAAAATAAATATGAGATTGTTGTGTAGCGTGCGTAAAGTAGGCCTACCACTGAAGACCTGTCATTAAGCGGACCAGTGTGGCACGTGATTCTATCTTTAATCAGATTTGGAAAGAAATATTTTTATTGGCTATGTTGAGAGAATGCACACTGCTAGTCGGCAAAAATGAATTATTCAGTCGGTGAAGTAGTAGGCCTATGATTGCAGGGTAGCGCGTGTTTAAAGTATACCATTATTTTAATATTTCTGTATTTTCTTACTTCTGTTTTTCATTTTGACGTTTATTTGTTTTATTTACTTTATGTTATTACAATTTAGTTTATACGAGAATGTAAAAGCAACAAGCAAACCAGCACTCTTTTATGAAGCCATAGTTTAATTTATTTTATCATTTTTATTGATACGTGTATCAAGATTGTACGTGTTTTGTTTTTAATAAATTTATTTTCTGCTTTTCTGCATCCTCCAATTTGCAACACGAGATTATAGTAAGTGCTGACAGAAATGGAAATCGACAAGAAATATCTCGCAACATAAATTGAGCTCGGCGTTTGAGGCTGACGGTAGTTATCTGATTTATATGCATTTACATCCAGTGGTTGTAGTAACTTGAAAATAAATATGAGATTGTTGTGTAGCGTGCGTAAAGTAGGCCTACCACTGGAGACCTGTCATTAAGCGGACCAGTGTGGCACGTGATTCTATCTTTAATCAGATTTGGAAAGAAATATTTTTATTGGCTATGTTGAGAGAATGCACTGTTTTGTTTGGGAAATTCTAATCAGGCAAACCGGAAGATAGTCCGAGGTGGGTGTGACAGCTTCATCAGTGTCTGCTACTAGCGATGCAGTTAACAAAAAATATAGCAGGTTGTGAAAGCAATAAATAATTCAATAGACATTTTATAAAAATTCATAGTAAACGGTTGAATTTTGATGATGCTGAAATTGAGTAATTTATATACATCAGTCATTACTTATGCAAACCATTTTACCGGATCTTGTGCGATTATGATAGTAGAATTTGTGGTTAATGGAGTGTTATACTCAGCATAAAAAAAGTAATGGGCGCACTGAAGCCTATACTAACTGCTAACCAAATGAAATATTTACAGACGGACAACAGGAAGACATAAAATTTACCCACGAGGTTGAAATATAAAATAAACTTAATTTTCTCGATCTAACAAGGTTGGGACAATAGTTTCAATACCACATAAGAAAGATCTTTTATAAAAAGGTGACAGCACGTGCTGAAAACCGTATGCTTTCAGTATTCGCGAAGATGAAGATTGTACAGTAAGCAAACAAATTGTCAATAAAAGATATGGACTTTTTGGTAGGTGACGAAGCAGCACTGATCCGCTATTACCGAACAGTATTCGTTGTATACACACACACACACACACACACACATGTTAGGTTAAATGCAACCTCTATACAAAAACAGATATCGGATTTAAATAATAATTTTGTGCTTGCAATATATACTACCTATGTACACAAATTTAAAATATAGTTTACTGACCATTGACACGACTTTACACTGGTTTAGCATAGTTACTCATGTTAGGTTGTTCGCAACACACACACACACACACACACACAAATACTATACATCAGACTGCATGTATCTGTCATTAGCAATCTAACGTTACGACGGCAGCATAACAATAATGAAAGCCATACATTATCGTTTGCTAACGTTTGTATTTTGTCTAAGCTATGTTAACTTCACACACACACACACACACACACACACATACACACACACACACACACACACACACACACATCATTAGCAATCTAACGTTACGACGACGACATGTTAAATATCAAATTCAGTCTACTTACGTTTCACGTTAGGTTAAAAAATGCAAACACACACACACACACACACCTGTGTTATTTAAATTATTATTTAAATAACATACACACGTGTAGTGTTTAGGTCATCAGTACATGACGCAACGGGAGTGATAAGTCCAATTAGGTTTGTTACACGTTGTGTGTTAGGTTAAAATGCAGTCCATTCACGTTCATGTTAGGTTAAAATGAAAACAAACACACACACACACACGTGTATGTTATTTAAATTATTATTTAAATAACATACACACGTGTTAGGCTACAGCCTAACACGTGTGTGTGTGTGTGTGTGTTTGTTTTCATTTTAACCTAACATGAACGTGAATGGACTGCATTTTAACCTAACACATAACATGTAACAAACCTAATTGGACCTATCACTCCCGTTGCGTCATGTACTGATGACCTAAACACTACACGTGTGTATGTTATTTAACCTAACATGAACGTGAATGGACTGCATTTTAACCTAACACACAACGTGTAACAAACCTAATTGGACTTATCACTCCCGTTGCGTCATGTACTGATGACCTAAACACTACACGTGTGTATGTTATTTAAATAATAATTTAAATAACACAGGTGTGTGTGTGTGTGTGTGTTTGCATTTTTTAACCTAACGTGAAACGTAAGTAGACTGAATTTGATATTTAACATGTCGTCGTCGTAACGTTAGATTGCTAATGATGTGTGTGTGTGTGTGTGTGTGTGTGTGTGTGTGTGTGTGAAGTTAACATAGCTTAGACAAAATACAAACGTTAGCAAACGATAATGTATGGCTTTCATTATTGTTATGCTGCCGTCGTAACGTTAGATTGCTAATGACAGATACATGCAGTCTGATGTATAGTATTTGTGTGTGTGTGTGTGTGTGTGTGTTGCGAACAACCTAACATGAGTAACTATGCTAAACCAGTGTAAAGTCGTGTCAATGGTCAGTAAACTATATTTTAAATTTGTGTACATAGGTAGTATATATTGCAAGCACAAAATTATTATTTAAATCCGATATCTGTTTTTGTATAGAGGTTGCATTTAACCTAACATGTGTGTGTGTGTGTGTGTGTGTGTATACAACGAATACTGTTCGGTAACAGCGGATCAGTGCTGCTTCGTCACCTACCAAAAAGTCCATATCTTTTATTGACAATTTGTTTGCTTACTGTACAATCTTCATCTTCGCGAATACTGAAAGCATACGGTTTTCAGCACGTGCTGTCACCTTTTTATAAAAGATCTTTCTTATGTGGTATTGAAACTATTGTCCCAACCTTGTTAGATCGAGAAAATTAAGTTTATTTTATATTTCAACCTCGTGGGTAAATTTTATGTCTTCCTGTTGTCCGTCTGTAAATATTTCATTTGGTTAGCAGTTAGTATAGGCTTCAGTGCGCCCATTACTTTTTTTATGCTGAGTATAACACTCCATTAACCACAAATTCTACTATCATAATCGCACAAGATCCGGTAAAATGGTTTGCATAAGTAATGACTGATGTATATAAATTACTCAATTTCAGCATCATCAAAATTCAACCGTTTACTATGAATTTTTATAAAATGTCTATTGAATTATTTATTGCTTTCACAACCTGCTATATTTTTTGTTAACTGCATCGCTAGTAGCAGACACTGATGAAGCTGTCACACCCACCTCGGACTATCTTCCGGTTTGCCTGATTAGAATTTCCCAAACAAAACAGTGCATTCTCTCAACATAGCCAATAAAAATATTTCTTTCCAAATCTGATTAAAGATAGAATCACGTGCCACACTGGTCCGCTTAATGACAGGTCTCCAGTGGTAGGCCTACTTTACGCACGCTACACAACAATCTCATATTTATTTTCAAGTTACTACAACCACTGGATGTAAATGCATATAAATCAGATAACTACCGTCAGCCTCAAACGCCGAGCTCAATTTATGTTGCGAGATATTTCTTGTCGATTTCCATTTCTGTCAGCACTTACTATAAACTCGTGTTGCAAATTGGAGGATGCAGAAAAGCAGAAAATAAATTTATTAAAAACAAAACACGTACAATCTTGATACACGTATCAATAAAAATGATAAAATAAATTAAACTATGGCTTCATAAAAGAGTGCTGGTTTGCTTGTTGCTTTTACATTCTCGTATAAACTAAATTGTAATAACATAAAGTAAATAAAACAAATAAACGTCAAAATGAAAAACAGAAGTAAGAAAATACAGAAATATTAAAATAATGGTATACTTTAAACACGCGCTACCCTGCAATCATAGGCCTACTACTTCACCGACTGAATAATTCATTTTTGCCGACTAGCAGTGTGCATTCTCTCAACATAGCCAATAAAAATATTTCTTTCCAAATCTGATTAAAGATAGAATCACGTGCCACACTGGTCCGCTTAATGACAGGTCTTCAGTGGTAGGCCTACTTTACGCACGCTACACAACAATCTCATATTTATTTTCAAGTTACTACAACCACTGGGTGTAAATGCATATAAATCAGATAACTACCGTCAGCCTCAAACGTCAAGCTCAATTTATGTTGCGAGATATTTCTTGTCGATTTCCATTTCTGTCAGCACTTACTATAAACTCGTGTTGCAAATTGGAGGATGCAGAAAAGCAGAAAATAAATTTATTAAAAACAAAACACGTACAATCTTGATACACGTATCAATAAAATGATAAAATAAATTAAACTATGGCTTCATAAAAGAGTGCTGGTTTGCTTGTTGCTTTTACATTCTCGTATAAACTAAATTGTAATAACATAAAGTAAATAAAACAAATAAACGTCAAAATGAAAAACAGAAGTAAGAAACTACAGAAATATTAAAATAATGGTATACTTTAAACACGCGCTACCCTGCAATCATAGGCCTACTACTTCACCGACTGAATAATTCATTTTTGCCGACTAGCAGTGAACAATTTTCCAAACCACAATATTATTATTTCAATAACTTTACTACGTTACTAGATACACATGTATTGTTTAAATTTAGATACTAAATATTTTATTTAAAATTTCTTAATAATTTTATATAAAAAAGAATTTAAAATTATAACTGTAAGATTACTTACAACATCACTTTTGCATTGTAAATTACTGTAATTGCCGCATATGGAATTTTTATAAACAACACTTCAAGAAATGACGAAATTTTACTTACTGATAAAACTACTTAATGACCAAATAATTGACGCAAAGGATTAATGTTGTGGTCGGAAAGAAATTTTCCGACAAGTCCTTTATTAAACAAATTCAACACGCCTACAAATTAACCAATACAAATCGGTCTACGTGTTAATTAACAACGATTCCAACATCATAGGTCATATGTAATCCGGTGACGTGGGATTAAGGTTTGTCTTAAAAAATAAATTTAACGGACCTTCTTCTGAAGATAATACGCGTGCCACAAAACAAAACTATGTGTTACACTAAGGAAATGTAAAGACGACAAGACGAAATGTAACAGGTAATCGCTTCGAATTAGCTTCAACTGAAATTAAACAGACAAAGAAAACTGAAAGGCTTCGACAATCGCTGAATAAAAATCAATACAACAATAATCACTGTATAAAGCCATTGTTGTACGATAACGGTGTAGTCCGCATTGTTGTGAAGCAATTGATGCGTACAGCCGTCATGACTCCACAGCTCATTTACATTTCTTCTTACGTACAATAATCATCGCCGCCGCTGTCATGAACTTGTCCGTACGTGTCAAATCGCCTACCATTATGCTGCCTAATTAACCGTTCCGACCGACGTTTCGTTTTCGTTATCACTTTTACTGTATAAATCACAACGCTGTGGAATACATAGTATTTAAACCGGTAAATAACGGCACGTTGGAACGAATCGAAATTACGTTTAGTGCCGCCTGACCATTCAGATAAATCTTCTGTTATTTAAAGCTGGCATAAATCCTCCGTTATACGCAATAATTGTAGTCATTTTGTGGCATTTCATATCAGTTATAACGAAAAGCGATTAAATATAATATTTATTGTAGGTTACTTGGGCTGATAGTTCATGTTCTCTATTCTGTTTACATAACCGTGTACATCAGAAATATATGTTCGCCTGCAGACAGTTTTCGATGAAACAAACCGTTCAAATCATCCCATGAAACTGCTGTCATAAACATGTCCAACTAGCAGCTTAAGTGACGTTATTGCATGCGCATGTTTCATTTTCCGTAAAAGCACGCGGAGTGTTGCTCGGTACAATGTAAAGCCTGCGTTGTCGAAGGACTACATAAAAATCAGAATTTCCTTTATTGAAGGTAATAATTTATTGCATAGCTAGGCAACAACTATCAAATAACGACAAAACGAACTACGTCGTTTCTTCTTCTGCTTCTTCATTTCATGGTTTAGACATAAATGGTTGTTTCCGTCTCGGTAAAGTCACATAAATTTGTTCTCACGTTCCACGACTTCTAATGTCACACTTGCCCGCTGGACTGCTTGCCTGTTTTCGTCCATTCCGTCGACGTGTTCCCACCATTTTAATCTGTAATCGTCTATTCGCTGGTTCGGATTATAGACGTTTAGCTCGTTCCGAATGCAGTCGTTCTGTCCAACTGTGTGGAACCCTTGACTCTTCTCAGAGAAAGCACTTCAGCTGCTTCAAATTGTAGACATGTCTCGCTTACATTCCTCACTGTCGTACATCTGAATCGGGACAGCAGTGGTTTTGTATAATTTTAATGATAGCGTACAGTCAGTCGCCCTCTGGAAGGACCTTCTGGGAGGATTTTTGTACTGCACCTTGTGTGTCCTTCCATCAGGGTGTGAGTTCCTTACGACAATGATGAATATGAAAATATTTTTCTACTCCTGTAGTACTGAACAACTTACCTATTACAGTAATTTCTTATTTTCCTTACAATTACCTATTTAGTGTGCACATGTTCTAACCGAATCTCATATCCACTGTAACCTATAACATATGCGAGAGAACATGTCAAAATATCGATGAAATCTTTCCTTCACTATCGTATGACATACTACGGATACCTTTCCTGATTTTTTTCCTCTACCCACAACTACAAACTTTTCAGTGTAGTGTTAAAAGTAATTAAAATGGAGATACTTAATCGGAAACAAAAGCTAATTTTTTGTAGAAAATTATAGAACTGGAGAGGCCTAACTTATTACAACCTGACATAACCTGTGTCCGGATCATTTTCATAGCCACGTACTCAAAATGCATCCATTGATGTTGTTAGCAGGGTAGGAAGTAATTTTTGATTACGCTTACTAGTATTTTAGCCGTACCGTTGTAAATAATAGCGAAAATAAGGCGCTATTTACCCTCACGGCAGATGACACCGAACACTCATTCTCATGGATAAACGAGAGGTAGCTTACACCATGTTATTGTTACACCAACAACTTGACGAATAACTCTACAGAGAACATTTTATCATCGGCAGAAGAATGGCAAAAAGATTCGCTACCTCTAAATTACAGACTGGGATACTAGATATATAATGTCCTTGGCCTTGTTCATATTGTTCTTGCTCTTACCGTTCGAATCACACCTGTTGGAGACCAAATCTGTTACAGAGGCCATGTGTACTGGAAGTAGTGAACTTTAAATACGGATGATGCGAGCGACGGCCATATATGAGAGTTAGTACTGGTTCGTAACAGACAACTATCCTCTTTTGACATTGTATGATTTTAATAAAAACAGATATCGGATTTAAATAATAATTCCGTACTTGCAATATACAATCCATGTACACAAACTTATATATCCTTTGTTGGGGCTGTAATTATTACTAAACAGTAATACATGCTTAGAATGAAAATATTTGCTATGATTTTAGTAACGTACAACACCAGCTTAACCCAGAGAGAGAGAGAGCGAGAGAGAGAGAGAAAGACTGCAATGTGTCAGTGTAAAGTCGTGTCAATGACCTCGAATTGCTTCCGACGTCTGCGAGCGAGAGAGAGAGAGGGCGTTAATATTTGTCGAATAAATATAAACTTTCTAATTTCATATACATGCGCGCGGTACTGACCACAGAGAGAGAGAGAGAGAGAGAAACATACACAACAAGTGAGAGAGAGAGAGAGAGAGAGAGAGAGAGAGAGAATTTAAACTGATAATTGTTTTATTAAAATCTTACAATGACAAAATATTATTATTTCATTGTTTACGATATACATATTTAATGCAAAAATGAATTTTTAAAATTACAATCGTCTGTAAACTATATTTAACTCTTACCGTTCGAATCACACCTGTTGGAGACCAAATCTGTTACGGAGGCCATGTGTACTGGAAGTAGCGAACTTTAAATACGGATGACGCGAGCGAATAAAAAATAAAGCATGCACGACAAACATACTCTCTCGAGTCTCAGATTCTGGCGAATGCGTTGCTCATATAGTTTGAATTTCCCACCGAAGAAAAATGTTGGCAGATCTGTTCTATACACACAATAATACAGGATTGGTAAACCTGATCATATATTTTAATATACACTATAATACACATATCAAGTTTGAACCCTGCATAGGTTGGTAAACCTGATCATATAGATTTAATATACATTATAACATACAACAAATTTGAACTCATGCAAGGTTGGTAACCCTGATCATATATTTAATATATACACTATAATTCATCAAGTCGGAACCACCCACCCACCACCCACCTCTGATATGCAAATCAGCGTTATTTAAAAAATAAAAAAAATATATTTGCGGATGCGGGTGGGCCATTTGGGAATGCTGCGGGTCCAGCTGATTGAAAGTGAAAGTGATCTAGGCTCGCGAAAGGCGGCATATATTCGCGGATATACAAATCAATTTAATTAAAAAAATAAAAATATCAAATTAAAAAAATTTATTCGCGGAAATTCGCGGTCCAGTAGAAAGTGAAAGTGATCTAGGCTCACGAAAGACGGCATATACGCGAAAAAGTCGCGGATGCTGTGGTCCAGTAGAAAGTGAAAGTGATTGGTGCGGGACTCTATTAGTTGACATTGTGTTGCGTTTGAACCCCCATTTTCCCCCTACTGATGATGGACCACCACCAGTCAAACGCCGCCGCCCTCGAGCTCTGCTCGACGACCCACCGTAATTTTAAAATAAAAAATTGCCCTCTCACCATCTGTCCACGCACCGACCAATCGTATCTCACCACCTTCCTTCCAGTCAAATCTCCGGTCCGTTGCAGGCCGACAGATGGATCGGGTGTTGTGCGGCTTTAGGTTGCCTAGCGCCACCTTCAGTCGGCAACTTCCCCCCTCCAATCTCTCGCCTGCCTCGGTATCGTCATAGGCAGTCTACCGGACTCTTACCGGGCTGGCGGAAGTGTATCGACCCGTTGTGGGCGAACAAATCCCGCCAATCCGTGCTAAGCGTTCGCGTAGACTTCCCTCTCAGGCCATTGGTGGATCGCGTCAGCGGTTCAGCCAATCGCAGCCCGTCTCCTTCGCCTCCGCTGAAATAAAAAAGGGGGCTCCTATCCGTTTCAGCGACACGTCTCGCACCAAGCACTCGAACAGCATCAGGCAGTCATCGGGCTTGCCCGGACGCTGCCGTCACTGGGCCACGCACTGTGCTGTGCCCTGCATCATCGTGATCGGCGGTTCATAGCGACGGACGCATTCTTATGAATATGGATGGACTCCAGATGCAGGCGAGTGAAGTAACCCCGGACAGAAGACAACACGCGGGTTTCATCAAACATCACCCGGTGATCGTCGTGGGAAAGAGCGTGTTCAGCAACTGCGGACTTTTCCGGCTGGCCCAGGCGGCAGTATCTCCGATGTTCAGAGAGGCGCGTCCGGACACTACGCTTCGTGGTGCCTATGTAGACCTGGCCACACGTACAAGGAATACTGTACCTATAAAGTTTATAGGAAGCCAACGCACACCGACAGATACCTGCACAAGTCCTCCAATCATCATCCTAGGCAGAAGAGGGCGGTGCTGAAGACTCTGGTAGACCGGGCAAAAAGAATCTGTGAGCCCCAGTATCTCGAAGATGAGTTTCGGCATCCCGAGGAAGCACTGCAGTCCAACGGCTATTCTGCTGCGGAGGTTAGGAGAGCTGCCCGGCCGAGAAGATCTGGTAGGCCGGACGAATCGGTGTTGCCTGAGGTTGTTGGCTCTGCTGTTTTGCCCTACATCCGTGGCGTGACTGACCGCATCGGCAAGTTGCTGAGTAAGCGGGGCGTCAGGACGATCTTTAAGCCAACCAAAAAGATCCAACAGTTCCTGCGACCGGTGAAAGACGCCAGGGATCCACTCTCGTCGTGCGGGGTGTACAGTATTCCTTGTACGTGTGGCCAGGTCTACATAGGCACCACGAAGCGTAGTGTCCGGACGCGCCTCTCTGAACATCGGAGATACTGCCGCCTGGGCCAGCCGGAGAAGTCCGCAGTTGCTGAACACGCTCTGTCCCACGACGATCACCGGGTAATGTTTGATGAAGCCCGCGTGTTGTCTTCTGTCCGGGGTTACTTCACTCGCCTGCATCTGGAGTCCATCCATATTCATAAGAATGCGTCCGTCGCTATGAACCGCCGACCACGATGAATGCAGGGCACAGCTCAGTGCGTGCCCCAGTGACGGCAGCGTCCGGGCGAGCCCGATGACTGCCTGATGCTTGGCGAGTGAACCGCCGACACAACTGGGGGTTGCGCGGCCCGCGCGAAGCGCGGGTCGCGAGTAGTGCAGTGTCCCGAGTCTCAGAAAGGACTCCTGCCACTGGGTCTGTTGGAGTTCATTATATACTTTTTATCTACTTATGGGGGAGGGGTCTGAAGCGACCTGCGATTGGTGGATTATACCACCGGGACTAGCAAACGAGGTCGCTTCCAGGACTCACCTGGTCGCGGGGTGTATTTACCAAGTCCGGCAATGAGGGAATTGTGGGTCACTCTGTCGGAACGAACATAGAATCGTCGCGCCAGGCGTCTCACGGTGTCATCAAGAGAGCGGACACCGAGTCCTCTCCTCAAAAGACGAGAAGAGTACCTCCGGGGGACTTTGCACGCGAGCTTCAGTCCCCGGTCGAGTACGCGCTGGAGCGTGATTCTATGACCACGAGCCAGGTATCCCCAAACAGGACAGGCGTAGGTAATCACCGGCAACACGTACGTGTTGACTATGAGCTTACCTAGCCGGGGGGTCATTGCCGGATTAGATAGCATGGGCCAGAGTCTACTGAGTTGCGCCGAAGCGCGTTGTCTGATGTAGTTTGTATGGGTTCGCCAGGTGAGTCAGGAATCCACGTGGAGCCCGAGGTACTTGACGCTGTTGGTCCAGGGCACCTAGTGAACCGCCGAGGTGAAAGCATCTCCTTAAATAGTGTCTGGCATGGTTTATTTTCCATGGCCAATCAGAATCGAGAATGACGAGCTGGCTTCTCATTGGTCCGCGCGATACACCTTAAGCGGCCAAAAAGTTATAAATAGAGGCATCGTAGCCGTAACTCACTGTTGCTTGTTCCCAGTTCATTGGGAGACGTGTTCGGCGTGTCATCTATTCGAACACAATTTTTCGCTACTGAAGATGGCCACCGGTGGTGCGGCCGAAACGTTTAGCAGTATTTCAAGCACTCGACCACGGCCTTTCAGCCCGGAAGTTTTAGAAGATAATCATAATGACACCGGCCGTGAAAGCCTACGTACTAAGATTAAGAACCTCTACGGGGAGGAGGTTTTCAAGAAAATTAAAAAGCTGGAGACGCTACGTAAGAAGAAAGCCAGTCTGCTGTGTTCCTTGGCCTTTTTACTTCGCTGTAGAGACTCGGGAACCGTTCCTAGGTTCCTACGACATAGACACATATTTAATACGCCACAGGCCAACAGGATATACAGGAGAACGGAAAATGCCATGCTGCGTGAGCGCAGTTGCTGAGTAAGCGGGGCGTCAGGACGATCTTTAAGCCAACCAAAAAGATCCAACAGTTCCTGCGACCGGTGAAAGACGCCAGGGATCCACTCTCGTCGTGCGGGGTGTACAGTATTCCTTGTACGTGTGGCCAGGTCTACATAGGCACCACGAAGCGTAGTGTCCGGACGCGCCTCTCTGAACATCGGAGATACTGCCGCCTGGGCCAGCCGGAAAAGTCCGCAGTTGCTGAACACGCTCTTTCCCACGACGATCACCGGGTGATGTTTGATGAAGCCCGCGTGTTGTCTTCTGTCCGGGGTTACTTCACTCGCCTGCATCTGGAGTCCATCCATATTCATAAGAATGCGTCCGTCGCTATGAACCGCCACAGCAGGGTCAGGGGCTGTGCGGGACGAAGGGCTTGCCCGTCGCCCGCTCGTGCACTACGTTCCGAGCTTCAGAAGAGCTCCTGCCGTAGGGACTACTATATTATGGATTGAGGGTGTGGCCTGCTACCGGCCGTGGGTTTTCAATTAATATTTAATTGAGGGTGAGTGTTCGCCGAGGCCGGGTCCAAGATTCTCCTGGCACAGATTGGTAGCGACCGAGGGCGCTAATGAGATGGTTGCCCTGGAATCGGGCGGAGCGACGATAGAATTTACGGGACAGTGTCCGTATAGTGGCGTCCAGGGAACGGACACGCAGGGAGTCACGGATGGTTTTATTAGATGTCAGATAATGGGCTTTGCATGCCCAGCGTAATCCTCGGTCGAGGAGAGACTGAAGCTTTCGCTTATGGGTCTTGGCCAAGTAGCCCCAAACGGGCATCGCGTAGGTAACCATCGGCGCCACATAAGTGGAGACGATAAGCTTCCCTAGGCGGCGGGTCATGGCGTTGCTACATAGTATGGGTCGGAGTTGATAAAGTCGATGGGCGGTCTTTCGGGCTACTTGCGCAGAGTGTGTCCGCCAGGTGAGACGTCGGTCGAGGTGAACCCCGAGGTACCTGACCTCTCGAGACCAGGGCAGAAGTGTATCGCCTACGTAGAGTCTGTCGGGGAGCCTAAAGCGTCTGGAGAAGACTACTGCTGTGCTCTTGGATGCGTTGATGGCAACTCTCCATTTCTCTGCCCACTCAACGTATTCGTCCAATTGTTCCTGGAGCCAGATAACGGCCGTCTCAGCACGACGATCGACAGCATACACTGCCGTGTCGTCGGCGAACATGGCCAACCTGGTGCCAGGCAACTTGGGCACGTCGTTGACGTACACAGAGAAAAGCAGGGGGCCCAAGACGCTTCCCTGAGGGACACCAGCAGTAATAGCCCTTTCCGAAGAAAGGGTGTTATCAACTCTCACGCGAAAGGTTCTGTTCCGAAGAAAGCTAGCAATCAGATGAAGGTAGCAATCCGGAAGCAGAATCTCCGTGAGTTTGTAAAGTAGGCCTGGATGCCAAACACGATCGAAAGCCTTCTCGACATCAAGGAAAACGGCGACGGTCTGCTCCCGCGAGCAACCGGCCTCGGCCACGGTCTCCACGAAACGCATCAATTGATGCGTCGAGGAGTGCCCAGCACGAAAACCGAATTGCTCGGGGACCAGAATATCGAACCGTTGAAGGTGATCCATTAGCCGCCGCTGGACTAGCCGTTCGAAGACTTTCGAAGTGGACGACAGCAGGCTGATAGGCCAGAGGTTCTCGGCGAACTTGTGGTCTTTTCCCGGCTTCGGGATCATCGTGACCGTAGCCGAACGCCATTTCTTAGGAAAGTAGGCGAATCGGAAGCAGGCATTGAACAAATCGACCAGGAAGCGAACTCCCCGGTCCGGAAGTCTCTGTAGGGCGGTGTTAGTAACACCGTCCGGTCCAGGGCTCTTCCGGGGCCGAAGCGCTAAAAGCCTGTCCGTTACCTCTGCCACCGAAGTGGGTAACGGAAACCAAGCCTCAACTTCGGTTTCTATCTCCTCGTCGGAGTCTGGGTCCCCGGACGGGTTAGGAGCAAATTGAAGCTCCAGGTACCCGGCCAGGAACTCTGATTTCTCGTCCGGCTTGGCAAGGGGATGTCCACCAGGCCCGTTGATGGCCGGGAGTGGAGGACGGCGCCTCTTCCCGGTCATCGCGGTAGGTATCCTGTAAACGGAGGAGTCCCCCTCCGGTGCATCATCTGCCATTTTGGCGACCGTAAATTCCCAGCAGCTTCGTCGGAAGGCCTGCAAGTCACGACGTAACTTGCCGGCCGCCCGATTGAAGCTGGCCTTGTCGTCCGGATCCCGCGTCCGCTGCCACCGTCTCCGAAGTCTGTTCTTCTCTAAAGCGAGAAGACGGACTTCTTCTGGGATCCGGTGATAATCGGGCGTGAGATTAGGCTTCATCTGTGAGCACACGCCGACGGAAGAGACCACGGCTTCATCGAACAAGGCGACCGCCTCGTCGATGTGCTGAGTGGTATCAAGCGGAACCTCCTCGGGAAGCCTGCGACAAAAGGCAGGCCCGAAGCGGTCCCACTCGACCACTCGTCGCGCTGCTCTCCCAATCGTGTGACGGGTAGGTACGTGCACCTCGATGGGACAATGGTCAGAGGACAGTTCCGTTAACACGGATACCTCAATCTGGTTGACAACTCCCTTGACAACTGCAATGTCTAGTATGTCAGGTCGGGCTCCAGGTCGGAGGGGATAGTACGTCGGTAGTCCAGGTCCGTAGGCTCGTAGTCGGTGGTCGTAAAGGTACCTGCTAAGCGCCCTCCCGGATGGCGTAGTCAGTCGACTACCCCAGTCGGGGTGTTTGCAGTTCAGGTCACCTGCAAGAATTACCTTCCTATGCGCACTGAAAATTGCGGACAGGTCGGCGTCTAGAACTGGTTTGGTCGGCGGTTTGTAATCCGAAACCAAGAGGACACCTCCGAGAACTCCGGAGAGTTCAACGGCTGTGCCTCGATATTTTGGCGAGGAGGCAAGACCACGCGGTGATGTGCAATGCAACGTTTCACCGCTATGGCCGTACCACCCCCCGCGTTCCGCCCAGGTCTATCGTCCCTGTAAAACGCATAGTTGGGCAATCTCACGTTGTCATGTGCCCTAAGCCAGGTCTCAGAGAGGAGAAGCACGTCGGGCTGGCGACGGGCTAGGAACTCTCTAAGTTCCTCGAGTTTGGGCAGAAGGCTGTTGGCGTTCCACGCTATAATGGAAAGGCCGCGCTTAATGGAGGTAATTCTGTTAGCGTGGAGCATTACAGAAGACCTATTGTGGCTGCAGCTTCCGCGAGGAGGAGGAACTTTTCAGTCGGGTTCGCCGTACGAAGACGCTCCCGGATTGATCGATAAAGACGGGCCACTTCTTCGAGGTCATATTCCTCGAGGGAAGACTTTACCTCGGCAAGAGCTGAGGGGGATGTGGACGACGATGAAGCAGATGGGGCAGGGTCGCTGCGGGCGGCGGCAGCATACCTGCGGGCTGAATTCACCCGAGATGTGTTCCTGGGTGGGCGCTCGGTCCTTTCAGCTGCAGGACGGGGCTCTACTCTGGACTGCCGAGCAACCCCAGCGCCGGAGCGCTGCGTTGGTCTGGTTTGCGGTTTCTGGGCAGGGGGAGCGGGAGCAGCGTTTTTCTGTTTCTTCTGCTTCTTCTTCTTCCTAGACTTGGGTTTGTAGCGAGCCGCAGGTTGGGGAGATTCAGACCTTTCAGGGACTGGCTCGACTACTTCCGGGGCAGGTTCCTCGTCCATTGGAACGGGCTGATCTAGGGCCGATGCTGGCGTAGCATGCTCTTCCCGAGCAGGTTGGGACGATGCACGTGGCTGAGCACGTGGGCGAGGTCGGGCGGGAGGTTGTGGCACTGATGAGCTGACCTTCTCCGGAGACGGGGAAAGGCAGCACGATCCGGGACGACTGGAAGCTGCTGGCGGGCAGGAGGGTTGTTCCTGTCCGCGGCCTGCCTCAGATGCTGCTGGAAAACCCAGCATCCTCGGTAATTGGCCGAGTGAGGTTCGCCGCAATTAATACAAAAGCGGCGCCCCGCAGCCGGCAATTGACAGGCCTTGGTCGGATGCGGCTTTCCGCATCTGACGCAGACCTCTGCGTTGTGGCAGCTGTCCGAGCCGTGCCCGAACCGTTGGCAACGACGGCACTGCGGGACGTGGCCAGCTTCGCGGCTCCTTTCGACTTTTATTCTGAGCCCGCAAAGACTGGTCAGGCCCAGCAGTCTGTCTGCCTGGTGCCGCTTCAGGAGTATCACCCGGAGGAGGAGTAACTTACGCCTGGGTCCATATGTGGTGTAGAGCCTAATGCTCTCCTTAATCGGGAAGCCGAGTTGGCGGAGCTCGTCCGCCACCTCGTCCGGATCGGTTTCCTCGTCCAGGCCGCGAATAATCAGCCGGACGTGAGCCGCCTTCTCATTGGTGAATGTGTGAAATTGAAGGCCATTTGCCTGTAAGAACAGGTAGACGGCACGGTACTCTTCGTCCGTCGCACAGCTAACGCGCAGACAGTCCCTTCCACGAAGAGACATCTGTACGTCCGCCGAGAGACGAACGCCGAGCCGGAGGCGTCTGGAAAAGTCAACGACGTTCTTGACGCCGTTGACGAACAAGGGTGGAGGGCGGCTTCTACGGGAAGGAGCATCCAGATCTAGCTCCGGTTCATCGGGGAGCGGAGTTTCCTCCGCTTTCCGCTTTTTCTTAGATGTGACTATAGTAAACGACGACCCAGGCGTGGGCTGGGACGCAGTACACGTCGGGGCAGGAGTACCCCCAGAGACAACGTTGGACACGGCCGAGACCGATTGGTGGCCTTGAGAAGGACCACTGCACGATCCGACCGAGTCAGGGACAGGGGCCGGGGCCTACTGTAGAAGTATTGGATTGGCCCTTAGCAGGACCATTCCGCTGCCCGGCCGCAACGCGACGGTCGCCCATCGCGTTTTGGCAAAGGTATTCGGGCCGAAGCCCTCCTACTGGGATACTTAACCCGCTTAGCGCCGGTATTGGAGGCCGCACCACGATTAAGCGAAGCGACCGACCGCTACCGGCAGGGACCTAACTTAGCCTACGCCAAGCCAAGCGGGCGATGCCACCAAAAGCCGCGGGAAAAACAGTAAATTAGGCTTACCTGAAGCGATCCCTCGAAGTAATCCCAACAGGTCCACTGGTCCGGAGCTTCGCGAAAGCCACAAACACCACACAGCACTGACACTGGTCCACTGCACTGCACTTAGCCGCCTTTTGGTACCGGGAGGCACACTACACACGGTAAAACACCAGCCGACACCAGACCGCGAACGGCTATTGTCGTCAAGAGACTCGCACACGAAAACTACCACCAACACAAGGCGAAGCAACCGATTTACCCGGACTAGTTGAGTCTGCTGCCACGCGGCCCTAACAAGGGACGCTGAAGGCGGTCGCACGACCCACTAATACGTGGCCGCAGCTAGCTTGGCTTCGCTCTTGATGTTACTGGACCGGCACTGCAGGTGACCCTGGAGTTTTCAACACCTTCAGTCGTGAAGACCTTCCTGCCGGCGCAAGCTAGGGCGGGAGTACCAACCGCCAGCAACGTTCTTCGTTAGAAGTCCGCAGTCCACGTCAATCTCGGAAGAGAGCTCCTCGATGTGAAGAAGTCAGCAGCTAGACGAAGTCGGTCTCGCTATGAACCGCCGAGGTCCAGGTCCAGGTGGAGCAGGGCACAGCGCAGTGCGTGCCCCAGTGACGGCAGCGTCCGGGCAAGCCCGATGACTGCCTGTTGCTTGGCGAGTGCTTGGTGCGAGACTTGTCGCTGCGAGGATGGGTACCCCCTTTTTTATTTTGGCGGAGGTGAAGGAGACGGGCTGTGATTGGCTGAACCGCTGACGCGATCCACCAATGGCCTGAGAGGGAAGTCTACGCGAACGCTTAGCCCCGAGGTGAAAGCAGCTCCTTAAATAGTGTCTGGCATGGTTTATTTTCCATGGCCAATCAGAATCGAGAATGACGAGCTGGCTTCTCATTGGTCCGCGCGATACACCTTAAGCGGCCAAAAAGTTATAAATAGAGGCATCGTAGCCGTAACTCACTGTTGCTTGTTCCCAGTTCATTGGGAGACGTGTTCGGCGTGTCATCTATTCGAACACAATTTTTCGCTACTGAAGATGGGTACCGGTGGTGCGGCCGAAACGTTTAGCAGTATTTCAAGCACTCGACCACGGCCTTTCAGCCCGGAAGTTTTAGAAGATAATCATAATTAAATTAATAATTAAATTCAAAGAAAACTAATTACTTAAGTGTGTTGCAGTACTTTCATCTACCTGTTCCCCAGCACTAGCATTAATCACATTAAAATCGAAACCAGTGATCACAGTAAACCGAGGTTGAAGTTTGTAGTTTAAATATTAAAATATGTAGTATATTTGTTGTTAATTAAATATTAAAATATGTCGCTTCATTTTGCTTTAAGTTAATTAAATATAAGAATATATTATAGCTCTATTATGAATTGAATAGTCAAGCTGAACCGAAAAATAAATAACTAAATCAACAGGAGTTTTAAATTAGAATATGAGAAACAAAATTGGAACGTGCAGGATCACAAGTCATATGACAGGCAGATGCAAGTACTCTCCGGGTATTACATTTTCTTAAGATCTGGATTTTGTCAATAAATGAATTTTCTCTTGTGCAGTAATAGAATTAAATATTTATATTATACAATGGTAACCCTTGACTTTATGCAAATTCAATACACAACTATTTATAAGTTATTCATAACACAGTCATCACTGTCCACACTTTAGCATGTCTTCACAAAACATGTTCAGTAATGTTAACTCTGAAACATGAGTCTACTTTCTAGAAATAGGTTTCTGCGTGTGTGTTACCTGATAAGCTGCGGAGTTACTTTGTGTGTGAAGTTATAAAATAAATGGAAAGTTCCCACCTGATCTTTCGGATTGCACTAAGAATGTTCCTGCATTTTCGGTGGGTTGTGAAGAGCGATGTCGGATGGCGTGACGGCATTGGGGCTTCTTACGCAGTGTTATGTTTGATTTTATATGAGTTAATAAACCTTATCAATTTTATAAAATTAATTTTTTATTTTTTTCTTACCTTCGGGTTTCTTCCAGAGTCCTATAGACGAAAACAGTTGCAGAAAGGTTATCAAGGTTTGAGTTCGAAATAATTACGCTAAACACAATCTTTCCAATTCTAATAAATTCTTTCTCGTTTATTAAGCAAAACTCCTTCAATTTACTTTATGAACTAATAACATAACAGATTACTTTCTTTTCTGGCTCTACCTTTTCTTACTATTACAACTTCCGCTTATATATTACATAGAAAAATCATATAGTTTCATATTACTCACTTATTCTCCAATAATAATTACCAAAACAAGTATATATAAAAAAAAAACAACTTGCCTTACCTATTTGTTAGTTACATTTCTACTAAATGAACCATTATGTTACATTACTACTAAATGAACCAGTACTCTTTATATATGTTTCCCTTAGAGATCTCTGTTTTACATTTTATTTTTACAATTTATTTATGTTGAATTATACTTTGTAAAAAAGGGTTTGCTGTGAATGCACTTGTTTTTTGGTTAATACACCCTAAGCTGGTTTTGACACTGTTTAACTGCGATACTCTCGTGATTGATTCATATTATATGCGTCACTGTTATTTTAATTCACTTTAGAATAACATTTCTTTATTATTTTGTCGGCCGACTTTCCGCTTGAGCACTTATGGGTTGACCGCGCGGTCAGAGAATTACGAGTTGACTAACTTGACCGCGCTATATTGTTTGTACACTTTAATAGTTATTGTTCTGGATAGGCCGACGATGTTTTCGGCCTATCTTACACGCCCCAGGCCACCGTTCAATTTGTTAACTTGTAGACGACTGTTCTCTGGTACTGTCTGATGCAAACTGGTGTGTGTCAATTACTCATTCTGTACTTCACAGAGAGACTGCTTGCCAGCGGTTACGTAATACGTCTAGCCGGGCAGGCTCCAGACACAGACATATGTTTTGTAATAATGTTCCATGTGTGGCTGGTTAAGACGAGGTACTCCCAAAGGTGAATACTGACTACTTTAAAATTAAAACTGATTTAAATTGAAATCTTTGTAGCACACAATTCTGTACCGTTACAATACCCCCCCCAATGAAAGGTTTTATGCCGCAGCATAAAAACTCTCATTGCCTAAAACCTAAGAGGACCAGTGAAGATATGGCGCCACAACCCCCCTTAGTTCTTTACTAAAATCATGGGTACTTACCCCCCTAGTCCAATGGCTGTGGCTGCACCCATCCGACCTTACTGGACTTCTCTGCTCGAGATCCCAACACCATAAAATCAGATAGGCACCCGCCACAGTATCACCTGACTCTGAAACATTCAATTAAAATATCAACAAATGGCCTTCCATCATTCCATATCCTCAACTGATTCGTTTCCTCTTAGCCATACTGATTCATTGTTAGCAAAGTACTGGTTCTTCATTTAATTTGTTAATATACTAAGACAGCTGTACTACTTTCATTGCTCTTAAACAGAAACATTTTACCTTGATTTTGAATAAACCCATAGATTGACTATGGAAAATACAATGTTTACATAGCAATATAAATTTACTATAGGCTTACATCTAACGCATATAAATTCCATACAAATTAAATATTAGTACTTTTTCCCTTAACAAAACATTATTCCCCACAAAATAACACATTGATTACATATAATACAAATAAACCATAACACCAACATTAAATCAACCTTCTGTTTACCTTTCATTATCACTTTTACTTTATTTTTCTGTTAAAACTTCAAATTTATAAGTATAAGTATTTATACCTGTTTACATCAACAGTTGTATACAAGACTTGTTTTATAAACACTGACTCAGCCTCAACATTCCTGATTACATCACCATTAACACTTCCTTCAATTTTCAGTTTATATAAATCTTTTAGTCATGTTACTCAATCATGTTACATGGTAATCAATTACTATTTATGTTACAATTCACATCAAAATTAAATCAAAATTAATTTGACTTCATTAATAAAATTCACATTTTTAAATTGACTTCATTTCTACTCAAATCAAAACAGTTTAATTTTAATTACATTATTTAAAACATTTTTGATTTAAATAAACAATTCAAAATAAAATTCATTAGTACCTCCTGTTAATTGTTTAGCAAAATAAAATATTATTATTATTATAACATACTACAAACATCTGTTACATAAGCTATAGTCTACATTCCAACAATATAACCTTGACACAATACATTTAACACCAACACATTTATTTACAAATTTTTGTCGTATCCAATTATTATTTACCACACTTCATTACCTAAATCGGCCAAGTAATTACCATTAATTCAAATAATTAAACGTTCACTCACGATTTATCTAACCCCCGTCATCGAAAATTAGTCTTATTATCACATAGCACATTTCGTTTCTATTTATATATATTGTATGATTACCATTTGTGTAATAACCATAAAAATTTGTTTTTTCCATTATACCATAATAATAATTCCTAGGGTTACCCCCCATTATTATTTTATCATAAACCAAGTCTACATTATTATTTTTGGTCCAGTCTCCATTAGTATTTATTGTTACACCCAGGTGAGTTGCATCATTATCACAATTGTCTGCTACTACAAGTACACTAATTCTCCCAACAGGTGAATGTTTATCATCAATATAATCATTGTTTACTACTGCACAAGGTAAGTCTACATTACTAATAATATAATCATTTCTCTCAATATTTATTCCCCCTACTAACCCTTCACAATCTCTGCTGAATCTGAACAACTCTATCACTCTAGCTCGCTCTTCATAATCACTCTCCCAGCCCAATTTCACATTCTCACTCCACACAGAGGGCAAAACCACTTTATTATAACACTACCTGGCCATACCAGATATACACAAAAAACTTATTTGACCATCTGCCGACCCATTGTCGCCCAAATGTCATAGTGAGGATCTCTTATCCCCATTATCTCACGCAATTAATTTCTCGTGTAATCAGTTTTATCACTGTCCCTGGTCGAGACGGGAGTTGAATGAACTCTCACCTCATCCATTACCGCTGATTCAGTCATTGACTGACTTTCCGACTTGTTCATAACAGTTACGTCAGCTGTATTTATTTTTTTCTCTGTATTTTCCATTTTATATATGATTACAACTTACATATACAATAGTACACACTTTAGCTTAATTTTGTTTTACTCCTTTCTCATCACAATCTACAATCATTTACAACATCGCCCCCACACCCAAATAACTCTTGTCTGCAACTTATGTATTAGGTCTAATCTGTGTGATTAAAAGAAATCACACAAATCGTCCAACTGTTTCGGGCGCCATTGTTATGTTTGATTTTATATGAGTTAATAAACCTTATCAATTTTATAAAATTAATTTTTTATTTTTTTCTTACCTTCGGGTTTCCTCCAGAGTCCTATAGACGAAAACAGTTGCAGAAAGGTTATCTGGGTTTGAGTTTGAAATAATTATGCTAAACACAATCTTTCCAATTCTATAAATTCTTTCTCATTTATTAAGCAAAACTCCTTAAATTTATTTTATGAACTAATAACATAACAGATTATTGTCTTTTCTGGCTCTACCTTTTCTTACTATTACAACTTCCGCTTATATATTACATATAAAAAGCATATAGTTTCATATTACTCGCTTATTCTCCAATAATAATTACCAAAACCAGTATACATAAAAAAAACAACTTGCCTTACCTATTTGTTAGTTACATTTCTACTAAATGAACCATTACGTTACGTTACTACTAAATTAACCAGTACTCTTTTTATGTTTCCCTTAGAGATCTCTGTTTTACATTTTATTTTTACAATTTATTTATGTTGAATTATACTTTGTAAAAAAGGGTAAAATGATTTTAGTTAAAAGTCAGTTGATACTTAACGACTGCTGAACTCCGCTGTGTTGCACCTTTGCTGTGAATGCACTCGTTTTTTGGCTAATACACCCTAAACTGGTTTTGACACTGTTTAACTGTGATACTCTTGTGATTGATTCATATTATATGCGTCACTGTTATTTTAATTCACTTTAGAATAACATTTCTTTTTTATTTTGTCGGCCGACTTTCCGCTCGAGCACTTATGGGTTGACCAATTTGTTAACTTGTAGACGACTGTTCTCTGCTACTGTCTGATGCAAACTGGTGTGTGTCAATTACTCATTCTGTACTTCACAGAGAGACTGCTTGCCAGCGGTTACATAATACGTCTAGCCGGGCAGGCTCCAGACATAACACAAGACGTATGTTTTGTAATAATGTTGCATGTGTGGCTGGTTAAGACAAGGTACCCACAAAGGTGAATACTGACTACTTTAAAATTAAAACTGATTTAAATTGAAATCTTTGTAGCACACAATTCTGTACCATTACAGCAGGCTCTGCGGATGGGCGAAGATGTAGAGTGCCCATCACGTCAACCCCTTTCCTCCCGACTAAAGCAGGGAAACCTGTGAAAAATTTTACTTGTATATTCGATTCAGATGTGTACACATACCACCCCAACATTCCTTCGTCAATGCACTCAGATCACACACGCCACTATAATTTCAATACCGCAAATGCCGGTCATTAACTCCAGTCAAAATCACCCTTCAGGCATTTAATTTGAATTTTAAATTTCACCTTGTCACACAGAAATCATTACACTTTAAGCTTAAACGATTTTTATGGGTTACCTTGTATGTTTAACTTCACATTAGGATCGACTGACGAGCACGTGGTCTCTGCTACTACATTTATAACTATTTCAATTAATAACCTGACTTCATGGAACCACAATTATAAATTCATACTTCATTTAATTCTTTTATTTTAAGTTTACTCTGTCTCTAACATTATTTCTTTAACCTTTACTGTAAAATAATTTTACCATGTGATCGTATTTTTACCGGCACGAACATCGACAGCCTGTGCCACACGCACACACGATCATTACATTTCACACACACAAGCCCCAATTAGATTAATATTAAATATAAACCCTCAATACTGGCTCACCTGAAGCTCTTTATCGAATTATCTAGTCATAGTGGTGTCACACGTTACACCGTCACAATCCAAACCGCACCAAGTTGAAAGAGGAAAGAGACCGAGGAAGATGCTGGGCGAACTTATAAAAACTCAAACATCGCTGCCTAAATCTCGTCAAACAGACGCCACAGCCAGCCAAATGACGTCACCAATCAAGGTCGCCGCGGACGACTGAAACTCGGTATCGAAAGCGGGCATCGTAACATGCTGCGATAATGCACCGAACGCACAGAAAATACAATTAAACTGGCCGTGGTGTTTACCTTTCAATATAACCATGGCACACCCTGACCCCAAAATGGCAACTTGTTTGCCAACAAAACTCAAAACTGTTGACACAGTCTAGGACCCCGGTCCTCCAGACCTTTACTTGCACATCACCAACTTGGCATTGCCGGGAAATCTCAGATACTTATCCGCACTTAGGGGAACAGAGCCTCAGAGAGAAAACGAAAGAAGAAGAAGGAAGAAGTGTAGTGTGTACATGCATGTGTGCCTGAATGTGTTTGTGTGGGAGTATGCGGTGTGCATCCTGACCTGGCCAGGGCCAGCATACCGAGACAAAGAAGAAGGACAAGTTTTGGGCCCCTCTGAGTTCTGACCTCCTAAACTTACAAACTGAGAACCCCTAAATGATAATTACACAGTCCAACTACTGGTCCCCTACTAACCGTTATCCCTCCCATACAACTCCTCCACCACCACGGCCTCCCACAGGACCGCCCCAACGTCACCCTCACTGGTGACCCGACCTACTTACTCGCTCACGTACAGATGCCCAAAAGCTAACAAGGTACTAAACCTTGATATGTGAACGACCACCTGGTCCCTCTCTCCACCTGCTGTCACGACCACCCATGTACTACACAACAAGGGAACATCCACCTTGACACATGAGCGGTCCCTTCCCTACCATAGGGCGGACGGCCCCGCTACCGAACATAGCGGAAGAGCCGCGCGGGCACACAACCCTAAACTCTAAATCACCTCACATACACATGAACCGCAATACTCGAGAAAAAGGGGGTGGTAACTTCTCTACAGCACAGCCAAGACTCAACATATTATTAGACGCCCAAACAAACTGAGGACGCAACTCGGAATGCGGCATGGAACGGGCCAAACAATACTCCCCATTAATAACTGACCTACATTTACATCACTCGAACAGCAGGTCAAACAGCAACAAATAACTTGGTCTTTGACTTTCGAAAGCCAGACACACAATCACAACATACAACGATGCACGGTCTATCAGATAAGCTGGTAGCAAGGCTTGCAATACCGTTACAGCTGCGGCTATCAGCTGGCCAAAGGTTATCTTTCGGATCGGCATACCTCGTTCGGCTCACTGTTGTACGGAATCTAATTTCATAATATAGCATATATTCAATTTAAAATATCTCTCCCGTGCATTGTTTCATTTGCATACACTCTCCCGCGAACAGGGCGATAACAACATCCATACTCATCCTTTCCCTACTGCCCTCCCAACTAACTTTTCATCGACCTACGCTCCATATGATACATTGCCAACAAATTATTCAATTCAGGCTGCTGAATTATCACCCCCAAACTTTACATAAACGATACGACACAAACAACAATTCAACACGACAAAACAGGAAAAACTTGAGAATTCTCAAGTGGCTTCAGGGTTCCCCTAACGCTGCAAGAGGAAAGGGGCAGTACAAAAGAGCAGAGCGAGTCTCCCCCAACAAAAAAAAACACAACCACAACACTAACCAGTTAATGGACACAACACAACATACTCAATAACAATGAAATCATCAAAGCCGGTATAATCGTGTACTCATGCAGGGTAAGAACAAAGGGGGGTTGTTGGCACCAGTTCCTCACCGGTCCTCTTAGGGGTTTTATCAATGAGATTTCTTCTGTTCTGGACAGAAGAATTCTCATTGGGGGGGTATTGTAACGTGTCAAAATTGGGTAATTTTATTTATTGCATTTATGGGGTATTTTATTTTATTTTATTTCAGTTTTCGGGGTTTCATAAAAATATTGTGCAAATTTTAATTCCATTGTAACCGACCACGTGTTGACTGAAACAGTTTCAGAACAAAGGCAAGACGCAGTATTCCGTTGTGAAATCTGTTGAAGTATGTACCACCCTAAGTTTTCTCAGAACTGTGCGTGAATGTGACGGCGCACGCACGCGCGACACAGGTGTGCGCGCTGGAGTGACGCTCCTTCAGAAAACTCGAAATGGCCTAGAGGGGAATCGTTGCAGTTTCATTTACCATGAGGCCGGATACGAAAGATTTAAGGACCACCTCTTTCGTGACATCAAACTAGCAGTGCCTAGATATCGTCATTACACACTACTGAAACAATCACTATGTAGCATGTGCTTAGCCAATAAGCCACAACAACTCAACTGTGAACGGTGACGAAATCCGTTGGCTTTGGACAGAAACTTCCTACCGCTCGAAAAGGACGCTTGCCCAGCCTTTCTCTGTTCGTGTCGGCCGACACAGAGTCAAGTTAGGCTCTTTACAAAAATTCATGTTTTACCGGTAATAAAAAGAAATAACAGTGAAAATTTATGTGACCGCGGTCAGTTAAAGGAGTAGTACATATTCAGATATTTTTCGGACACTAAAACCAAGAAATCTACAGGAATGATGAGTGCGCGCGAAAACCACATGGCCGACGGGGGGGAATATTATTATGAAAAAATGTTAAGGGTTTTATAATTTTCTGTGTGTTTGTGTGTGTGCAAAATTGCAGGCTGGGCAGTCTTGTGTGTGTGTGTATATATATAAGGTAAGCCGTAGTATAAGATAGAATAAGAGTGATAATCATGTAACCCAAGCAAAGGATCAATTCTTATGAAAATATTTCAGATGTAGTAAAGTTTGTAGAAAATTTAAATGATTCAAAACTAAATTAAATTATCAATTCTCTTCATAAAATGTGTAGAGTGTTATTTCGATGACCTTTAACACAGGTTTGCATCTGACGTACATGTGATCGAATTCTGGACCCTGATATAAGAAACTTTGCAGGTAGGTGGAAACTGTAATTTATGTGTTTTAATATATTTAAAATGTATTAGAATATAACAAGGTGGGTGCCGCGGTTCCCACGGCAGATCAAAAATGCATGTGGATGAAAATATCTGAAGTGTGCTTAAAGCGTTTTAAGAAGAACAAAACAGATTTTGTGCGTTGGTTTATTACAATGGATGAAACCTGGATCCACCACTACATACCAGAGTCCAAACAACAGTCAAAGCAAAGTAGTGGACAGAAACTGGTTGTTCATCACCAAAGAATGCAAAGTCAATTCAATCAGCAGGAAAAGTCATGGCGTCAGTGTTTTGGGATGCTAAAGGTGATTTGTACATTGATTACCTAGAAAAGGGTGCAACAATAACCAGGGATTACTATTCCCACTAGATGAAAAAATTCGTGCCCCTGTATCTGCCTCCAAAAGTGTTTTGGCAATGGAAAAATTAAGAGATCTACACTATGAATTGTTGAAACATCCTCCCTATTCCCCAGATTTAGCTCCCTCAGACTTCTTCTTTTTCCAAAACTCAAACTCTTTCTTGCTGGTCAGCATTTTTCATCAGATCAAGAGGCGATTTCATCAGCTGTAGAGGGGTATTTTGCAGACCTTATAGGAAAGCACTTTACAGATGGGATAGTGGCACTCAATCATCGCTCGAATAAATGTGTTATGCTAAAAGAAGATTATGTTGACAAATACAAATATTTTTGTAATTATAAATTAGTTTTTTCATTGTTAGGCTGAGAACTTTTCAAACCGCCCTCGTAAGTAGTTTCAGAAGAAAATTTCATGTTATCCTACTTCCTTATTTTCAATGTCCCAACATTTTTTTTCTATTAAACACTTTATCTTTTAGTTTTCCTCTAAAAGCCACTCAGTTTTCCTCTTCATCATCCTCCTCATCGACGTCGCTATCCAGGGCATTATCTGTTGTTGGCCACTTGTAGATTTCCTTATAATAATCTGCATGTTCAAGAGGAATGTATTCTTTTAATTTTATAATATCTTGTATTTTTTCTTTCTTAATTGGCACTTTCCCATAGGATAAGCTAAAGCTGTGGGAGGTGTTACAGCTTCTTTTCTTTTTGCCATGAAGAAGGTGTGACAAATCAATCCGTTGATCTTTTTATAAGCCTTAATGTAGCCTTTATAGGCTGCGCTATAGACAAAGGGGAAGAAACTACAAACTGAAAAATACACTTTGTCTCCTTTTCCTCATTTTTTCTGAAGATATACAAGACTTCTTATAGAAGTAAGTATATCACATCTTAAAGTTAAGAATGTCTGAAGTTGATACCTCTTTCACTTGAAATCTGCCTGGCTTAGCACTTTGTATTATTAGATTTGTAACTCCATGTAGGGTGTAAATTCTGTCATGCTGTCGAAGGGCTTTTGAAATTGTACCAAAATCACGGTCATATGGTAAGAAGCTGTGTCCTCTTAACGGAAAAAACTACTGAATCTTCTTAAATCTTCCAGAGTCAGTTAAATATAACAAAAATCGAGACAGACTTTGATTCTTGTTTTGACCGCTACAGTTATCACAAAACAATCTAAGTTCGGTATACTTCATTGGAAGTGACATCACATATTCATTTAGAAAAGAAAAAAACTTTGTTTGGACCTTTCATTCCAATCCCTTCATGATAAACAAAAATAAAACTTTTGTCACTTTTAATATTGTTACGACGTCACAGAACAATCTACGTGTTTATCAAACGTTCCAGAGAGATCCAGAATGTAAGCGTGTGGTGTACGTGCTGCTAGACGCATTTTGCGAGAATTTTCTCAACTGTGCTGGGCTTCGCTCGGGTGCTCGGCCTGTGTAAAGGCCGCAGTTAATTATGTAGTTCACACGAGAGATAAGACGCAGTTTGGAAGCTTCTGGTGTGTGAGCGGGACTATAAATACATGGCGGTACCGGCCTTGGTTTTCAGTTCAATGCGAGATATTGGATAGTGCAGTTCGAGAGTATTAGTGCGATATATTTCCAGAGCGGTTTGAGTTATTACTGTGTACGTTCAAGTAGTTATTAGTGAAGTGTTGCGTTTTATATTCGGACGGTATAATTGTAATACAATTGAGTTTTAATATTAGTGGACATTTTATTGCGTGTGAACAATTTTCATTTGATTTGCTGTAGAGACTGTGTTGTTAATTATGAACTGTTTAACTGTGAAAATTAAAGCAGGTGATTAGTGACTTAATTGGTGTCTTGTATTTTGTTTTCCACTGTACCCATGACGATCAAGTAGACCGTCATAACAATATAAAGAAATTTTTTAACTGGAATATTTTTATTTTTTGGTTTACCTCTTTTGTATTATACGATGCAAGATTTTATAGTTTTTTAATTATTATCCTTGTGAATAGAATTTTTTGAAATTTGAAGACTTACGCACTTTTAAAAAAACCACTTTGTAAGGTTAAAAAATTTAGTTTTTTTTTTGCTACAAAATAGTTTTTATTGAGTAATAGAATTGAAATGAAAGAAAACATTACAATAATCATACATTGGTTAATGTGAAAAATTATGTGTTATATTATAAGTATGTTATAAGTAGTATAGTATAGTACGAGGGCTCTCTTAACAAGTTCTCGGCCTCGACCATAGACAGTAGCACTATCGCAATTTTTTTTTCTTATGTTGGTACTACATCTATTGTTAGCATGCATGTGCACTTTCTGTCATTCTACCAAATTGTTTCTATTACACAGCCATTTGAAACAGAAGTGATCGTTCATACTGGAGGGCTGCATAAAATTGTTCGCTCGTTCTTTTATGGACAATTATTTCAGCTATAGCAGTTCTTTTGTCTACATCATTTAGATGTGGGTTCTAATTTTCAGGACCAACTCCTCACACTTGGCTCATGTATCAACCTGAGGTCTTCCAAAGCGATAATTATAGTCTGTTTTGCATACATTCGAGTAAACGTTTTTGCTAACAACAACTTCAAGATGCATTTCTCAAAACATTTTGCACATTGTTTTTATGTTTAGATCTGCACTGCAATAATACATCTTTCTACCTGCATACTTTGACTCTTTCAGTGGAAAAGATCTAATATGATTATTAACTAAATCATGGACACTTTGAGGTAAGATGTGGCTGATGCTCCGCCATCTTTTATCTTGCGGGATGTACCCTGTTATCTTCAAGTTCCTAATTCTACGGACCCGTTTTTCTTTTATGTCAAATACTGACAGAAAAGCATACAAAACATACCTGTTTTCGTTCACTCCCCAAAATTACATGGTACCTAAAACTTACAGATTTTGGCTGGTTGTTTTCATTTTCCCTTGGATGCCTTTGTTTTATTTTATTGATATCTACCAGACCTTGTATATATAAGTCTTGTTCATTTTTAGAATTTAAGTCATAAAACTTTGTAAATATATCAACACAATTTTCTTCCCCAAACTTCTGCAAACATTGGTTTTTGCAACTGAAACAAGCAACACACACAACAATCATTAGACTTAATGTTGTTACTTTTTGTTTTTCAAAAAGTAGCCAAACTTAATTTACTTTATAGACTGTCACCATGTTTATAGTACAGTAGGTTAGGGCTACTTAAGTTTAGAGGTTAAAATAGCTTTATAAGTTACAGGTTTATAAGTTGAAACAGATTTTTTTTATAGTAAATTATTTCTGACCTGCAAGCAAACTTTAAATGTTTTGGAGGAACTTCCTTTCCTTTATGATTAATGTATGATTGACTTTTCAAACGGGCTAATTTAACTTTATTGACTTTGTATGCGGATGGATTACTTGTCCTTTTTTTTGTGGGAGATCCTACTATATTAATAGAATTAGTCAAAATATTACTATTATACATCGTAATAATAATAGTTTTTAAAAGTCTAAATTAAAAAAAAAATAATAATCAATATGTTATGCATGAAAAGTACAACCACAGTCACTAAGATTAGGATCACTGATCAGCTGATCAACAACAACAGAAAAGAATAACAAGCCTGCAGCAGCTGTTACTAAGACAGATGAAAATTATTTGCAGATCAGTTTTTTTTTAAAAGGGTATAAGTCACTGACATAGGCCTTTTAAAAAACCCATAACATTAAATATTTTATAGTTCAATAATTATAGACAATCTTACACCCTTTTAAAAAAAAACTCAATCGGCCTATATTTAAGAGAACGTGAAACATTCAAAAAGTCAAAATGGTTGAAATCGTGACTTATGCCCTTTTGAAAAAGACCGATTCAATTGAGTCTTCTATTTTTTTTTTTTTTTTTTACATAGCTTTTTCCACACTCATGACAGATTTCTCTACTTCAGCTATTTTATTAGACATCGATTCTTCAACACTCAAGACAGATTTTTCTACTTCAGCTATATTTAATGTCATTGATTCTTGTACCTCCAATATTTTAGTAACTTGTTTATTAAGCTCACCTCGTAGGAGACCCAATTCTGCGGTACTATGTTCTTGCATCTGTTTCTGCTCCTGTATTAATGATTTGATGTCTTCTGTTTCACGCTTCCGTTCCTCTGCCTCCTGCTTAAGTTCTTCTCTTTCCTGTCGGCATTCTTCTTTTGTCTCTTGTCGGCGTTGTTCCTCTGTCTGCAACAGCAGCACCTGGAAATTTTCCATCATCTGAGTGGCATCCATTGTTTACAGATTAATTACAAATTACTCTCGTCTTGTACAGGGTCCGGCATAAAGACCTCCCCCATTTGGAGAGGCCACTAGATGAGCGGTGGTGGGAGTACGGCTGTGGAGGGGGTATCGATCGATAGTGGTGTACATGCCGTTTTCAGTGAGCGCAATGGCTTGGCTTGGTGAGCATCGTGCTTTTGTTGTGGAGGAATTTATTCGTAATGGTGGTTCTGTGATTACTACACAGCGTGCATTTCATATTCGGTTCACACTTGGCCCACATGAGTCTCTTCCGGATAGAAAATCAATTCATGTTTGGGTATCGCACTTTAGAGCAACAGGTTCAGCATTAAAAAGAAAATCTCCTGGCCAACCTCGGACCGTAACAACGCCGGACAATGTGGCACGTGTGAGAGCTTCTGTCCTGCAATCTCCAAAGCGTTCAGCAGTGAAACACGCAGCTTCCCTGGGCCTGTCTGATCGGAGTGTAAGAAGAATCCTGCATAGCAATCTCAACATGCATCCCACAAAATGATGGTTACACAAGAACTAAGCATAAGAGATTTTGAAACTCGGAGAGCTTTGTGTGAAGACATTCTTCAGAACATTCCCCCTACAGCTGTTGTGATTTTTTCTGACGAGGCTCACTTCCACTTGGTTGGCACTGTAAATAAGCAAAATTTTCGGTACTGGGCTGAAGGTAGCCCTCGAGAACTTCACCAGCGACCACTTCACAGCCCTCATGTTACTGTTTGGTGTGGCGTTGCCGAATTTGGTGTGTGGGGTCCGTACGTTTTTGAAGAAGATGGCCAGGCAGTAACGGTTAATTCCAATCGCTACTGTCACATGTTAGAAACTTTCCTCCGGCCCAAGTTTAACCAATTCATTGAGGATTATGAAGGAGAATTCTGGTTCCAACAAGACGGAGCTACAGCCCACACTGCTTGGCGTTCTCAAGAAATTCTGAGAGAATTGTTTCCTGGGCGTCTGCTCTCCTTGCACGGTGACATTGCTTAGCCCCCAAGGTTGCCAGATTTGACACCTTGTGATTATTTCCTTTGGGGATATTTAAAGGCACAAGTGTACAAACATCGCCCTAGGACCATGGAAGCTCTTAAGGAGGTAATCACTCAGGAAGTTGCTAACATTCTGCCAGAAATGACACGAAGAGCTATGGAAAATCTTTGGGAACGGCTTCGTCAGTATGTCAATAATGGAGGCCGCCATTTAATGGACATAATTTTTAAAAAACATTAATGTAAAATGGCATAGTGTATGTTATTCATAAATAAAAATATTTTTTTCTGTACCTTTCTGTGTTTGTTTGTAATTACCTATTTCAATAGGGGAGGTCTTTATGCCGGACCCTATTCAAAGTGTCCACAGTTTCCACTGTTAACGGTTCTATCCCTCTTCTGACACCACTGTTACGACGTTCTACTGAGCGTCGTATGGTACAGTGGAAAACAAAATACAAGACTCCAATTATGTCACTAATCACCAGCTTTAATTATCACAATTAAACAGTTTGTAATTAACAAGGCAATCTCTTACAACAAATCAAATAAAAATTGTTCACACGCAATAAAAATGTTAACTTATATAAAACACAATTGTGTTACAATTGTCTTGCACAATTATAAAACACGTAATACTTCGCCACAATACTTCAAACCGCACGGTATATTGCCACTTAAACTCACTGTGTAATCGCCCGACAATAATTAACTATAATACTACGAACCACATTCCAATAAATCGCAACTCAAACTGAAACTGAACATCGCTGAGTACTTGTATTTATACCCCACCAAAATACCAGAATATTCCAAACTGCGCGTCAAGAATGCTACTAGAAAACACCAGAACATAATTGGTTGCGGCCTTACACACAGCAGGCATGGACCGGTGAGTCCGGAACAATCTTGCAACGCGTGTCGAGAATGACTTACATAACATTACAGCCGTATTCCACGGGATCGTTCGAGAAACACATAGATTGTTCTGTAATGTCATAACAATATCTATGCAGAATTTAATAACTGTGCAGTCATTATTGAATAACTGTGCAGTCATTATTGAATAACTGTGCAGTCATTATTGAATAACTGTGCAGTCATTATTGAAAAATTTTAACTTTGTGACTCTACTCCTAAAAGAGCTAGAGTTGATAACAATGGAGTCCTTATTTTGCAAAAACCTTTGCAGCATTTCAAACGACAAGTTCCAGCAAGTTGTAATGTCTTGTTTAAGTTCAGTTGAGTACAGGCCATCTGTTTTTTGCATTTGGTCAAGTTTACTTGCAGCATATGAACTCTGGTTAAAATATTGAACAACAGATTTAACTTAAGAAATGGGTGCATCTATTTCCTGTAAACCCTTCTGAATAATAAAATTCAGAAAATGAGCAAAACATGGAATGTGCCGCCAGTTGCAAAGGTAAAGTACAGCAACCATGTCTGCTACATTATCTGTCACAACTGCTGTAACTTTGTTTAATTTTTTATTCTAAAGCTGTGTGCTGAAGCCAGCAGAAAAGTTTTTACAGCTAATATTTTTGGCAGTGTTTTTTTTTTCAGAGAACTCTGAACAGTTTAAAAGTGAAGAATGGATCTGTAATTTTGGATTGGCCAGCAAATAGTGAGCGGTTATGGCAAAAAAAACTACTGTTATTTGATGAAGTCATGAGGCAAACAGCAGATACAGAATCTAATTTTTGCTGGACTCTAATTTTAGTGTCTGCATACACACTGGAAATAATACTATTTGAAATTGTTTTTCGTGATAGGAGCTGATAACATGGATTTAGTAAGTTGACAAATGTTTTAAATTCTGCATCTTCCACCAAAGAAAAAGGCTAGAATTCCTTGCAGGTCATCTTGACAAACTGCTCGTCAATGAGTCTGCTTTTTCTGACTGTTAATGGTTTTGTTACATTTATAAAAAAAGTTATAGAGGCTTGATTGGTATTAGGAGTTTGAATAGAAGATACTGACACTGTTGAAGTTGACGTGGACAATTCATAATGAATGTCTTCTGCTGTGGCTGATGTTGAGGAGACAGTACCATCTGTTGTGTGCGGTATAGAAGTAGAAGCAGTAGAAGGAAGCTGTGTAGATAGTGCTGATAGCTTCCTTGGAGTTGTTGTGTTGTTGGTCACCAGAGTCCTCGCAATTTGTGAGTGGGGTCCATGTGACATCCTGGCCAAGGGAACTGTTGGACGATTACCCTTTAAATGCCGGTATAGATTTGCCCCAGATATACTGAGGGTTCTTGCAGTACAGGCACTTCACCCTGTTTGGTTCATCACCAAATGTAAAATGGTACCAGATGTCACTTTTTTTTTCTTAACCATATCTAGGAAAAGCCAAATCAATTTACACAATTAAGAGTGTATTTATGACCATTAAAAGACAGAAATTAGATTTTTGTTGGCAGTAGGTATAAGTGTTATGCAATGTCCGGTGCTGTGTTAATAGAAGTCACAGTAGAGTAACAGGAAATTGAAGATAAATAAGTTGGTTCAGTCAAAATTTCAAAAGAAGCCACATATTCCAACCATGAGAAATGATACGCACGTTAGAGATAATAACATAGTATATGTGAAGTTTTTAATGTAACAATGTGTTTTTAATTGTGCATCATTTCTCGATATTGTGTCTGTATATCACTAAGGTTATCGTATTGTGTCCACACTTCGCCTCTACGGGCTACCAGAATTAGTATTCAGCAATGGCAGCTTATCGTCTTCAGTGGAATCAACTTATTCATGGATAGAAATGTGTCAACAACATAACTGGGGTTCGAACCCTTGTGCAGAGTGACATTTGCCCGGAGTGAGACTTGCTCGCAATGTGAATGTACCGTATGTTATCAACGTGATGATAAAGCATGCGCACATGCCCTCACACATACAAACACAGACACGCACGCATATGTACAGGAATATACCAAGGAAACTAGTACACTGAAGATCCCATGCTCTTCATCTGAACACGATTCAATTGTACTTCTTTTCTACTTGTACCCACATTCTCCCGCATTGCTTAAAACAAGATTACATTTTGAGAAGTTCTTCCTTCAGTGTACTTTGTATACATCATAAATAAACCCATTTTTCTAGTGCAGTCTGCTATGCACTGTTGAAAATCAACAAATCTTTCCCTTGCAGATGTTGGTGAACTCCATATGCTTCAGTATACAGTACATATATGTATCAGAATGCAATCTGCAGTACACTGGTAACTACACAAACAAATTCTTGGAAACAAGAACATCATCGCTTGATAGTTTTTACACTACAATCAGCAGGAAATTATTTCCTAGTGAACTGTAGAAGTATGAGTGTTGCCTACTGAAATATACTGAATTAGTAGGAGTCATTTTAACTTAGCATGTCAGAGAGTTATGCATCGCTACAGCAAAAAACAAAATGTTATATTACGTATTACTGTCAATAATAAAATACGATATAATATCTTTACACTTAAACAATAATTTCAAAGGTCGGGCGCCATCTTGATCAAGAAACGTAAATATAAACTTGTAGTTTTACTTACCTTTAAAAGTTATTATAGGGCAGGAATTCGTTTAAGCGAACTCTTGAGTAGCGGAAAGTATTATGTGAAATAATAATACTTTGTTAAAATTTTTACCAAATGATATTACCCAATTTATTATCAAAAAGACTCTTAAGTACATATGAAATGATTCTATTGAACTATGTGCCAAACTCGCACGTTACTATGCCTCGGGGCGTAGTCCATTTATTTTGTAAACATTAATAAGGAAGAAACATTGTAAACATAATAAACATAGTATAATACAGTATACCTGCACAACCCAGCACTTGTTAAATGATTTTGTTCACGCTCTCTCTCTCTCTCTCTCTCTCATTCTCTGGTACAATTTTTTAGTTGTTGTACGAGCTCGTTTTGTGAATTTAAATGCAAAATTTGGTCATTTTAAAATTTTGTAATTATGTAGGGTATAAATATCGGTCAGCTGATACTCAGCTGCCGGTTTTTTTTGGGTAGGTCTCACCGTACTGCTGAGATCAGTCCACCGTGCCAAAATCTGTTGTTTTACATCGTCTTCGGGCCCACACAGTAGTGTCCCCCCTCGGATAACACTTTGGCCGATTTAGCCACACGTAATTGCCGATCCCTTGGCCGATGACACCTACTCAATGATCCGGTTATCGCACCAACATTTCCGATATGTTAAATAGTTATTTAACCACTTTTGGTGGTGTAAAAGTTAAAATTCACACTTGGTGAACCTTTTGCCAGCCGGCTGCGTTCACAATCCAGAAGGAAATGACCCAGAGTCTTTGTTTAGCATTGCGTAGGTGGGGCAAAAACTACATCATCAGGCTTTTGTTGGTTGTTTACAGTCTCAAGATGTTTACAGAAAATGTGCATTCCTTCCACTGACGTCATCAGGGCTAGTCACTTTATCTCTGTCTGTGACATACGTTTTTTGCTGTGTTTGCCGTTTCATAATAAAAGCGATCGAAATCCTGTCAATTCACATCTGCATTTTATAAAATAATTATATAGTCCACTCACCAAAACTTTACAGGGATTATGAAATATTTAAATAATTATTACCAAATAATTGTTAAAAATAAATGAATACAATAATTATGGTCTTTTGTACCATGTTTTTACAAATTTAGTATTGTACCAGAATTGTAACATCACAAAACCCCCTCAATGAAAGATTTTGTGCCGAAGCATAAAAACTTTCATTGACCCATTCGTACTTCCTAAAGGGATCAGCCAGGATATGTCGCCACAACCCCCTTACAATTTATATAAAAGAAAATCAATAACTCACCCGTGGTCTGATGACGATGACAGAACCTGCATGACCTTACTGGACTTCTCCTTCGAGATCCCAACACCATAAGGCCAATCAGGCACGTAACACTCCTGCTCTGACGTGCTGGCCAGCTCAGGACCGCTGTCATAACATCACCAAACACTGAAACAATAAATTAAAAATATCAAAATAGTGGCTTGGTATATTACTCTAACCTTAACTGATCTGTTCCCCTTAGCTATGTGCTGGTTTGTGTTAATAAGCCCTGGGTTTGCTTGAACTACTAGAAACACAAATATAAAAAAAAATATAAAATACAAGAATTACATAGAATTGCCATTCTCTTCATGGACTACCCTGAATTGTAAAAATTGTTTCGATTCCCATCGATAATAATTAACTCTTTCTGTTTCATAATTAACGTAATTATAAAAGAAACAAATATTAAAATAAAACATGGAAATCCCCATATAAATCTCCCAAATATTCTCAAACATGGAGAAAAACAAATTATAGAAAAAAATAATTAATAAAATCTTATTGAAATTATTATTATTAACATTTAATAACTGGCGCTGTCAATAATATTTACCCCTCTTTCTTCTCCACACACACTATTTCTTATACATCATGTTAAAATTTCATAACATAATACATCATAATTAACATTGATACATTAATACATTGAAATAGTTAATCCATATTTAATCTTAATAAGAATTTGCACATTCTATCTATTTAAGTTTGCATTTACATTATAAAATTTACAATTTCAATCAATTGATTAATTAATTCTAATCTTTCATTAATTAGCCATCAATTATTTATTATAATTATTAATTTATTTAAAATTCATTATTAATATTCATATTACATTATTATTATTATTATTACATCATTCATTTCTTATTTCCTCTCTACTCTGAACTTTCTACCTATTTAACTACCTAACCTTTCACCTTCTAATCCTTAGTCTGGGTGACTCCTGTATTCACTATAATTTTACTTATTATAATCTTACTCACCTTTCTTCTAACTAACAACCAAATTTACCATTCATGACACCAATTTCTTAATTATAAACACCTTTACTAATTTCATTCCGACGATAAATCCTATAGCACCGCGCGTCTTTGTACAGAGATGGGTGTTCCCTAACTGGCTATATACATTCATAATATTTTGCCCTTCCAAAAAACCGGCAAACACTCCCTTAAACTACGCTAATACCTGCCACAATGCTATATGTTGGCTACTCCTTATCACCTCACCCCCACTACAAAATATCAACAACAAATATATGTTTAACCTTTACTTTACTCACCTTTACAAATAATCACTAACTACTGTGTCCCTAAATATCTAATACTCTCTTTGTATTATTTTCTTTAAAATTCTTAACTATCTAACTCCCATTAACTTCAATTAAATAACTCACATGCTTGTATCTACACCCAGGCACTATTCCTTTTTAAACATTCTACCTTACTGTAATCATTGACCATTGCATTATAAAATTTATCTCTCACCTACTCATAACAGTACATCTCAATCTTCAAAAATATATATATTCTTACTTAATCCTTTATTATTATTCATTAGGAATTACCTTCATTACAAATTAAATAATAATTTAACTTCATTAGAACTTTCTATGACATTTAATAATTTACAACTTCAGTTACAAATTTAGTACAACTTTCTTTTGTACTATATTAATTCACTAATTAAGAGTAACAATCTTTAATTATTATTCAATTATTTAAACTTGTTTAGTTAAACAAAAACATGTTAATTGTTAATTATTAAAAAATTAGACTGTAATTTACATACATGGTGTATATAAATATATAAAAGTTACCTGTAATACACAACATCAAAATACATAAATACATTGATATTAACATATATAAAACAATGAAAAATATACAATCCAAACTCATTATTTTGTCATTAATCAAAATCAGTCCATAGCAGTCCAATTCAATACCACTTTTCACATATATTAAATGTTCATTACACAATTAAAACAATCTATCCTCCATCGTTGAATAACATTCTAATCTTAGGTCTATTTATCTTATTTTTTAGTGAATAAATTTTATTATTAGAAACATTATAATCATAATAATTATCAAACATTTCATATTCATTCACAATTTCAATATTATATATCAAGTCAAGATCGGGTATAGTTCTGTCTACATCAGTAAGATCATATGTTATAATCTTGTTATTATCGTAATTATCTCCTGCTACATCCATTACTACCACAGGTAAGTACTTGATACCATTATTATCATCACCTATTATTATTTCAATTTCACTTTTACTACAAGGTAAGTATTCATTATTTTCATCCACCATCTCTATTCCTAACCTTTCTACAAGTTCTCTGTACTTTCTATTTACTTTAAAAATTTCTATTACTCTCTTTCTCTCACAATACCTCTCTACACTTTCTCTCTTAATATATTTCTCACCATAACACCAAATTACACTCTCTCTCTCCAAATATGCAGGGGTCACTAACTCAAAATTACTGTACCACTTATGAGATACACAAAAACACCAAGGAACTTTATTTGTAGACCTCTCGTCTCCCAAATATAAATTTAAGGAACTCTCGTCCTTCTTAAAAATACGTGAAGACTTGACTTCACCCCCTAACACAACATCAAAGGAAAATTCTAACCCCTGCACCCCTTTAACAAAAATACTTTCTCTAAGCTCTCTTTCTGACTCAATACACTCAAACACCTCATTATCACTCATAATATTTTCATCATCTTTTTCTAACATCATATTCTTACTACCTGTAAACTCATTATTCAAATTATCACTGTTACTTACTTTATTAATCAGTACTTCATTTTTCGTCATATTTTCACTACTACTCACCTTCTGATTTTCTATTTGGATTAATTGCTCATCCAACTTTGAAATTACTATATCACATTGCTTAATAAGATTAGTGTTATGGTTTTTAATTTCATTTTTTATTTCGTTAAACTTGATATCAAAACTATTTCTGATTTCATTTTTCTGCTCGTTAAATTGTTCATCAAATTTGTCATTCAAGTCAGTAAATTTTTCATCGAATTTATTATTAATTCCTTTAATTTCGCTTAATAGTAACTGCATCATTGCAGATGTATCTGTCTTACTTACGTCTTGAGTTGAGATGGGGTTTATTGTAACTGGGTTTAATTCAGTAACACTGGTTTGACTAACTTGGTCCAGTTTAACATCCATCTCACTCTCAACTATTTCCTCCACATTATCACCTTTATTGGTATTCATTTTACTTATTTTAATATTACCTTATAACACAACCTTATAACATAACCTCGTGCAAGTTGGGTTATGTTTACATATTTAAAATTGGGTTTATTATCTCAGATAAACTTTTCCGCTCTCTTCGTAGGCTTACCCACATAAAAATTTTATGTAGAGTCCCTGTTATTTCGGGAGCCATTTGTTATACTACTTATTACTGTCAATAATAAAATACGATACAATATCTTTACACTTAGGCAATAATTTCAAAGGTCGGGCGCCATCTTGGTCAAGAAACGTAAATATAAACTTGTAGTTTTACTTACCTTTAAAAGTTATTATAGGGCAGGAATTCGTTTAAGCGAACTCTTGAGTAGCGGAAAGTGTTCTGTGAAATAATAATACTTTGTTAAAATTTTTACCAAATGATATTACCCAATTTATTATCAAAAAGACTCCAAGTACATATGAAATGATTCTATTGAACTATGTGCCAAACACACACGTTACTATGCCTCGGGGCGTAGTCCATTTATTTTGTAAACAATAAGGAAGAAACATTGTAAACATAATAAACATAGTATAATATAGTATAATACCTGCACAACCCAGCACTTGTTAAATGATTTTGTTCACGCTCTCTCTCTCTCTCTCATTCTCTGGTACAATTTTTTAGTTGTTGTACGAGCTCGTTTTTGTGAATTTAAATGCAAAATTTGTCATTTTAAAATTTCGTAATTATGTAGGGTATAAATATCGGTCAGCTGATACTCAGCTGCCGGGTTTGTTGGGTAGGTCTCACCGTACTGCTGAGATCAGTCCACTGTGCCAAAATCTGTTGTTTTACATCGTCTTCGGGCCCACACAGTAGTGTCCCCCCTCGGATAACACTTTGGCCGATTTAGCCGCACGTAATTGCCGATCCCTTGGCCGATGACATCTACTCAATGATCCGGTTATCGCACCAACATTTCCAATATGTTAGTTATTTAACCACTTTTGGTGGTGTAAAAGTTAAAATTCACACTTGGTGAACCTTTTGCCGGCCGGCTGCGTTCACAATCCAGAAGGAAATGACCCAGAGTCTTTGTTTTGCATTGCGTAGGTGGGGCAAAAACTACGTCATCAGGCTTTTGTTTGTTGTTTACAGTCTCGAGATGTTTACAGAAAATGTGCATTCCTTCCACTGACGTCATCAGGGCTAGTCACTTTATCTCTGTCTGTGACATACGTTTTTTGCTGTGTTTGCCGTTTCACAATAAAAGCGATCGAAATCCTGTCAATTCACATCTGCATTTTATAAAATAATTATATAGTCCACTCACCAAAACTTTACAGGGATTATGAAATATTTAAATAATTATTACCAAATAATTGTTAAAAATAAATGAATACAATAATTATGGTCTTTTGTACCATGTTTTTACAAATTTAGTATTGTACCATCACAATGTGTAAGTAATGATATCATTGAGTGTCTACGGAATTAATATGACCAAATGTTTCAGAAATCCAGGATCCGTACCGTATTGTAAACGCTTCAGTGGCTAGATGTGTGCTAAACCAGTATTTGAAAGTAACAGTTCCAAAAGTGACCATTCCACAAACGTAACAGTGACTGCAAGGATGCGTTCCAAAGTAGCAATATAGGACACAAACATTACAAAGTAGTCGAGCACACAAACATTACAGCTGGCGTCTGCTGGGATAGCCAAGATACGTGTAGAACAACATTCTCCACTGTACGAGAAGGTTCCATATTGTGTAACACTACTGTGGCTCAAATATAGTAAATACCCTTTTTACTATACTTTTTTTTCTACAGTTTTGTAATTCATAACATGTATACATTGTGCATTTTCCTTGTGTTGTTGAATTGAAGCTCACTTTTGTTTGTCAACTTTTGAATGTAATTCAGTTATAACCAATTATCTTTGTGTGAGGTGACTGAAATTAAATACTTTTTTTTATTGTTCCAGTATTTAAGTATTTATAACTGTTCTTACACTTGCTTTGTTTTGTTCAGTTTGTAATACACATGTTCTTCAAAATATAACAAAAAAATATTTCAGGTTTGTAAATTTTCAAACAATAATTTTTTATTTACAAAATAATAATCACACTTACCATTTTATAGATATTTTAAACAAACTGTTACACAAATAACAATCACAGTGTAAAATAATGTTTTATTTACATATATTTTTCACTTTTTTAATAAATTTCACTGTCGAGTTAACTCGAGTTAGTAAAATATGTATTACAAGACGCTTTATTCATAACCCCAATAACAACTGAAGTAAATTTAACATTATCTATTACTTAAAATGCAAATTGCGAAGTACTATTTATTAGTCAAGTGCAAATTCTGCACTTATTAGGCACTAATAGCAGATAATTGAAAAAACATTTTTTTGACAGGAATAGCAGATAATTGAAAAAACATTTTTTTGACAGGTTAAACAAAGAAAATGTATACAGGAGTTTATTATTTGCCAATTCATATCCACTAGAAAAATAAAAAACCAACAAAACATAAAACTGAATTTTATTATACAAAATACTAAAAAACTACCGTTTAGATTCAAATGTACATTACATCATTGCAGGTATACTAAACACTTGGACTGACATAACAAACTACTCAACTGAACGTGACTGACATAACAAACTACTCAACTGAACGTAAGCATAACATGTTGCTGACAGGTTCAGAACACACAAGAGTATAAACATTTTATTATATTACTGTGAAGTCTTTGTTTTTTGACATATTATGAGTGCAGGAAGGGTATGTTAAAAAGGGGCGCAATTTTTTTCACTATTTCATTCCAGTAAACATGCTGGATAAGCAATTCTATCTGTGACATTATTAGCAATAAAATCTGAATTTAACCTCTTCACATCCATGACATACACAGCGTACGTCTTGCATTTTGCATTAACTATTACCAGACATCTTAGGGTGTGTACATAAAATAACTGGGTTAGTGCTATTGCTTTTCTATTTACTTGGTACATGTCTCCTGTCAAGAAGTAAGATATTGATGTTTGACCATCATTTGTATTATATCATTGGTGGAAGCAATCACATAGTTGCCCTGGGGGGGGGGAGATGTGTATTTACAGGGTACACATTCTGCCTTTCAAGTATTATAATATATTACTGCCCTTACTTAGTGCATTGCTTGTTACACTATGAATATTTTCTTACATTGCATGTGATATTTAACACTTACCTGGCTGAGCGATTCTGGGTCTGTCAATCCGTCACGTCTGGCCATTTTTCACACTTTTTGACATAGTACATAATCAACAATATACTTATAAGTAATTCAAGCTTTATTTTTTTTTGTTAATTCAACTATTCTCTAAAACACTATATAAAAGTGAAACTTATATTTTAAATAAAATTTTTTCTATATCCATTATAAGGTTGCCATGTTTTTGCAAATAAAAAAAGTTGAAATATTATTACAATTAGGCTATAACACAACATATTGTTACAAAACTACTGAAACTTGTCTTCTGAATATTTACTAATATTGTTTATACACTATATACACAACTTTGTTTACATTGACTAAAAATTTTTTGGTATGGTATGTTTCGAAGCACTTATCAACACAGAGGCCAACATCACATTTCCCACATTGATAAAGAGTGTCTTTTCTTCCAGCTTTCCCTGTAGTTGGGTCTTTTAGTTGTTGTGAGCAGACAACACATTTTCTTTGTTTTCTTGCTTCATAAATTGAATGAAGAGGTTAGAAAGAGTAAACAAAAACTTACCTGATGTTTCGTTACAATCGGGAATAAATTCCAGATCACTGTCATTTTCTGAGAAACCTCTACACTACTTTCAGAACAAATACTATCACTATCAACGTTTAGTAACTCCACAATCTCATTTTCACTCAGATATTTCTTGTTTACAGACACCATTCTAATGATAACACACATTTGACTAAAAAAATCATACGCGAATAGAAATGTATATACTCCTGCGATCTAGGTGCAGAACTGTGGTACAACACAAAGCATACATGAATAGAAATGTATAAAAATTATACTCCTGCGATCTAGGTGCAAAACTGTGAACTACTAATGTCAGTCTGTACAGTTACATGATTACACATCATCGAAAAGCGTAAATCAACGGCTTTCGCCGTGTAAAACAATCCTATATGCGAAGACGTACATGTACGTCTCTCGACAAAACTCTGAAGTTACATAAGCCATACATAACGTCTTTCGCCAGCAAAGTGTTAAAATTTTGTTTGTAATATATTACAACAATACATATATTTGCATATTTACCCAGAGCATGTTTTGTAAAAGATGTTTTTAGCAATTTTGTGCATGAAAGGACAATCGTGGACATGCCTGTCGCCTGTCGAAAGTGACACCTGCTCCGGTAGTATAAATACAGCATTTGTGCATGCGCCACAGTTAACCTGCATTGAACAACGAGAGGGGGAGATACATACAAATTGTTGGTTTTGTCATTATAGCAGGTATTGATAAGATTAAAATTAATTAATGTTTTTTACCTGTTACCAAGGACATATCACAATTCTAAGTACACCATTAGATTAAGGACATTTAAACAGGTAGTGTGATGCAAAATTATTGCAGGAAGAAATAATAGACATATTAATTAATATTAATTACTACCATAATTATCTAGTAATTAACAAGGGAGTTATATGTAAGTGACGAGGGAAAAATTACTAAGACAATACAATCGCTTGCATTACGATAACATTTACGTGATCACAAAAACGGACTAAAAAGTGACCAGCTATATAAGAGACGCTGCAGTTGAGCTGACACAATATAACATGCCAGTTTGTCGTCAACTATAAATACCTCCGGCAATTTTGGGCGAAGTGAGACTCAAGGAATCTTCACACAAGGTCACTATGTCTGTTTGCTCATCAACAGACTCAAGATATCTTTACATACAGTCACTATGTCAGTCTGCTGAATCATCACCATCATCTGCAATACACCATGATCGATGGAGGAACACGGACCATCATCCACAACAAGCCGTAGAGTACTGACAACACTTTAGCATTATCATCGTCACTGTCATCATTCAGGATCCACACACACACACACACACACGTATACACCAATGGTAACTTCGGCAGTACATAGGTGAGAAATGAACAATTATATTTTTTTGTAAAGAACTAAAAAATAACTGAATATGAGATAGTTAAATGTAAATAATGTACATAATTGTACAGGTGGTTAAAAATAATTTTCTTCTGTTCGATTTTTCAAATTTGGATGTGTCATTAGAAAACAAATATTTTTCAAGTAAATGTTTATTTATTTATTATTAAAATATTAATAACAACAATCAAATTTTATTTAGTAAAGTTAGTATTATTTATAAATGAGTTGCTATTGTTAAACTGAGTCAAAGTCAGTCACCCATGCAATATAAAGTAATTGTATAATTTGTTCATCATATATGTATATGTTTAGATAAAATTATATTTTGTTTGTGTACTGAATAGAAAGGGTATGTTATGTTTTACAGAGTGTAAACTTATAAAAGATAATATATTTAAATTTTATGATTTTAATTTTTAATATGCAAGCAATTTCTTTACAATATTAATAAATCATTGATTAATTATTTTAATGTTTTTTAATTAATTATTTCATGTCTCACTCCTCTTTGTAAAATTATGTTTATTGTACAACCACATACTTAACGCAACAAACACAAAAATCCTACAACCTGGCCAGTGTATAACACTTTATAGTTGCTTTGGGTACATGGGTAGAAATTTTTGTATAATACTTGTAACATTGCATAGTGTTACACATTCTGCCTTTCAAGTATTATATATTACTGCCTCTAAGCATATTCTATAGTGGCCATAAAGTTTTAAATTCAAAAATTACAAGTCGCAATAGCCTCCTTTCAATTTTCAATTTCTTACGTTTTCAAGTCCCAAATATTTCATAAAGAAGAAGCCACTGATGACAAGAATCCCTCAGTACCCAGTCCTTTTGAGAGAAGTCTGTCAGATAGTTGTTGATCCTGGAGGAAATTTTGCTGTTGATGAGTTCCTCCTGTCATGTCAGTTGGGTTAATTTCCGACAGAGTGATTCAAAATTGCATGGCAATCTCTTGGAAGCTGATTCTATAGTTAAAATAAGAAAAAAGTACATATAAACATAGTTCTGAAAATGGTTCAATAGCAAGTTACGGCTCCTGAACCAGTTCGTCCTGAGTTCTGCTCCCACGGTAAAATGACGCCATACAGTATTGAAATTCGTGGGGTATAACATGAAGGATAAATTTGGTAGTTTCTCCATAATTTTTTATATGAAAAATTGAATAAAAGAGGCTCCAGAGCTCTATATCAATTAGTTTCTAAGAAAAACTGGGTAAAACAAAAAATTGGAGTCGAAAAACAAATATTTTTAGATTTGGGATAAAATAACTTCAATAATTTTCCAATAAACAAATAAAAATTACTAACTTTGTAGAGAATTTGTTTTACCCAGTTTTTCTTATAAACTAATTGAGACAGAGGTCTGGACCTCTTTTATTAAATTTTTCAGAACAAAAACTATAAGAAACTACCAAATTTACCCTTCACTTTGTAACCCACGAATTTCAGTATGGCGTCATTTTACTGTGGGAGCAGAAAAAGGGCGAACTGGTTCGTGAGCCGTAACTTGCTACCAAACTGTTTTCAGACCTATGTTTATATGAACTTTTTTTCTTATTTTCAGCTACAGAATTAGGTCATGAGACTGCCATGCAAATTTGAATCACCCTATATATAAAGGACAAACGCTTCAGTTTTGGTCTCAAGTTGTTTTGTTTGTGTCAGTGATGAAATGTTTCAGGGATGTACTTGGAATATTTCCTTATATATCGGTAAGGATATATGTAAAATTCAAGAGTATCCAGACAGTTCTCATCTACCGGCATCTGAGCGTGTGGTAATCGTTTGGCCAAAAATTTGCTCCAGCATGGAAGACAAATTATTTTAGACAACTGGTACATGTCAATACATCTTGCTGAGTATCTACAAAGATATGATATCACAGGTGAATTGCATACAGTCAACACAGCATTACACAAAGGGTCGTCATTATTTGTTAGAAACAAAATTGTTACTTGTTTGCTTTGCAGATAAAAAGGATGTGTATGTACTAACAAAATGTGTTTTAAAGGAGCAAAAGAATGTGTGTCTGTGTGTGTACGTGCATGCACACATGCGCGTTTAGATGAGGTAGTAGTAAGTAGGAATGGTGGAGGCGGGTGGGGAGGTTTGACAAAGGAGTGGGAAAGAGATATGAAGCTTGAGGAAAGAGTACAAATATAATTTCACAGAAAAAATATGTTGATTAACAATTTATTTCAATTTTCATAGCTGTTGCATTTATTTGGTATATACGCTTGAAATTGATTTTAAGGATCGGGATGTTTTAATCAAGTATTCATTCCTTTCTTTACTAACAAAACAATAAGTAGAAAATATTTTGTGCAAGAATTATATTACAAATGAATACCACTTCATTGAGCAATTAATGTGTTTTGATAAACATCCCTTATCAGAGATGGTATGGTTACACACACCACTATTTCTTTCACACACTGAGTTATTTTATGAGCCTAAGTGTGTAAAAACTGAGATACCACACTGATATTCTCAATTCCACTATGAATTAAGTCTTATCAAACTACCCTCACAAGAGAAGTTTTTTAAAAGATTTTACATGATAATTCTTTACTTGACTGAAAAATGATGTAATTTGACAAATGATATGTTTGTATGAGTATTTCATTACAGATTTCACAAATATTTTCTCACTTTGACTTTGAAAATCTGTACTATCAATAGAACAGTTTGGCACAGATTTCATACTGATAATTCTATACTGCACGGTGAATTGACATATGTCTTGACAAGCTACTTTTTCTTGAGAAAAATTTGGAACATAATTCACACTGATAATTCTTTACACTACTGTGAGTTAACATATGGCTTGACAAATGATCCTTTAGTGAGAAAAGATTACAACAGATTTCACACTGATATTTCTTTACTCCACTGTGAACTGACATATGCCTTGACAAACCATTACTTTGTGTGAACTTTTTGTTACAGATTTCACACTGATAATTCTTTACTCCATTGTGAATTAACATATGGCTTGACAAATGACCCTTTAATGAGAAACGCTTGCAACAGATTTCACACTGATAATTCTTTACTTCACTGTGAACTGACATATGCATTGACAAACTACCCTTTGTAGTGAAAAGTTTGCAACAGATTTCACACTGATACTTCTTTACTCCACTATGAATTAACATATGCCTTGACAAACCATTACTTTGTGTGAACTTTTTGTTACAGATTTCACACTGATAATTCTTTACTCCACTGTGAATTACCGTATGGCTTGACAAATGACCCTTTAGTGAGAAACGTTTGCAACAGATTTCACACTGATAATTCTTTACTCCACTGTGAACTAAAATATGTCTTGACAAACCATTACCTTGTGTGAACCTTTTCCTACAGATTTCACACTGATAATTCTTTACTCCACTATGAATTAACATATGTCTTGACAAATTACTCTTTAGTGAGAAACGTTTGCAACAGATTTCACACTGATATTTCTTTACTTCACTGTGACTTGACATATGCATTGACAATCTACCCTTTGTAGTGAAAAGTTTGCAACAGATTTCACACTGATACTTCTTTACTCCACTATGAATTAACATATGTCTTGACAAACCATTACTTTGTGTGAACTTTTTGTTACAGATTTCACACTGATAATTTACTCCACTGTGAATTAACATATGGCTTGACAAATAACCCTTTAGTGAGAAACGTTTGCAACAGATTTCACACTGATACTTCTTTACTTCACTGTGAACTGACATATGAATTGATAAATTACCCTTTCTAGTGAAAAGTTTGCAACAGATTTCACACTGATAATTCTTTACTCCACTATGAGTTAACATATGTCTTGACAAATGATCCTTTAGTGAGAAAAGTTTACAACAGATTTCACACTGATAATTCTTTACTCCACTGTGAACTGACATATGTCTTGACAAACCACTACTTTGTGTGAACTTTTTGTTACAGATTTCACACTGATAATTCTTTACTCCACTATGAGTTAACATATGGCTTGACAAATGCTCCTTTAGTGAGAAAAGTTTACAACAGATTTCACACTGATAATACTTTACTCCACTGTGAACTGACATATGTCTTGACAAATGATTACTTTGTGTGAACTTTTTGTTACAGATTCCACATTGATAATTCTTTACTCCACTGTGAACTGACATATGCATTGACAAACTACCCTTTGTAGTGAAAAGTTTGCAACAGATTTCACACTTATATTTCTTTACTCCACTATGAACTAACATATGGGCCGACAAATTATTCTTTCTTAAGACTTTGTTACAGATTTTACAATGTTTCTTTAGTTCACTGTGAACTGATTTATAAGTTGACACATTATTCTTATTAATGAAAGTTGTGTTACAAATGACAGATGGGTATGAATTTAAACCACTACACAATAATTCATGATGAGACTTCGTTTTTAAGTCTCTAAAGCTTTTGTGACAATTATCACATCTGTACATTTCTGATGAATCACAATTAGCTTTCAGTAAACTTGAGTTATGATCGTTTCGTCCATACGAACGTGTATAAGAAATATCTCCTTCATCAGTGTGTTTAGTTCCAATGCTGTTTCCATCTGACATGCACTGAAAAATATTTACACAACATTATTTTCAGGCAGACTTCTCATTCATAAGAAAAGTTACATTGGTAAGCAGAATTCATCAGTTTGCACACAGTGCATTATTGGATAAATTTTGATGTTAAATATGTTTTCATTTATCATAAGAATTACAACATTTATGATTACCCTATTTTTGTTTACTGAAGTAACAATTGTACAGTAATCAAGCAATAAATACTAAAAATTTAACACAATCCGACTTACAACAAAATTCCCATTAGTCTTACTTATAAGACAAAATTTTTTGGAATTTCCAAAACAACACTACATTCAGATTTCAGTTAAAATTCTGTTTAATTGGAATCCTACATACATTTTTGCGTTATCAAAATTTTCAGCCATTATTTTGATGCCAGTCATCCCAAATTTGGAATTTTTAAAATTTAGCTTAATTCATATTTTGGTTAAAATGCTATTTAATTTAATACCAGCACATGGACTATAGACTCTTTTCATCCTATCTTTTGATGGGCCAAAGTAAAAAAAACAACAGAATTCTGTAGGGGAAATTTATGGACACACATGCCAAGTTTTGCAAAAATCGGTTGTGTTCAAAAGTTATCAAGAGACATATCCCTAAGAGATAGACAGACAAAGCCAAATGGTGTTGTAGAAAGTGAGCATTCACATTCCTCAATCAAGAGACGGAGGAACAATCGTTTAGTGGATATTTTTATCAACTTTTTAACAAAATATATATTGTGGGAATGCAACAAGCTGTAACGGTACAGAATTGTGTTACAAAATAATAATTCATATTTTTTCGTCTTTGTATCATAACAACCGAATGTCTCATAATCGCCGCTAGTCGTCCTTTTCTAGCCTCACCGGTTGGTCACCAATCTGTAACGTTAGAAGACGTCCTCATCTTTGTTTAAGCCCCACGTTGAGCGCCAATCTGTAACGTTACATGTGGTGCGTCTCTGTAAAATGTACACCAGTTTTATATGTGTATAAAGTGTTAGTGCGTTCGTCTTGCACTGGGGTCGTTACATCAATTTTGCGCTAATGATGTCCGTAGCATTACGGTAATTACCAGTATAACACGGCAGTAACCTTACCTGTTTATAAATATAGGGGTGTGTTAATCCCGGGTGGCGCCAAATTGTTTATTAAAACAATTAAAATTACTTAATAAAGTGTTTTCAGCTGTGATGGTCGGGCGTTCAAATAATTCCCGCTCGTGCCGCCTTCTGAATCGTGTAGACAGCTGTGCAAATGGGAACTTGAGCGCTGCTCATCAAACCTAGCCTTCGTAAATAAACACAAGTACTTACTTACTTACTAGCCAACGCCCACCCTTGGCTGTTGGGCCATTAGGCGGCGCGCTGACCAGTAGAGACATGAGAGCCTTGCCGTACCATCTTCGTCTTGGACTTCCGTGTCTGAAATCAAGGCTGGACATGCAATTAGGTGATCCGCATTCATGGAAGCGTATCCACAGAGAACACATTCAGGAGACGACAACACGCCAATGTGGTGCAGGTGGGAGGCCAGGTAGTCATGACCGGTTGTAGTTCTAAAAAGAGCAACACTAGTTGCTCGGGGTAGAGTTCTGTTGATGGGGCCGTCCGTAACCAATGTTGCCCATCTTTTTCCCACACAGGCTCTTAATTGTTTTTCTTTTAGCCATAGGCTTATTGAGGAATTTATTCGTGCTTTCGCAGATGCATATGAGCTGGGGGTCTCCGGCTGAGGTAGTGCTGCGCCCATTTTGGCGAGGATGTCGGCTTTTTCATTTCCCATGATGTTGACATGGCTGGGTACCCATTGCAGTTCAATCTGCCAGCCTAATTGTACAAGGTTCTGCAGTTCTCGCCTACACTCAATTGTCAGGGAGCAGTTTGTATCACCATTTGAGGTCACGTTTTGAATCGCTGCAGTCGAATCTATGAGGAAGACAGCTTTGTTAGGTGGTGAGATCTTGGCAAGCTCAATAGATGCTGCCTTTATGGCTGCTACCTCTCCGTCATAGTTGCTTAGCCGGCCTCCTACAGCGAGGTGGCCTTCAAATAGAGAGCTGTAGAACCCAGCCCCTGTTGCCCCTGTAGATGGTATACAGGATCCGTCTGTGTAGATTCGTATCCACTGATCAGCGGGAAAATGTTTTTGTACAGTGTGTAAGGCTGCTTGACGAAGCTCGGCTTCATTCGACTCAGTTTTGGTCTTATTATGGTCGAAGAGTTTCAAGTTAGCATTTGGGAGTTGGCTAAAGAATTCACGGTGATGTATAAGTGGTGCTGCCTCATTTGGTTCTATGTCATATTTGCGTTGGAGTTCTTCATAGATCGCAATCGGGCATTTCTGAGTTTTCAGCCTTTCTGTCGCTGTTTTATAGTTATTCCACCGTTGTTGGTAGGCTCTTTTACATCTCTCCCAGGATATGAGGCACAGCTTTTCCCGTCTTACTTGGATAGGTTCGACTTGCAGTTGTGACTCCATGGCAAGTATAGGAGTTGATTTTGGCGCACCAGTTATCGTTCTAAGGGCTGCATTTTGGACCAAGTGAAGTTTCTGGCATGCTGCATTGGAGGCAGTAATAGTTGCTTCTGCGCCATATTCCAATAGCGGCCGAATGTAGCTCTTATATGCAGTTGTCAGAACATCTTGATTTGCTCCCCATGTAGTCGCAGTGAGTCGTTTAAGTAGCCGGCAGCGCCTGGACGCACTGTTCGCGGACTGTTCTATATGGTGCTTCCACGTCATTCTGGTGTCTATATTAACACCCAGGTATTTAGACATGTTCACCTCTTCGAGTTCCGTAAATAAACACAAGTAATATAATGCACTCCTTATGAAATAATAACAACGGTTACTCCCTGTAATAGTTATTTTTAATGGGTGATAATTAAAATGTTCAATTTGACAATTAGATTATAACAAATTTGCACCGACTTTTTACATGAAACACTTCCTCTCAAGGCTGACGAAATTGATTCTGTAACGAAGTATCCGCATCAGCATGGCAGCTGGACGTTTAGATATTACTATGTTTTTCGTTACAAAATCGTTGGATTCTTTTGATTATGAGATAAAGAATTCCTATGATTACAATAAAAAATTTTTACCTTACTCTAAGTGTACATAGATAATAAGGTGTGTGTTTACAATGTTCTGTAGTGTCGTTAATGTGGTTCAAAAGTTCGTATTTCAACAAGAGGTTAGATTTTATGTTAACAAATTTTCAGTGTGTTTATTTTTCTTAAATAATCTTTGAAAGAGAAATATTCAGTTTATAGTGAGATCAATTTACCTTTAGTAAAATTTAGAGTGATTAGGTTTTTGGAAATAAGGTAATTCAATGGTACTTAACACATCAGCATGACTTGGTGTTTTCTTTCATTGGATCGGAAGAGGATTTGGCTGCAATAAGTTCTATTTTCAATGATCTATGGACTTACGTAGGTCTAGCGTCCTTTTCTTATCATAAGTGGTCATAATTTTCTGTTAATTCTGTTTTATAGTCCTGGATCTTGAATGGACTGCTCTAATGGTTCGTCAACTTCTTATACAGTCATGGCTATAAACTTCGTTTACTGTTTTACATTATTTTATTAAAAAATTGGTCTTCCAAACTTTGGCTTCTGTCCTGTTAGACTGACGCTTTACGAGTAACGGTATTCAACGGTAATTTCATCTTCAACGGTGGTTTCTATGGTAACCAAAGAATTCTGATTGGCTGAGATTGACATAAATCCATTGTTATCAAAATTTGAATTCTTTTCAAAATCCTCGTATATCTTCTGACTGCTGTTATTCCTCTATCTTCCTTCCTACTTATTTAATATTGTCACTATAGTTGTAGCATGACAGATAATGCCCATAATAATGAATGGTAAAATGATCATAAAGATAAAATAATAACATTGTTAAATCCGAGAAAGTAAATAAAGAATTAATAAAGAACCACCATGAAGTACAATCATAGATTAAAATAAAAATTCATTTAAAACTAAGGTTACCATGAGTGATGAATCATCGAAATAAATTTAAATACTAAATATGAAAAAAGGTAATACCCAGGTAGGATAGGAGTAGGTAAGGAAGAAACCCAGAAAATGACCAAATCCACAACAAGAAAAGAAAATATGTTGTAAGAAACAAGAAGAGTAGGTGAGGAAGAAACCCAAAACATGATGACATCCACAAGGAGATGAAGGAAATACATTTATAAGAAACAAAAAGAAGAGGAGGAATCAATGAAGAAAACAAGAACAAGACAGCATCCACAAGAAGAAGGAGTGTTCTTATATAAAAAACCCAAACCCCAAAAGAAACTGATAAATATAATAATAATAAATAAAAGTATAACAAAATATCAAATGTAGAAACCACATGTAAAATAAATGTAAGCCAAAAAGTGTATAAAGTAAGAATTGAAAGTGAACCAATGTGAGATAATAATATAATACCAAAAAACAAACCTTCATTATATTCTATAAATAGATTTCTTGATTTTAATAAAACTATATAACTATTTAGAAATAAAATCAAGGAATAAAAAGAAAATCAGTGCAAGTTTTTGTGTTATAAAAAATAAACCTTATTTTTCAATATTGAAGTTCACAAACTAAGTAAATGGTGAAATATTACAACTTTGAAGTGCTTTAATTTGTGTCCATGAATAATGTAAGTAAAGTATTATCATGACCGATAATACATGTGTTTTTAAATAACTGCAACTCTTTTTATATAACATTCATTAGAATGACCAAAATAAAACAAGAGCAGGGCATACATAATAAAAGTGAAGTGACAAAGAGTCATTGCCCCATAAAAAAAAAAAACAGATAAAAACTGAAAGTAGAACCTAAGAAGAAATAGAGAATAAGATTATAATAATTATGTTTTGTTTACATAGAATAAGGTATTAGAAATAAGCAAGTTTAAAAATGTCAGAACCACTAACATTCTTTAATTATGAAATATTTATTAGGTATTATTGTTAATAATTAAGTATAAGATGTCAGAGTTGAACAACATCCTTTATTTATAATATATCTATTATGCATTACTGTTAATCAACAAGTATAAAATGTCTGATTTGGAAAGACAAATGTTAATTTGAATTATGTGTTATGTATTAATAGTATAAACCATATACTCATTGTTATTTTGTTAAAATAAGAAAATGTTAATTTATGTCACAATAGCAGAGAAAGTCAGAGAGGGTACAAACCAATATGTATTATTTAAAAAACTTTGTATGTAAAAACTGTTAGAAATCTAGGCCAAATGTTAAAAACTAAATAGCATCAAATTTGATGAAATAAGTACAAAAACAACAATTAAACTGAAGGAATTTATATAAGGTAAATCAGTAATAAAGTCAAGTAATTGGAAATATAAGTAAGGAAGATTTTGTAAAATTATAGCCAGAATTATTGTTAAAAATGGAAATGTAAAAACTCAAAATTCAGAGAGGGGAGTCATATATTACTGTATAATATTTTAAAACATAACCAATCAATCTAATTGCAAGAAATTAAGGGAAAATAAACCTTTTATTACAATCTGAGATTTAATGTAATCATTAATATAACTTGTAAAATGGCATCATTTTGAATACAAGGACAGGAAGTGATTTTTGAAACTTACACTTTACAAAATGAGGTAAAAATACCATTTTAGATCAAAAACTTAATAAAACTACATTATTTGGTATCAAATTAAGCAGAATGAACTGAAGAAGAAGATTATGTATTTACTAGTTAATAAATTTGAATAATAGCAAAAATATAATCAGTTATATAATGTAACTTTCTCACATGCACAGGATGCATATAAATTTGGAACAATGTATTGAATAATATTAGTTTGGCTAAGACTTTAGCCGAAGACGAAGGAAGTAAATTAGTTGATTATTAGACGTTGAATGGTACAGTCTATGCGAGCACTTAGTCACTCTTAACCTAACTGCTAATACAGTAATGGCAAATGTTTTATAAGCCTAAAGTGAAAAAACGCGAGTTTCGATAAAAATACCTAATAAACAGAAAATCAGTGAAACAAATACTTACAGACATTCACTTAATACTACACCGAACAGAACACCAGTGAATATAACATTTAAATGAATCAAACAGTAATTACACATCGCAATACAAAAGTGCAAATATCGGCCTAACAGACAAAAGTGAAATTGACTTAATACTACACAAGTTTTCAAAGTAGAACACTAACACTGAACCAGAAACACTACACCAACACGAGAAAGAAGAATTGCAGCCACAGGGACGAAAATTCAGAGGGAAAGCATCTTTTATTGGAAACTGAAACAGCGAGGTGTGATCATCTTCCAACTGTACACGAGGAGCGGCCATTTTCTTCCCACAGTTCAATGCGACTCCAACTACGAAGCTGCATTGGTCTGACAATTTCTTATTTAACATTATATTTTAAATGTCATATATATACAGTAAAGCCCCGATCATCCGCGAGTGCCGCGAAAAATGTTTTTAATTACGAACCTCAAAAAAACCAATTTTAATCCAAGCCAACAACAGGGAAAACACAATAGGCCCTACAGTGCGAAGGTCGAAAATTACTGACAGGTTTATTGTGCATCGTAATCCTATAGGGCTTCTCAGAATTTTGTTTTGGCTCTTGCTCTTTTGTTTTGGTCAAGTTCACTAACCTTCCCCCTCTACGTACATATTCTCTCGGTCTGGCAGTGGTGTCAGTTGTCAGTAACCGTGCTTAGTGATCAGTCGTGATCAGTTCGTTAGTTCCTGAAATTAATAATGGCTGAAAAACGAAAGAAGGTTCTGTTAACGATTGCACAAAAACTTGAAATGATTTCTAAAATAGAAAATGGCACTTCAAGGAAGCAGATGTGTTTGAATTACGGGATCAGGGAAACAACAGTGCGAGACGTTTTAAAGCAAAAAGACAAGCTGTTAGCCTTTGCATCAGTGTCGGACAGTGCTTCTGGGATGAAAAAACGAAAAACAATGAAGAAATCCACCTATAATAAACTTGACTCGGCATTAGCGGAATGGTTAGCTCAGGTGCGAAGTGAGGGCACCCCTGTGTCTGGTCCTACCATTGCAGCTAAAGCAAAAATCTTTTTTGATTTGTTAGGCCTGGAAGGAAATTTTGATCCGTCGTCCGGTTGGTTATATCGTTTTAAGAACGTCATGGAATTAGAGAGTTTGGTCTACACGGAGAGAAGCTGAGTGGTGATCAACAAGCAGCTGATGATTTTCAACGTGATTTTGAAGAGTTTGTGTTGTCTGAAGATCTGTCATATGAACAAGTTTATAACGCTGATGAATCAGGGCTGTTTTGGAAGTGTCTTCCCACTCGTACTTTAGCATTTGAAAGTGAACATCAGGCGGCAGGTCACAAAAGTAGCAAGGAAAGAATTACAATCTTGCCATGCAGCAACGCTGCGGGTAGTCACAAACTTAGGCTTCTTGTAATCGGTAAATCTAAGAAACCGAGGTCTTTTAAGGGGACAAGAGCAGAAAATTTACCAGTTGATTATTTCAACCAAAAAAAAAAGGTTGGATGAACCAGCAGATTTTTCAAGAATGGTTTGAAAACATTTTTGTGCCTCAAGTACGTAAACATCTTGACTCAAAAAATTTGCCAAAGAAGGCTGTTTTGTTAATTGACAACGCGCCTTCCCATCCAGCTACATGTGTGCTTAAATCTTCTGACAGGCAAATCTTCGCAAAGTTTTGCCCCCAAATGTTACTGCGCTGATACAACCTATGGACCAGGGAGTCATTGCAACCATGAAGAGAACATACAGAACAAAGTTGTCAAAAATCAAAGAAGGCTGCGATCTCAAAGAATTTTGGAAGAATTATACAATTTTGGATACCATTTACGATATTGCGTCTGCATGGGATTACATCAAACCCTCAACCTTTGTTAAATCATGGAGAAAACTCTTTCCGAGTATCGAAACAAATGTCAACCAAAACATTTGTGAAGAAGAGAATGAAGTCATGCTGACCGCTACACTTGTTGACCTAGTGACATCCGTTATGGGAAGTGAGAATATCGACGAAGAGAACATAGAAGAGTGGCTGGAATGCGACCCAAGTGAGCCGGGGTTTGAACAACTGACTGACGTAGAGACAAAAAGAAGAAAGCAATGGGAGTGAACGAGAACGAAGAAGAACAAAGTGAAAGTGAAGAAGACGAGGCGCCTGCGCGGATGACACACGAAACTGCTTTGCAGCACGTAGACGGATTGCTTCAATATTTAGAGGAACAAGACGATGACGCACATCTGGCAGAAAAACTCATGTTAAGGAAAGTACAATCTAGAATAAAGAAAAGGTGTTTCCAAAGCAAGAAGCAAAAACGAGTGACTGATTTTTTTAAAAAGGCATAACTGAACACTTTTTGTTAACAGTACAGTATTGTTTTTTGTTTACTGTTCTTTATTTTAGTGATTTAGACATAGAGCAAAGGTTTCTGCTGTACTGTACATATTTTAAAAGTTTTACATATTATGTTTTTTGTACAATAAAACATAGTTTTTATGCTGAAATTTTTTTTTCGTGTTTACACTTCATTTTTAGTCTTTTTTTCGGGTTATCCGCGATTTTCACTATCCGCGGTGCCCTTGCCACCCAATTCCGTGGATAATCGGGGCTTTACTGTACTTTTAAATTTTAAACTGATATACATTGTAATGTTATACTTTTCATATTCAGCCCTATTTCTCTGACTATACTGTAACTTTCTTTCTTTTTGGTATTTTTTATTATTCATATTAAAACCTCCACTTACCTTTAATCTTCGATCTGGCCGGATCACATAGTGGGGACGAACCCAATTCGTTCGACGAACTTGACAGTACATAAAACGAAATAAGGTTTTTGAAAGAATTTAACTCTAAATTTTTTTCCTTGGAAGAGAAATTATTTTTTGTTTATTAATCAAACGTGTTGAATTTATAAGTTTTCTCCAAAATAGGTTTTTACATGTTTTAAAGGTTGTGCAACTATTACAGCTTACTTCCTATACTTACTTCCTATTACTTACATACTTTAAGATATACAGACAGAGCCCAGCCTGCAATTTTTCACACTCATTCACACATACAATTTTAATCCCTTTATTTTTTAAAACCCCATTTTTAAACTTTGGTATAACATTTTGATATACACTGATACTATTGCTGGCCATGTGGCGTCATCCCGACTTCTTTTTTAAACACGCACAATTTTCCATTATGTCCCCTTTATTATTCCATGTTTAAGCGAACGGTCCTTACTCACTCTCGGATTTTTTAACAAGTTCCACTTAGTATGCTTTGATGTTAACAGTTACTTTTTTAAACCCGGTTGCCGGGCAACCTGCCCGGGCTGAAATCGGTGATGGACTGCCAGCGTCTGTATGTTCCCTCTCTCCTCGATGATTTCAGTCAAGACGACGGACACCAATGCCTTCTATTTAATCGTCACTGCTGTGGCACATTCAACACACGTGTTTTTTGTGTGGTGACCGTGGACGATATTTGTGAAGCACGGTTGACGTCACTAAAAGTGGGCGGTCTTAGACTTCATTTCCTGAGGATCGGCCAAGGAGACGATGAATAAAATCGTTCCCCAGACATCTTGGTTTTAGGCTGAAGGTGTCATTCCGAGCGCGTGCTTGTACTGCTCGTGGGCGCGCGGTCACACTTATGCACATTTCTGAGAATTTGAGGGTGGTACGAATTCCTTGCCGAGTTACCCAACAGAAATTGCGCCTTGCCTTTGTTTCAACACTGTCTTGCCATGTGTTCTGTTCCAATGGAAATAACGTTTGCACAATAATTTTATAAAATCCCGCAAAAAATGAAATAAATGAAATTACCCAATTTAGACACGTTACAGTACCTAAAATAGCTGTTGAAAGAATCCTAATATAAATAATTATACGAAATATTGACACCCTGAGAATCGATTTATAAATCGACAAAGAGTCGAATAATAACTATTTGCTAATAAAATTTCTTATATATTACAAAATTGAACATTTTTCATTCCTAATAGATAATTAACGTAATAATTAATTTTAATTGAGTCAGCTACCAGAATTTCACCACCTTAAAGGAAAATAACCTTCAAATAAGAAAAAGTTCATATATCGATTGTAGTAGGAGACAATTCTATCAAGTGGCGAGAGGATTTTAAAATACTGAAAAGGCATTAAAACAATTAACAAAAGATTCGGAATACCACAGAACTAATTAATTAATTAATTTTAATTAATTATAAATAAAAAAAATTGTATAAACAAAATTTTTTTACACAAACAAAATTAACAAATTTATATATATTTGTATTTGTAATTATATCGTTACAAATTTGTGACCAACTGAGGGGCTTTAATTCGTGATTGACAGGCCACTACAATTTGCCCAATCCCTAATTGGAGCTTGGTAGCAGCTATAAAGTCAGAAAAAGGGAAAAAATGCAACGACGAGCAACGTCAAAGAAACGGGCGGCAGAGGCCGAAAAGGAGATTGAAATTGATATGGAAGACAAAGAGGCGATGCCAGTGGAAGATGTAGAAAGGTTATTACCCCCAATGGAACCTAAACAACCAGCACGACCAAAGGAACAACCGGAAATGCCCACACAGACAGCGGAAATCAATGTCCGGGAGGAACGGTTAGAACAACCAGAGACACCATCATGAACGGAGAATGGGAACATACAAGAGATGCTCAGGATAATGATGGAGAAACTAGATGATCACAATAAGAAAATGGACGAAAATAGTAAGAAATTGGACTCCACACAGGAAGAATTAAAGGAAACCAATAGGAAAATGGATTCCACAAAAGAAGATTTGAAGGAAGAATTCATAATAACCAAAGAAGAGATGGGTAATAAAATTGAAAACACCAATAAGAGAATAGAGGAAACCAGCAAGGAAATGAAAGAAGACAACCGATCCTTGAGTCAGAAAATTGATGAAACCAATCAGAAAATGGAGGAAAATAACAGGAAGAGAAGATGGGGGAGAAGTTGGAAGAATTGAGAGAGGATAACCAACTACTAAGAGAAGAATTAAGGGAGGTCAATCAGGAGAACCTGGACAAGTTAGACGAAAGGATGGAGTTGTTAAGAGAAGAAATGAGCAAGGAACTCAACGATAAGAAATCTCTAAATAAAAAATTGGAAGAAGAAACCATCATAATAAACCAGCAAATCAGGGAAATGGACGGAAAATGTAACCAAACCGAAAGGGAAGTACAGGAGTTCAAGGAGGTGGTAAACATCAAGTTTACTAATCTTGAAGAGCATAGTCGCAGGAAAGTGGAAGAACAATGGAAGGAAACTAAGGAAGAACTCGGGAGAGTACGGAGCCAAGTCGCGGAACGGTGTGACGGGATGGAAGAGGCTATGACCAATATCACGGGTCAACTACGGCAGAGCCAAGAAGAAATGGAAGCCTTGAGAAATCGACCCACTAATTTTACCGGGATACCCATCAATGAAAACCGGGAATGGCTAACTTCCGGCAGTACAAGAGGAAACCCATGGAGTTCCTAGCCCGGATAGAGGAATATTTTCCCAAGCATAGAGGGAGTCGATGGAATAATAACCGGGAAATATTGGACAAGTCATTCAGGGAGATGACAGATAACTGGTGGATGGCAAATCGTAGCAAGATTGCGGACTACCAACAGTTCAGAAACCTGTTTAAGGCTAAATACTGGTCAGAAACAACTCAGAACCTGATAAGAGATAATATTTGCCATGGACGATACAGGGCCCAATTAGAAAGCACCATGACAGCTTATTTCTTAGGGAAGGTGTGCCTGGCAAAACATCTAAAACCGGCAATACCCGAAGAATGTCTAGTGAACAAGCTATCCTATCACTATGATGAAGATATTATCAGAGCAAGGAGAGGTAGCCAGATTAAAACAGTGCAGGCCATGACCGAGTTACTAGAAAGCTACGAAAACGAAGAATACTACCGTCAAAGTAGAAGGAGGAATGATAGACCAGAGGTGAGAAGTAACCAGTATCCCAGTAACGGTAATAACTATCTAGAAAACCACAACCAGCAAAATAGTTACAACGGCAACTATAACCCGCCGAACCATAACAATAACTTTAATAACAACCAGAATAGTAATAGAAATAACAACCAATACCCGAATAACCGTAATAATTATTATCAACCCCCTAACAATCCATATAGTCACAGAAACCCCTACCCCGGTAATAACGAACGGTATTACCAAAACAATAGGAATTACAATACTAACTATGATAATAACAACAGAGTTTCCCGTCCAAGAGTTAATTTTATAAGAGCCGAAGATCGAGGGCCGAGAAGATACAACCGTCAACGGAGGAATAGTTTCCACGATGGAGAACGCCGGCAAAGAAGTGAAGAACGGGACGGTCCGAGATATGAACAAAGAAGAAGGAGTACCAGCCTGGAGGATCCTGGCCGACAGCAAAACAGAGAACTAACATTCGAACAGGATACAGAGCGGCAGGAACCGACGCAAAGTTTCCAAAATGACGCCTCGGTCAATCCGAGTGCAAACGATGAAAACAATAATTCAAACGGGAGGAGGCAGTGATAAACTATCATGACCCGTTACTGCTCCTATCTCCTGGGTATAAAAATGAGTTGCAAGAGGCAACCGAATCAAAAAGCATCACCATCATAAGTAACAACTACTTAAAGAACATAAGAACGGAACTATTGGAGGAAAACGAAACTAGCCTCGATAGTCAAAACAATGGAATATTGTATATAACAGCGGAAGTAGAAGGAATCCCCGCAAAAATCATGATTGATACCGATGCGAATATCTCTATAATAAATGTAAACGAACTGGAAAGAATCCAGAAAGAGTGCGGTAAAACTTTGGCTATGTTACCAGTAAATAATATTGTCTTAATAGGTGTAACTGGCCGCCAGAACAAAACTATTCGAAAACAATTTCGAACAGCCGTGGTATAGCTTTGGATATGGAATTTTTGATTGCCATTCAATATATTGGTAGGTTGCGATATTTTAAGAAGGTACGCCGCCATTATCGATCTGAACCAAGAAAAAGTATCACTATTTCCAGACGGAATAACGTGGACAGCAGATTTGGTAGGAGGCGCGAATATACTTCCCAGTACAATACACCAACAACTCCGTAAGATAAATTTTGTAGAGAACAGCTCCCTGAATAAACCAATAATATATAATAATGGAGAAGAGGATTTACGGTCAGTGAAGATACAAGAAATACGGGACTTCCAGTGCGGAACCACCAACGAAAAAATACCCATACACCAAGCAAATCGTTTAATAAGAGTGTACGAAAAATATAAGTCAGTATTTTCAGATGAACCGGGTAAAGTCAAGAACTACCAGTGTAAACTTGAGTTTAAGGAAAACGTGAAATTTAACAGGAGGTCATACCCAATCGCGCATTCACTGAAAGAGGCCGTCAGAACGGAAATTAATAAAATGATCAGCAGTGACATAATTGAGATTAGTCAATCTCCATACACTAGTCCAATCATTGCTGTTCCCAAGAAAAATGGGCAAGTCCGGCTTTGTTTGGATGCGCGCGAGCTAAATAAAACTATTGTTAATGACCGAACATCACCCTGTGAGATAGAGATCTTAAAACGATTTCACGGCACCAAGTTTATCAGTACATGGGACACTGTATGTGGTTACTGGCAAGTGGAGCTGCATCCACAAAGTCGTCAGTATGTGGCGTTCATTTTCGAAGGGCGCAATTACCAGTTCAAGAGATTGTCCTTTGGACTTGTAAATTCAGTAGCCATCTTTGTGGCCTGTATGGACCAAATACTTGGACAGGAAGCACTCCAATTTACCACAGTCTACGTAGACGATCTGCTCATTACTTCGGAAACCTGGGAGGAACACTGTTACCGAGTAGAACATGTACTCGAAAAGTTAGCACAAAATCGTATAACTCTGAAATTGGAGAAATCCAAATTCATTGCTCGAGAAGTACAGTTCTTAGGTTTCAACTTAGATGATCGTGGTATAACCCCATCAGCAGAAAAAGTGGAGGGAATTCAGAAGTTCCCTAAACCAAAGAACAGGAAACAGTTACAATCTTTCCTCGGACTCTGTAACTATTACAGAAAGTTTCAGCACCAATATTCCAAGCTGACAGCCAAGTTTCAACCACAATTGTCTGCAAAGAACAAATGGACCTGGGGTTAAGAACAGGATACTACCTTCCAACTGATCAAAGAAAAGTTCTTAGAGAGTGTTATACTTCGTCACCTTGATTTTAAGAAACCTTTCTTTTTGAATTGTGATGCTAGCGACATCAGCTTAGGAACAACATTATATCAGGAAGATGAGGAGGGTCACCATCTGGTGATAAGCTTTGCTAGTCGTACCCTGAATCAATGCGAGAAGAATTATAATGTGACCGAGAAAGAATTGCTTAGCGTAGTATTCGCATGTAGCAAATTCCGGACATATATTCTTGGGTATCCAATTACCGTCCGCACTGATCATAAATCCATTTCATTTCTACGTAGGTGCAAGTTGAGTCACGGCCGATTGGCTAGATGGGTACTCGCCCTACAAGAATACAACTTACAATGGGAGTATATTCCGGGGAAAAAGAATGTGGTAGCCGATGTGTTGTCATGGATTAATTTGGAAGACCAGACTTTCGAGGGAGAGAAGGTGAGCTTAGTCAAAATCTACAACCTGCTTAAAACAATATCCGATTTAGAAGCTTTATTGATAAACATCCGCATCTACCAACAGTCTGACCCTAAACTAAAAAACATTATTAATCGATTGGAAGCCGACGATGACACTGTTTCTAAATATTACCAGGTTAACAAAGGTATACTATTCGTCAAAACAGCTTTGAATAAAGAAACATGGAAGGTGATTATTCCGAACCACATCGAGAAAGAGATTATAATCGATTACCATATTAGGTATGGCCATATGGGAGCGCTGAAAGTGATACAGGCTTTAGATGAGAATTGTAAAATAAAAAACATTAACCGAAAGGTAAGAAATTACCTGAAATCATGTAATATTTGCCAGTGCGTTAAAGTTAACAACGAAAAGAAAGAAGGTATAATGATACCGATAACGTCAAAAGCGAAACTGGAAAAAGTGTTTTTAGACATCTGCAGGCCACTTCCCCGTAATGGTGGTCAACACAGGTACAAATACCTATCATAATAATGGACCATTTTACAAAATGCGTAAAGCTATATCCGGTTAATCGGGGAACCACCATAAAAGTTCTTGGAGTCATAACGGAGTTGTATGTGCCAGAAATAGGTAAACCATCTTCAATCATTACTGACCATGGTACACAGTTTAAAGGGAGAAGATGGCGGGACACATTATTATCACTTGGGATTAAAACATATAAGACGTCAGTCTACCACCCAAGTAGTAATCCGGCAGAGAGGGTACTGAGAGAAGTGGGTGGAATCTTGCGAACGTACTGTCACAACCAACAGAAAAAGTGGCAAGAGTACTTAGCAGCAACAGAGAAATTCCTAAATTTCACCCACCATCCAGCTATAGGAATTACCCATTACTCCACCATGTATGAGAAACCAACCCGCCGAGAGATTGGAGAAATAATAGAGTTCCCAACGAACGATGGTCGTAAGTTTGACCAGGTGAAGTTCTATAACAAGGTGGCCTAAGACCAAGAGAAATGGCAAGCCAAATATCAAAAGGCAATAGGACAAGTAATAACATATAAAGAGGGAGAAAAAGTTCTGTTAAAAAACCGAGAACTACCCAGCACCCTAGAAGGGATAACAAAAAAATGATTGTTACTATATACTGGACCATATGTCGTCAAAAATAATAATAATAATACATACGAACTGAAAGAAATAGTTTCCGGAAGAGTTAAAGGAGTGTACAACCAAGCCTCCATAAAAAAGTATTACGAAGATTGAAGTTAGAATTTTGATATAAAAACATCTAAATTCTAAAATATAAGTAAGATCAGCTTACACAAATAATTTGAAAGAAATATTTTGGAAATAAATAACAAGAAAAGGAATTTTGGAATAATTATCAAAATTTTAAAAATGATAAGACCAACTTACACAAACAATTTAAAAAGAAACAATTTGGAATTATTAAAAAGAAGAAAATGAATTTAGAATAAACATCTAAATTCTAAAATATTAGTAAGATCAACTTACACAAACAATTTTGAAAGAATATAATTTGAGAATAAATAAAAAGAAGAATTTGGATTTTGAGATATACACCTAAATTCCAAAAGAATAGTAAGAACAACTTACGCAACTAATTTAGAAGAAAATATTGTTACTAATTAAAAAGAATTTAAACTTTGAGAAACATCAAAATTAAAAGATAAGTAAGGTCAACTTACACAAACAAGTTTGAAAGAAATATTTTGGAAATAAATAAAAAGAAGAAAATGAATTTAGAAAAAACCTTAAAATTTAAAAATGAGTAAGATCAACTTACTACAAATGATTTGTGAAAAATGTTATGGAAGTAAATAAAAAAGAAGAATTTTGTAAAACCATCAAAATTTAAAAATATAAGTAAGAACAACTTACGCAAATGATTTAGAAAAACATGTTGAGACTAAATATAAAGAAGAGAATTTGGAATTCATTTAAAAAGAAGAATATGAATTTTGTATAAAAATAACAAAATTCTAAAGATAAATAAGATCCATTTATAGATAAATTTAGAAGAAAATAATGTGATTAATTAAGAAAAAGAATTTAAAATAATCCAGAATAAATGAGAATATCTAACATTTGAAGGAGTAGAGAAGAAAAACAAAAAAGAGTGTGATATACAAGAGAAGGCAATAATTTGGAAACAAAGAGAAGAATCTGTTATTATAATAAAATTATAAAAATCTAAAAAAGAAAAACAATAATAAAATAAGAACGACCTATGACTAACTATCTACGAAACTATTATGGAAACAAATAATCAAGAAAGATGATTATAATATTACTCAGTTCTGAAGAAACAAAGAACAACTCATACCATTCATATGGAGAAAATGGTTTTAACAAAAAAATAATAAGACATATATGAAACGCAAAGAGAAACAAGTACCACATGAAATGTAATATTAATAAATTAATTTTAATGAATGCAAAAGCGGATTAATAACTTTCTGAGAGAAAAGAAAGAAAAATATAATTAAACAATATGATCACAATAACAACTTGAATATCAATTACAAAGAAACAAATTGAAAAAATTAACTAACATAAAATAAGACCATTCAAATAATTAATAAGAACTAAAGAGAAAATAATATATATAAAAAAGTATGCTATCAAAGCAAATAACCAGAAGAAAATATAATGAGAATTCAGATGAAGAAGGAAAAAGTTACACTATAACTAGTAACAAACATATTAACAAAAGTTTCCAACCATAATTAAAATGAAGATATCAGACGAGCTAAAGAGTTAGAAGAATATATATAATGAGAATAATAAATATTAAAAAGAATAATTGAGATAGAAAATGTGAGATAATCTGAGAAACAATGAAGTGAAGAATCCAAAGATATTTTTATTAGTCAAAAATGAGACTATACTATTTGTAATTTTTATTTGATGACTGTCTGTAGATAATTCCAGCAGCATTACGTTTTTGAGCAGAGATGATTTGCCTCTGGACTCAATTTGACGTGATGTATGGCCAGCAGAGTATATGTAGCCACAAGTGCCTCTCTGAACTGCCCCAGCTCACATGTTAGGGAACGTTAGGGAATTAACATCCCAGGGATAAAACACGAAGTTTAGAAAAAGAAAATATATAATAATAATAATAATAATAATATATCTCAGAAAACACTAACTATCCAAGAAGAATCAAAAGTCAGATAAGTGACTATAAAGTTTATTAAGCTCAAATATGAAAAAGTCGATATAGAAATGGAGAGGAAAATGAAGAATAAAAAATAATAAAATTATCATAAGCAATTATTTCATCCATAATCAAGTCTGAAATAATCACTTCTGGAGGAGAGCAATCTGTAGCATGACAGATAATGTCCATAATAATGAATGGTAAAATGATCATAAAGATAAAATAATAACATTGTTAAATCCGAGAAAGCAAAATAAAGAATTAATAAAGAACCACCGTGAAGTACAACCATAGATTAAAATAAAAATTCATTTAAAACTAAGGTTACCATGAGTGATGAATCATCGAAATAAATTTAAATACTACATATGAAAAAAGGTAATATCCAGGTAGGATAGGAGTAGGTAAGGAAGAAACCCAGAAAATGACTAAATCCACAACAAGAAAAGAAAATATGTTGTAAGAAACAAGAAGAGTAGGTGAGGAAGAAACCCAAAACATGATGACATCCACAAGGAGATGAAGGAAATACATTTATAAGAAACAAAAAGAAGAGGAGGAATCAATGAAGAAAACAAGAACAAGACAGCATCCACAAGAAGAAGGAGTGCTCTTATAAAAAACCCAAACCCCAAAAGGAACTGATAAATATAATAATAATAAATAAAAGTATAACAAAATATCAAATGTAGAAACCACATGTAAAATAAATGTAAGCCAAAAAGTATATAAAGTAAGAATTGAAAGTGAACCAATGTGAGATGATAATATAATACCAAAAAACAAACCTTCATTATATTCTATAAATAGATTTCTTGATTTTAATAAAACTATATAACTATTTAGAAATAAAATCAAGGAATAAAAAGAGAATCAGTGCAAGTTTTTGTGTTACAAAAAATAAACCTTATGTTTCAATATTGAAGTTCACAAACTAAGTAAATGGTGAAATATTACAACTTTGAAGTGCTTTAATTTGTGTCCATGAATAATGTAAATAAAGTATTATCATGACCGATAATACATGTGTTTTTAAATAACTGCCATTCTTTTTATATAACATTCATTAGAATGACCAAAATAAAACAAGAGCAGGGCATACATAATAAAAGTGAAGTGACAAAGAGTCATTGCCCCATAAAAAAAAAAAAACAGATAAAAACTGAAAGTAGAACCTAAGAAGAAATAGAGAATGAGATTATAATAATTATGTTTTGTTTATATAGAATAAGGTATTAGAAATAAGCAAGTTTAAAAATGTCAAAACCACTAACATTCTTTAATTATGAAATATTTATTAGGTATTATTGTTAATAATTAAGTATAAGATGTCACAGTTGAACAACATCCTTTATTTATAATATATCTATTATGTATTACTGTTAATCAATAAGTATAAAATGTCTGATTTTGAAAGACAAATGTTAATTTGAATTATGCGTTATGTATTAATAGTATAAACCATATACTCATTGTTATTTTGTTAAAATAAGAAAATGTTAATTTATGTCACAATAGCAGAGAAAGTCAGAGAGGGTACAAACCAATATGTATTATTTAAAAAACTTTGTATGTAAAAACTGTTAGAAATCTGGGCCAAATGTTAAAAACTAAACAGCATCAAATTTGATGAAATAAGTACAAAAACAACAATTAAACTGAAGGAATTTATATAAGGTAAATCAGTAATAAAGTCAAGTAATTGGAAATATAAGTAAGGAAGATTTTGTAAAATTATAGCCAGAATTATTGTTAAAAATGGAAATGTAAAAACTCAAAATTCAGAGAGGGGAGTCATATATTAGTGTATAATATTTTAAAACATAACCAATCAATCTAATTGCAAGAAATTAAGGGAAGATAAACCTTTTATTACAATCTGAGATTTAATATAATCATTAATATAACTTGTAAAATGGCATCATTTTGAATACAAGGACAGGAAGTGATTTTTGAAACTTACATTTACAAAATGAGGTAAAAATACCATTTTAGATCAAAAACTTAATAAAACTACATTATTTGGTATCAAATTAAGCAGAATGAACTGAAGAAGAAGATTATGTATTTACTAGTTAATAAATTTGAATAATAGCAAAAATATAATCAGTTATATAATGTAACTTTCTCACATGCACAGGATGCAAATAAATTTGGAACAATGTATTGAATAATATTAGTTTGGCTAAGACTTTAGCCGAAGACGAAGGAAGTAAATTAGTTGATTATTAGACGTTGAATGGTACATTCTATGCGAGCACTTAGTCACTCTTAACCTAACTGCTAATACAGTAATGGCGAATGTTTTATAAGCCTAAAGTGAAAAAACGCGAGTTTCGATAAAAATACCTAATAAACAGAAAATCAGTGAAACAAATACCTACAGACATTCACTTAATACTACACAGAACAGAACACCAGTGAATATAACATTTAAACAAATCAAACAGTAATTACACATCACAATACAAAAGTGCAAATATCGGCCTAACAGACAAAAGTGAAATTGACTTAATACTACACAAGTTTTCAAAGTAGAACACTAACACTGAACCAGAAACACTACACCAACACGAGAAGGAAGAATTGCAGCCACAGGGACGAAAATTCAGAGGGAAAGCATCTTTTATTGGAAACTGAAACAGCGAGGTGTGATCGTCTTCCAACTGTACACGAGGAGCGGCCATTTTCTTCCCACAGTTCAATGCGACTCCAACTACGAAGCTGCATTGGTCTGACAATTTCTTATTTAACATTATATTTTAAATGTCATATATGTACTTTTAAATTTTAAACTGATATACATTGTAATGTTATACTTTTCATATTCAGCCCTATTTCTCTGACTATACCTAAAATAGCTGTTAAAAGAATCCTAATATAAATAATTTTATGAAATATTGACACCCTGAGAATCGATTTATAAATCGATAAAGAGTCAAATAATAACTATTTGCTAATAAAATTTCTTATATATTACAAAATTGAACATTTTTCATTCCTAATAGATAATTAACGTAATAATTAATTTTAATTGAGTTAGCTACCAGAACTTCACCACCTTGAAGGAAAATAACCTTCAAATAAGAAAAAGTTCACATACCGATTGTAGTAGGAGACAATTCTATCAAGTGGCGAGAGGATTTCAAAATACTGAAAAGGCGTTAAAACAATTAACAAAAGATTCGGAACACCACAGAACATAATTAATTAAATAATTTTAATTAATTATAAATAAAAAAAAACTTTATAAACAAAATTTTGTTTACACAAACAAAATTAACAAATTTATGTATATTTGTATTTGTAATTATATCGTTACATAGTATGTATTTCCTTTCATAGATTATTTTGATACCCCAGAGGTTTGGGTTAATTTAGGTTTTATGTTTTTACAATTATGTTAACACTTGTTAATTACATTTCTTTTCGTATTCAAATGCTAATTATAATATTTTGTCTTAAAAATGATTTACAATTTATCCTTGGTGATTCATTCGCCTCGGATTTGCTAATTTCTTTGTTAACTTGTTATAATTTGTAGTTGTTTGTTTCTGACAGTTAGGCATTTTCATAGGCCTAAGTAGCCATTATGGTATTTGGCTTATTTCATCTAAATTACATTTCATTTCAGCCTAATGGGCTTTATTTTGTTATTATAATTGGTTGTGTTGTGTTTTGAGTCTGTTTATGTGTTATTATTATGTCAGTATTATTTTGTACATAATTGTTTACTATTTGGTTTCCGCGTTTTCTAGCCATACATTTCTTAACGTTTTTATTTATTTCCTTTGCCAATAATAACAATGTGGCTATTATTTACTACTTTTTGATCTTATTACATATAATATTTAGGCCTATGGTCTGTATAACTCTACCAGCCATATCCAATTCATAAACTTGCTTGAATAATTATTTAACTATTATTTGCTAATTTTTGTTTACAATTCATCTTATTTTATATTATTTTTTAGTGTGATAAACAACATCACTTTTATGAACTTATTAACAATCCCTTATAACATGGGTGTTTTTTGATTTGTTCTCAACTCCTTTATTTTTTAACAATCTTTACTTTCCCTCCATGTTAACACTATCTGGTTTTCCCTTCAGGGCATTCTCCCTTTTAATCATAATTGTATTTACTTAAATTTAATAATAACATTATTTCTTAATTAGTTACTGTCTTATCAGTTTATACTGTTATTCTTAATTACTAATATACTTCACTTTTTATCATTTAGTGTTTCCTTTGGATTTATTAATTGTTAATGATTTTATCATTCACTATTTTTCACTATATTACCATTCTTTATTTTACACTATTTTCATTCAATCATCACCTTCACTATTAAATTATTTATAGTTTATTATAATTTTATTAGTGTACTTTCTTTATCATTACACTTTGGGGTTTTTACACTTTCATTTTACACTTCACAAATGTTTTTGTTTTTTAAGTGTTTCTGAATGGGTAATCCCTCTAATTACTATCTCACTACCGTACTATCTCTTTCATTACAATATCTCATTAATAATATTAACAATTATGTCTTTATGTCTCTATCATTACATCTAATTCTACATTGTGGTTAGTTTGCTTTTTATATTTATATTTAATATTGTTTAATTGGGTTTCTTTCAATTACATTAGTATTGTCCATTAATGGATAATAACATTTACTTTTTTTTCCATAGGTTAACTATTGTTCTTTTTTCCAATATAACATTTGAGTGCATTATTTCTCTTGCTCATATTCTTTATTACTTGGTTGTGTATCATCATTAGTTTTAATTTTTATTTATTTTCCTTCATTTTGGGTTTTTTCTTTTCCATTTCCCTCCTTCTTCATTTTCATTGTATTTGATTAATACTTTGTTTTTCCACCTTCTCCTTTGGGATCATTTTAACATGTTACATTGAGTCATTCAATTCCATGAATTTGTTTCATTTTTGTTTGGTTTGGGTTTTTTCCCTTCTTCTTTTGGTTTGGTTGATCACTTTCTTCTCTGGTTTTATTCTTGTTTGTTTTTTGTGGTTCCCTTCTTCTTTTGTTTCCTTTTGTTGGGTCAATCACTTGGGTTGGGTCATGTCGTCGTTTGTCGAGCCATTGTCTTTATATTTTATTTATATTAAGCATTTTATTTAATATGAAGTATTATTTTATATTTAGAATCATCTTTTTCACCCCTGGTATTGGGTTGGCTTATTTGTGTTCTAACAACTTCAGTTCTTGGGGATGCAAATGGGCGCTACAGTCCACCATCAGGAAACAATAGTGTGTGTGGAAAAGGAGCTGGCCGTTACAAGCCAGGGGCACAGATAACGCATCTGTGCATTAGGCAAACGCTCGATCCGGTTTATCCGGTGGGTGGTTACCTAATTGTAACTGGGTATAAAGGGGGGAATTAAGAAAATTATGTAGTAGGAATGGTAACTGAGCAATCAGTGAGAAGGTAACGACCTCTGTAAACAGCGGGCCGACCAATTTCACTTACTCTAAAGAGAGAGTTGGTGGTTGGTGACCCTGTTCCTGTTCAGTAACAGTTGCTATAACTATGATTCGATGATTAGTGATGTATTTCACTTATGAAAACAAACGATTTTAAGTGCTAGGTTCAATTGTAATGATTTTAATCTACAAGAACATTTATGATTGTAACTATATACTTTTGTGTATATGTGTTAGTTGTATGCAGTGTGTCTAGAGAAAGGTCATTCACCTGTTAGTAAGACATCAGCTGATGACTGGCGTGAACTGTATAATGTTCTTTTAATAATCAATGTAATTTTATTTTATAATTTTTCTTTCTATTAATTATCAGAATATACGTTTAATAAAAGTTATTACATTTTATTACATTATTATGTAATTACGAAAAAAAAAAATTTTATTTTGTTTGAAGTACAGATTGTGTTGTGTTTTTATGTTCAGGATATATTGATGATTATGTGTATTGCTAATGTATTAACTGATTTATATTGTTCATATTATGTGTATTGTAAACAAATGTAGTGATACGGGAATTTATGATAAAATAAGGTGTTCATTTTATTTTGTTTATTATGATTGTTAGCATCTATTTAAGAGGAGTTGTAAATTCATTTAAAGGGTTTTGAAAAAAAAATTAATTTTAAAATGAATCTTTGGTAAGGGACTCGGATCCATTTCCCTAGGTGAACAAAATTTAAATGATTTATTTTGCTTTGATTTGTTTGATTCATTTTTTGATTTGAAACTGTAACGTCAAGCCAATAAAAGTTGAGAAATGCAAATGAATTTTGTAGAGAGGCCAATATAAAATGTTTGTGAATTTTACATTAATAATTAATATGTGGAGGTAGTGTGGAATTAAATAATGAATAATATGTGTACGCACCCACTACTTGCTAAAGGCAACCCAGTATGTATGTAAGGGGAGATATATCGGTTGAGGATCTGGTATGGTGTAAGGCTAGTTGTTGATTTATTTGGAATGTTACAAGGCTAGGGGTACTATGGTGAGTACCGGTCCGACTTTACGGTGTTGGGATCTCGCCTAGAGACGTCCAGTAACGTCATTCAGATACAGTCATAGTTGCCGAGCTAGGGGGGTAGTTTGCCCATGATGTGTTAAAGAATTAAAGGGGGGTTGTTGGCACCATATCCTCACTGATCCTCTTAGGGTTTAGCAATGAGAGTTTTTCTGTTTTGGAAGAAAACCTCTCATTGGGGGGCTATTGTAACGGGGTAAATAAGGCTGGGGGTTTATTTTTATTTTTATAACAATTGTAATAATCTGGAGCCAATTGTGGCTGGGCAACATTTATTGTCAAAAGGGCTTGATTTGTTTAACACCCTGTGTTTAACTCTGTACTAGGCAGTCAGGTACAAGAACGATAAAACGTTGGAATGTGGGTGCGAGCGCACGCGTGTGCAGCTTTCTGTACTCTTGGACCCAAAGTTAATAACGGAAGGAAGACAATTTTAACTCATTACTATGTCATGTGATTCTTATTAACGAATCGCAGACCAAGTTGCCAGGGATCAAGAAGGCATGACTATTTGTAGACGCTGGAGTAACAGAGTCTGTTGTCTAACCACCATGGCTGCGGCCGGATGAACACAACAGGCTAGCAAGCCGAAAATTCATTAAAATTTCAAAATTTGTTCTAAAAGTTACGAGGAAGGTATATAAAGCGGTGCGAGAACAGTAAATCTTGAGTAATTGAAATTCAGTGATAACTTAATTCGAAAGAACCCGTGAACAAAAAGGAAATCAGTGCGGCACGTGTTCGGAAGGAATATCCATACCCAAGTAACTATAACATTAAATCAATCCAGAAAATTTAATTAAAAGAGCTCTTTATAGTAAATGATGGGGTAATAAATATTGTATGAGCAAGATGCTGGGTTGCTTTTTATAATTTAATTAGCTAGTTACGTTAAGGTTTTATTTACACTTACTACTAGAATGTTGGCCATGTAACAGTAGCCTAAATGTTTTTATAATTTTGGAAGAAAAGTAATTGAGATACATCTTAGTAGTTTTGAGAAGAATATGAATAATAAGTAAATTTTAAAAGAATATTAAAATCAATATTGAAATCGATTAATAAACAGAGATTATTAACATTGACAGTGTATAATAACGGGACGTCCGCCTCGTTTAAGCCCCGCGATGGAAGCCACTTTGTATCTATTGTCGTGTGAACGGCTACCGTTTTACTCTGCAAAATGTGGATAATGTACAATTTGTGTGTAATGGGTGTACGTGTCTTCTCGATCCGTAGTTCAAATGCGTGCAACTTCTGTAGATTTCGTTCGTTGCGAACGTACGAATAACCAGGTCTTGATGTTCTTACCTGATGTTCATTAGGGGTATGAAATTCCCGGTGGCGCCAAATTGTTTTCTTAAAACAATTAAAATAAAATTCAAAGGTGTATGACCAGCGCAGCTCAGGCGGTTTGAATAATTCAAATATTTCCGCCAGCTAGGCCCACTGTAGCGCACAGCAGTTCGATGCGTGGGCTGTGTATATCGTTAGTCATCTGCTAAAATGTACATAAAATATTGTGCACCTCCTAATGAAATTATAACACCGTGGTTACACTCAATACTTACACATTTTTTATTAGTGATTGTTATTCATTTAATACAAATTATTCTAATACAAATGCTCCGGTTGTTTATATGAGACAATTACAGGGTTTGACAATCGATATTTGAATTGATAATCAGACGTTTAATGATGGCGTCTGTTGAAAATTGTATACAAGTTATTAATGTTGGTTTGTCATAGGTTCTTGAGGTTACGTTCAAAGGATTACAAATGTTAAAACAATAAAAATACACACCCTTACATCAAGTAAACTTAACTAACATATTGTGTAGGTATAATTTGTTTAGCGCAGTGTAGTAAAAGTGTTTACAAGTTATGGATCATTAACAACAGTTTATATTGGTTAGTTTATAAATTGTCAGTGACTTAGTATTCTTTTTAATCTCTGAAAGTAATTAATTTCAGTTCAGTGAGATTTCGACCTTTAGTGAGATAATTAACGTGAGTTTATTTATATATTTTGGGTAATTTAAGAGGTACTTATCACTTCCGTAGTTATGGTGAATTCATACGATCTGTTATTCATGGGTTATACTATAATCTTCTTTAATTTGCTGGGTTCAGGACATCAGGCATCTTTTCCAGTTTAATTGGTAGTAATTTATTTTCCTTTTTCGTTAATTTGGCCTCAACTTCAATAATATGGCTCCAGTCTTTGTCTTATGTCTTGGTATACACTTAGTAATAACTTCTTTTGATATTTTCTATGTTTTAATTGACAATTTTGGTCACTCGAAAATTAGCGTCTATACCATTAAAGCGTCATACATTCAGTAAAAAATCTAACGGTATTTTTGGCTTGTTACTCCACAGTTTCCATGGTAACGTAATTATTCTACCTGGTCGATCTCAAAATAAACACATTGTTATCAAACTTTGAATTTTTTGTTTAATTTGAATAAATATTTTATAATGGCTATATTTATTTGGGGATAATTTCAATGGTTGTAATCTTTACGTAGATGTTTCTATTTTCTTTCAAAGATTAGTTTGATATCTTACAAGATTGGTCTAAGTCATGTATTAATGTTTTAGTCCAAAATTGATAATACTATGTTAATACATAATTTACTTATTTCTAAGTTTTAATATAATTCTGCCATGTTCCCTTTCGTTACACATAATTAATATAATTTGCCTATTATTTCTTATAAAGGTATTGCTATTATTTTCTTTATAAATTCCTTACTTACTTAAAACATACTAACATATTACTGTAAAACTATTTCTTCTGGTAATTATTGCCTTAAACATTAAGCCAATAACTTCTTTCTTTAAATTAACAAATGAACAAATTTGGTGAGTGTTATACCTACACCATCTCTTTTATAACAGTAATCACCCTGGTGATTTTTATACTGAGATAATATTTTTTCTGTTTTTTTTTTTTTACATTCACAATTATTCTGTGTCTTTCAGTCTAATATACTTAACTTAATTGCTCATTTAACATGTGCTTATGTTTTGGGTTTGTCACACTTGTTTAACTCTTTTTTCTTAAGATTATATGCTGTTTATTTTATTACACTTATCACTTCACTGTTCATCTTTGTCACTCCCTACCTATCTCTAATTACCCTTATATTTCTCACGATCTCACTATTATTACAAAGTTTTTGTATCTAATGAGTTCATGTCTCTTTTGTTAACTTCAGACTGTCACATATCATTTTATAATATGCAAACAACATGGTATTGTAAATACATCTTTCAAATAAAACATAACTTTGTATATATTGTCATTAAAGTGATAAGAATTGGTCGGAAATGTCATAATTAGTAATAATAACAACAATTTAATAATGTTAAAATATATTGTGTTAATTGAAACATACTACATCTGTAGCAACAGCAATAATATTAGCGAATAAATAAACTCTCCAAAACCTTATACTTTCAAACACATAATGCTGAAATAATATACATACTGCTGAAATAATCTTAGTAAAAGTTCCAAAGTATATAGTAGGATATACAATTTGTTCTCTGATTGAATCACGCACACATTTCTATTCCCTGTCTGTATGAGTGTAATTTTAAACATAACAGCTGACACATCACCTATAGATAAGGATATACATACAATCATATCTACACATGGTTTTTTATGTATAACAATTACTGAGATACTGTCATTTACAAGTTACCACTAATAAAAATTTAAACATAAATTATTAACAATAATAAAAAATTATGCTCTTTTAAAACAATCTTGTGAGTTAATTGTTACGGCCATGTAATTTTTTATTTTCTTTTTTCTTCACTGTCTTCTTGTCTCGCTTTACTTTGGTTAATATCTGGCCAATCTCTGGGGTTGGGTCAATGTCAGTTGTCTGTCAGTCTAGTTCGTATTTTCTTGTTTTGTAACCACCTTTGGTTGTATTCTTCTTCCTTCACTATTGATTATATTTACTACTTTCATTCTCGTTACCATTTATCTATCAAAATATATTGTTTCTTGGCATTTTTTACATACTTATTTATATCAAATGTGATCAGAGTTTGGCAATGTTATAACAGTGAGCGTAGTTATTGAAATATGTTAACCCTAAGTCATGTTTATAGTTCACAGTTTGTGTGTCGAATCCTGGGCTAATACAAGGTAAGTTGGTGTTAGATAATAATTAATAAATGTGTTAAAGGTGAGTAATATCTCACTGTTCATGGCGTACTGCAGTCCTCTTCTTCTTTCGGCAGCAGTATGTAGAGCCCACTGCCGTCCCAGCCGATGTCCATCGCTGGGTCTTCTTTTTTCTCCATTCTTCTCTTCTTCCTTTTCCTTCTGGGTGGCTTCGCGTCATCTGATGGAATGGCGATTTTTTCCCTGTCGCGCTCTTCTTATTCCTAATTTTCGCTGGTTGCAGCGAACCTATCAGATTGCTGCTATCTTCTGGTCTCTTCTGATTGGCGCGCTGTAAACTCATCCACGTGCCTGCCAGGTGTTAGCGACGACCTCCCGGCTGGTAATGGGAGCAGAGTTTGCCTTGCTGCCGTCACAACCCACGTCTCATCACCAGTGATCACAGTGTTGAGAAAGTTTGGGCCAGTTTTTACACAGTCCAACATGTTCTGCGAAACTTCTAAACGGAGTCCCTTCTGCTCCATCATTAGTAGCTTTGGCAAAAATTTTGCAGACATTCTTCACATAGCCAGAAACTAACTAACTGCTGCAATCTCTCAACCTCCCCCTCGCAAAGTAATTTGAAGATCCTCCATGACCAAAGTTTGCACTTGGTCAATGATTTCATCATTACGGCTTGTTGAGGGCCTGGCAGAATGTGGTTCACTGTCCACTGAGGGCCAGCCATCTTTGAAGCGATTATAGCACTCCTTAGCATCGTCTCCAAAAGACTGCTGAATTTTTCGAATAGTATCTGCTTGGGTATCAACAAGTCGTTGGCAAAATTTAATGCAGTACTGCTGCTCACGTTTTTCTGTCATTTTACAATAAATGAAATCCGACGGGCACTCTATACTCATACTTAATGACACACAGCCAGACAGCAACAGATTCATTGTAGCGGGATGGCGGCAGTCAGTGCTTGCGCGCTAGGGTTCGCTGCATGCATGTACTCTAGGTTAACACCCATGCTTCATTTGCTCGCATATGAAAAAAAAGGTCCGATTCTTTCTGAACACAACTCATATATGTGCTGTCAAAATGTGAGCTAAGAATCATTTAAATCATAGGATACAGTTCCTGTGCCTAGAAATTTTACTCAAAGATCAGAATAAAGTGTATGTTAATGTAGATGTGAGTAATTTGTTTTTTATATCATCAACATCACAACCTATTCTTACTGTTCAGTTAAATTCATATAACGGGTGTAGAGGGTTTGCATTGTAGGTGCTGTATCACTGACAGTACAAGTGCAGCTGTCGACCCTGGGTTTTTATTTTACTGTTGCACGTTAATAGCCTATTAATGCCTCATTGAACTGTTTTTTAAATCACTAAAGAACATAACCAATTTAAAAAAATTTGCTGACTTGTGAAAAATATGGTGGCCTATTTCTGTACCAACAATTGAAGAGTTTTACTAAGTTTACTTGAATATAAAGTGACACCACCTACTACTTTACAATGATGTAATAATTATAAAAAGTGAGCATATATTACATACATCCCATTCAAACAATAATTTGCTACTGAAACATATAACTTACAGAAACTCTACTAAGTTCACATGTTCTCAATAAACTCTTGCTTTTACTTTGAAAATGGCCCAATACATTAAACCCCAACATGAAGTATCCACTCCAAAGGTTTACACTTACTAGATACACTCTGTCCAAATATTTCTAGTAGACACAGGTGTAGAAAATAAAGTATGCAAATGACAACCCAGGCTTGTACTTGTGACTTAAAATATTAAGTATATTAATGGAGTTACATGTCTCACATTCACTTCTGTGAAAGGTTTTGGTAACATTTTTATCCCCACCATTTATATGTCTTCTTTTAATCTACTTCAAAAGAAAAAAAGTGAAGATTAATAATGACTTGAATGTATTGATAATATATCTTGTCACTTTATATAATTAATAATAATTTTAGTACAACAATTTATTCAATACATCAACAGAAACCCATAATTTATGTAGAATAAACTCCACAAACTTATAATCACTTAGTGATTACAGGACACTTTCGTGTTAAGAATATGAACCATATCTCTTCTAATATTTTATACTGGGTGTTTATATGATGCGTGTGTACATACACATGAGAAAATACATTTCCTTCTGCCACAGAAAAACATAAAATTGTAAATTTAAAAGTATTGGCTTTCAAAAAGAGACAAAAATATCAGGCACAACCTACCCCATCTCCTGTCAATTCTTCAAAAGGTTCTTGCTTGATGACAACATCTATTTCATGTGGTTCATGTAGGATATATTCTTCCTTCATACCAACTTCTGATCCTGATAAAGTAACCTGGAAATAAGACACAAGGTAGCTGTAAGTTATTTAAGATTTGTCATCGACTCCACAGATTAGGCTGCACTGCCTGTCATTTGTCCTGTTCGATCCACCTTGTTCTTGACCATCCCAAACTACACCATCCTCACGCAACCTAATATAGCACCTTCCTTGCTATGTTAGTTGATGATGGTTGTCGCTGCACATGGCCTATACACTTCTGTACATATTCTTTTATTTTACTACAACGATTAAAAATATTCAGTTCAGCACAGATATCAACATTCTTCTGCTGATCGATTAGTTTATACCTAGCGACAGCTAGAAGGAATCTCATTTCTATGGCCTGTATATGCTGGTAGTCCTCCTGAGTTAAAGTCCATGTTTCACACCACAGAGGAAAGAAGGCACTGCCATCACGTTAGAAAACTTAACCAGCATATCTCTGCAAGCTTTTATTTTTTAGAGTGCTTATAACTGTGCCACACACGTTCAAAATATGGATATTATCTTCTCCAAATCATAATTAACATGAAAACTTACCAGGCTGTCTAGATAATTGAAAACATTTACTTTGTTACGGTAGAAGATATATTACTGAGCTCATATGAAGGCTTGTGTCACACCATTGCAATGCCCGAAGGCCATTCACAGTTGTTATGGAAATGTAGATGTGTCCAGAGTGTTTTTTGGATACATTTATTATGAATAATAATATCCAAAACAATAAAAATATATCTAAGAAGGGATTTACAAAATCATAAGACAAAATTGTGAAATACAAAAGTTTAATCTATGGGTGGTGAGAGACAGAACATTACCAATTTACAAGGCAGTCGAATGCCGCACTGGCCTACTCAGGGAGCCGAAAGAAAAGCACGCTCTCATTTGCATTAGTTTCTACAGGCTGAGTCACAAAGGCAACAGGGAAGCCTAGCTGATTGTGGTATGAATTGTAACGAATACATCCCCGTGCTAATGACAGTCTGGCAGGGGAGGAAGTAGTGTGTGTTGAGTGTCGACAGTGTGTTATCAGGCGTAATCACGGCCATGTGAGAATATGTTGCTTTATTAATAAGTATTAACATTTTGATGCCGGCCCCTTAACATAGTGGTCCTTCGCCCATGCCGGGCCATTTTTGCATATATTTAAAATGTTGTATCTTCTAAACTAGCCTATATGGTAAAAAATATGCTATGTTTTTATGAAGATCTAAGTGTCTTCTTTAAAATGGTCTACACAGTATGTCATTGTGTTGGTTATTTTCCCTGAAATTTATTTTCAAAAAAGTGGGTTTCGGAAAAAAAATTGGCCAAAACACATGTTGTTACTAGAAATTTGCAATTTCATTTTTACTTGTTAGAAATGGATTAAACAATACACTATATAATGTTTATAATATATATCGGTTTATAAAGGCGTACTTTTGTAATTTTTTACAAGAAACGTTTGTCTGACATTTTGACATGTTAAGTGGTGTTTAGCCAACCAACATAACAGTTTGCCGTGCACTGTTTCATGTCAACTGTATCTAAAAAAGTGAACGCATATGCGATCTAGTGGATGATTTGGGTATTACAAGACCTGCCATCATTTCAAAACAGCTCCAAGGATGTCTTTATACATATGGAATCATGCAAAACACACTGAAATTTCAGGACGTCCGTTGATGTCCATCAGCATTCTCGGAAGTTTTCAATGGACATCAATTGACGTCCATTGGCGTCAAAGTGTCAATACGATAAATTGGACATTAAATTTATCAGTATTGATACAAGTATATTAATTTGTTCAAAAAGATGTACAAAAATAAGAGATATTCAAACGTTTAATTTGTTATACTTCATAAATGTAGTGAGAGTAATATGAAATTATGTGAGGCGAGGCCGCTGCTGTTTTACTTTTGTGTTCTAAATTTATGTATTTTAAATATAATAAATATTAAAATTTGTATCAAACAGATTGTGTTACATTAAATTAAGAGATTACATTTTATCTGTTGGAAAATCTAAAGTAATGGTTTTTGTGTAGCATTTCCAAAAAGAAGAAAAAAGGGATTGAAAACAGAACTATTGAACAAGTTTTATCATTTAATTTCTTAGGATGCAATATATTACTTCTTGGGGAGGTTGATGTATGGAAAAGATAAAAGACTTTAATAGGATGAATGGCACTAACAACGATACCTTAAGCAATATGGTTAGGCAAGAGATGTTATTAAAATTTTATAAGAATGTCCACTCCAAGCTGTCCGAACGGTAGTGAAATATGAACAATGATGAATATGCATGAAAGTCGACTGCAAGATGCGAAGATGAGGCTTCTTAGATCAGCAACCAGTGAATGACACAGTGAGGGAATGTAGGCAGAAATTGTTTGATCATATAGGACCCATTAAGAATACCACACATAAGTGTAAAGATAGAAGTCTAGGACAGCCAATGAAAAGTTAGAGATCAGTTGTAATGACAGATGATGTAACAGGCTTTCGACCTTATATTTGCAAAGTAGAAGAAGATTATTATAATAAAGTAAAATTTCATATTAACAAAAATCATTATAATACGAAATAGTTTATACTGTACTAGCAGCACTGATGCACCTGACTGCATGTGCCAAACAACCAAAGTTTTTATAAAATCACCAATATCTCAAAAACAAAAAAGAGCATTATTATTGAAAAAAAAAAAAAAATAAATAAAATTTGGAATTTTCTCTAAATTTCACTTGCTGACACCATAGCTATGTCTCAAAACGAATTTTTTACATGCAGAAAATTTCACTACACGCAAATTAAAAAACAAATTTCATGACATGTGATCGTTTTAAGGCTCTGTTCTTGAAAATTCTTAATTGCTAATCTTTTAATGGTGAGAATTGTAATGGCTTTCTGTATTTTGGACTTAAAAAAAACTTAATATAATAATGTGATGAAATAATAACTGTGATCTTACTGTGGCACGGATATCATTATAAGCAGTTACTTACTGGTACGCGGTAACCTAAACAGAGTGGTAAAAAACTAAAATGAAAAAGTTTTGAGTGACACTTTCAAAAAACGTATTCAGCTCAACGACGACCATTGCAGCTGCTTAATTTATAGGATACGTACGAAAACAAAACATATTAAGTTTAAAGATTTAATAAACAAATTGTATAAACGTATAACCTCAACAATATACAGTAGAATATAATAGATAATGAAGATAAGTATACAGAGTCCGACCCGAGCAAGCTGTCCACACCTGCCTATCGGGATCTCCTCCCCCTGGCATTGTGCGCAGGCAAAATCCCCACCACCAACCCCACACTAACACTCAACAACGTCATTGGGCTGATGTAATTCTACAATTCCTTCTGCGACAGAGTGAGGAGGGGATGTAGTACAACCCCAAACCAAAACACCGCCTTGTAAAAGTATTTCTTCTAACAGATGAGATAGGTAAGAATGTTAGCATTACTATTATCATTACTATAACGGCCTTAACTGGATGCAATTTTTAAATTATTACTGGATGTTATATTATTACTATATTATTTTTATAAGGCCTTAACTGGATGTTCAAAATTATAAATAGATATAAAAGTGGATAAAAGAGATAAGAAAAAATACATTAAAAAACACAATCAGGCTCAACATACCTTATCTTCTGTCAATTGTTCAGAAGGTTCTTGCTTGATGGCAACATCTGTTTCACATGGTTCATGCTTCATGCCAACTTCTGATACTGATAAAGCAACCTGGAAATTATGACACAAGTTAGCTGTTTAAGTTCTGGCTAACCTAGTGGTAAATGATTTGTAATTTACAATTGTTATATTTATTTAAGATTTGTCATCTACTCTAAGTGTTTGGCTCCACTGCCCTTCATGTGTCCTGTTTGATAAACCTTGTTCTTGGCCATCCCAAAGTACACCACCCTCATGCAACGTAATGCAGCACCTTGCTATGTTAGTTGATGACGGCTGTTGCTGCACATGGCCTATCCAGTCCTGTCTATATTCTTTTACTTTACTACAAAGACTAAATATACTCAGTTCAGTGCTGATATCTACATTCTTCTACTGATTGATTAGTTTACACCCAGTGGCAGCTCAGAGGAATCTCATTTCCCTGGCCTGTGTAAACTGGTAGTTGTTTTTTTGCTCAGAGGAATCTCATTTCCCTGGCCTGTGTAAACTGGTAGTTGTTCATAGAGTCCACGTTTCACACCACAGACTGAAGCAATTAATGCCATCACTATATAAATCTTAAGCAGCATGTCTCTGCAAGTTTATTTTTTCGGGTCCTTGAAATATGGATTTTTCTTCTCCGAATCATAACTGACATCAAAATTTACCAGACAGCCTAGATAATTAAAAAAAAGTACTTGTTCCAATCATTTGTTAGAAAATACACAATATTTTCCCTCTTATTGCTTATTACTTTAGTCAAGACAAACATATTTTACTAAATAAAGTTCAAAATTTTATTTCATTCATAATACATTACACATTTTTTCAGAACGTTAGGACATACAGTACACCAAGTTAATATACAAAACTGACCATGGCAGGCTGCAAGGAGTATACAGATATCACTAGGTTACTCTCTTACGTCAGTATTAAGTTATATAACATGACATATAACAGTTTGTAAAGTAGGAAGTATGTCATGCATTTTCAGACTCTACAAATACTGGGGAAATATGTTAGTTGCAGTTGTAGCTGTATGATTGGAGAAGTAACATATACATATTCTGAGTCACAACAAGTTTGTTAGCAGTTTCTGTTACCCTTTGGGAATCAGCATTATTTTTACTGGAACATGCGATAACATAAAATCAGTTTTTGGCATTTTTTGTACTGACTCTTAAGTTTTCTTCATCATCTTGCACATATTATATACACTCAAGTATGAAAGAAGTATTTTTTTTTAAGTCATGTTGATTGTACAAAATGCCATATATTACTTTAATATTTTACTAAATTATAAATTAGTTTGAAAAATAAAATATTGAAAAAATTTAATAAATTATCTAACTGTTAATCCAATACTTGATTGTATTTACCTTGATCCTCAGATTGTAAAAAAAATCTCTGGCTCCACAAAATTGGCTAGTATAGGCAATGCATTCGCATACTGTACTAACAATCTGACAGTACTAAAAGTGAGTGAGTGAGTGAGTGAGTGAGTGAGTGAGTGTGTGTGTGTGTGTGTGTGCGTGTGTGCATACATGTATATGAATAAAAATACATTTCATGTTATTATTGCAATAAAAAAGAATTAAATTTAAATAACTGATGGCCATTCTTCACCTCAGGCATACACACTGTCATACATAATGTACCTGATCTTCATGCTGATACTTTATCAATTCCTCAAAAGATTCTTGCTTGACGACAACATCTGTTTCATAAGTTTCATATAGAACATATTAAACAACATATTTAATTATGTACAGAAGGTCTGAATTTCTATTATTACATTTTCTTCTTCTGTACTGAAAATTTTACTTCAGTTTACAGTACAGGTTTCAATTATATTGTAAATGTTGTAGATTATCCTATTACTTGTTGTAATGTGACACTTGCATGTTTTGCTTTGGACCTGTTTTTTGTACTTTACAATAATTTAGTTTTATTAAAGATATGTTTCACACTCATTTACTTATACTAGCCCAACAATACGTTTTACATTTGGAAACTAGATTTAATTCCGAGTTGTTTTATTTTACCCAAACTTACACACTATTACTGGCAGTTTTAAACTGGAAAACAGAAGAATTATTTGTTGGAAAGAATACTGAGCCAATCCGCGAGAGATGACAAGTTGTGCAAGTCATGGCAACCAGTTTCAACCTGTACAACTTTGTCAGTTGTAGTGGAAAACAGAAAATAATCTTTTACAATATAAAAATAGAAATTTTAGTACACGCCTAACTAAAATGCATTTGAATACATTTTCCAATGGAGGTTTGAGTAAATACAGAAAGAAATGAATACAGGCTACATGGATGGCAGCAACAAGAACTAACAAATTAAATCAGCAAAGATAGAGCCTAAAGCCTGTGAAACATTTGGGGAGGGGGTAAAGTTCCACAGATAAGATATAATCGAGGTTAAGTCAGCATTATGGATATAAAGAAATAATTCCCTGCTTATTTATAGCAATCGCCTTGGCATGTGACAGAAATTCTGCTCATAAAGCACAATACTGACTTGGATAGTAACTCTGACGACTATAAATGTAAGTTGTTACCATTTATAAACTTTTCTATAATCTCATATGTTATAAGTAATACACTCACAGTAACTTTTAAGCAAGATAATAATAATTAACAACAATTTAGATTTACTGTAATTCATTTATATTCCATCATGTCTTATTAACCCTTACCGCTCCTTGGGCAGGGGAGCTCCGACATGTATTTGTGAATGAATTTAGATTGATTGGTGGGTATATACCAACATTCTGTTGAGTGCTGCACTCTCTGGAGACTTTAAGAAACTATTTGCACAGAAGTAAAAAATACATCAGCCAACGTCCGTTTTAAAAATTCAGCTGTACTATCCTCCAAACTGACATTGTTTCTGTTGTCTGTATTATTACAAATTACGTGTTTATTCTTAATAATGTGAGATTTAAATAAAATTCTGGCAACTGAACATCAATACTCCAATTGTTAGAAGATTCAGACTGTGATATTCACAACTTGGGGTTATTTTCAGAACGTTTCAGCCACCCAACTTTTCAGTGGGTTTCAGAAACATTTACTAAATGAACCAAACTGTAAGCAAATGACCTTGGACCAACAGTCTGGTAGTTTTTAATTTTAATAAATGGGCTAAATTTGAAGATTTATCTGATTTTTTTTAATGATTCTACACAATGATCAACTATAAGTTTTTAGAACAATGTAATTTAGTATTCAATAACAAGAGATACTTAGTCTTGTAAAAATGCCACACACATAATACAATACTGTACACATTGTCAGCTCGCACTGTAGGCAAAAATGCTGAAATTACAGTGGAGTGGAAGAGGTAGGTAAGGCACAATTAAAAAGTTAAGATGCAATTTGTACAGGGTTATTGTTCAATCCAGTACATATCTCTTATATTGAGTGTATTTTTTTTTTATTATATACAGTACAGTCCCGTTTAACCGAATTTCCGGGTCAACCGAATCACCGAAAATACTTTTGTATTACCATATTTTATACTGCTTTCATACAGGGACTGTACACAAACATTCGGCCGGCGCCGCGCGAGAACTCGTAGCGTTGACTGTCCACTGACTCAGCCCCCCCACCAGCGTCTATTTTTAGCATGCCTACTAACACTATTGTCGCTGTCCAAGGACACCTGTCAGTTATGTTTTGAATTCTGTCTGATGTGGCTGGCTCATGATAATTTTTGTACATTAGTAGTGTATTGTTTGTCGCGTTGTGTTTAGTGTGTCAATATTGTTTAGTGATCTGCAGTGATTATGGCAGAAAAGAGAAAACGAGTTGTTGTGACAATGCAAAAAAAACTGGAGGCTATTAATCGTCTGGACAAGGGTGAGTCAGTAAAAAACATTTCTATTGAATATGGAGTTGGGGCAGCAACAGTTTGTGACTGGAAAAAAAATAGAAGTCAAATTGAAGATTTTTGCGCTAAAATGGTTAGTCAAGACTCTTTAGGGAATCGGTCCACTATAAAGAAACCTAAAAATGAATCCTTAGACGAGGCACTTTTAATGTGGCTTGAACAACAGCGTGAGCGCGGCGTGCCTATATCCGGATCGATACTTAAGGAAAAGGCATTGAGTTTAAACCAAAAGTTGGGTGGAGATCCAAGCTTCACTGCCAGTATTGGATAGCTCAGTAGGTGGAAAGATCGACACGGGGTGAGGCAGCTGACGATAACTGGGGAAAGTCTTTCAGGCGCTGTTCTTGATGCTGAAGAGTTTAAGAAGAAGTTTGAAAAAATTGTTAAGAACGAAAAATTAAGTCCTGCTCAGATATACAATGCCGATGAAACTGGGCTGAACTACAAAATGTTGCCTACAAAAACATTGGCATCAAAACTAGACGAGGCAGCTCGTGGTCATAACAAAAATAAAGAAAGAGTTACGTTACTGGTTTGTAGCAACGCTTCAGGCACCCATAAACTGCCACTTGTTTTGATAGGGAAGTCAACCAACCCAAGAGCTTTAAAGAGTGTCAAGCGTAGTGCATTGCCTCTACATTATGCGTCTGAAAAATCCGCCTGGATGTCATCAAATATCTTTAAGGACTGGTTTTTTCACCACTTTGTTACGGCAGTAAAAATATTTTTGACAAAGGAAGGGTTGCCTCTAAAAGCCATTCTCCTCATAGACAACGCTCCCACCCACCCGGGAGCAGATGAGTTGAAATATGGTGACATACGAGTGCAGTTTTTACCTCCAAACGTCACAGCTCTTATACAGCCGATGGATCAAGGTGCGATCGAAACTTTGAAGAGACTATACAGGAAGAAACTGCTCAGTAAAATCATTGATAATGATGAAGATGAAGAGCCTAATGACATCATATCCACGTTGAAACAAATAATGATCAAGGACGTGATCTACATGACAGCTGCAGCATGGGAGGAGGAAACGGCAGTTGCTCTAAACAAAGCTTGGAGGAAACTCTGGCCCAACGTGCCTACAACAGTGTCGCAGAATGAAAATGAACCTGATGTTCCCATGGAGTGTAGTGACAAGAACTTCGTATCACAGCTAAACAGTCTGGTAGGCGGATCGGAGATTCAAATAAACGATATAGCGGAATGGATACAAGGTGATGAAGAACCACATCCAATTCTTAGTGAAGATGACATTGTTGCCGCATGTTCAAGTCACCAGGCAGGTGAGCTCAGCTCCGATGATGTTGATGATGGTCCATCCCTTCAAGAAAAGAAAGGGCCAAACCATTCAGAAGAAACTAGGATGTTTGAACTGGTGTACCTTGAACAACAAGAGGAAACATCTCCTGCTGAGCTGCTTCTCATTAAACGCCTTAGAGATCGAGCTGCAAAGAAACGTTCTCATATGAAGCAAAAGAAAATATCACATTTTTTTACTTCCTCGATTTAATTTTGCATTCCATCGTGCAGGAATGTTTTTGTGTTTTTAGAAATTTCATATTTTTATTCATTCTATGCCACACATTTTTGCTACATTAAATTTTGTTTTACTGTACTGTATTCCACCATAATTCTTTCATGTTTGTTGCGAATTTCATGTTTTATTATTCATGTGCATACGTTTTTATTTCCTACATAGAGTACTATATAAATTTTTCACTGTACTGTTGTATTTCACTACAATTTTTTATGTTTGTTACGACTACTGTACTTTTCCAAAATGTCTCATTCATGTAAAATAAAATATGTATTATTTCACTGCATTTTTAGCGTACTCTATTTATAAATTAATACCTGTAGAGTGTTGTGATGCATTCGTTTGTAATAGGCCTATTGTAATGTGCCTTGCTATTGTAGGCCTTGCTCGCTTGTGGGCCGTGACCCCGTGAACAACACAACTATCCAGTCTGAGATATGAAAATACATATTTTCCGGTTTAACCGAATTTTCGTTTAACCGAAGCCTTATGGGTCCCATCAAATTCGGTTAACGGGACTCTAGTGTATATAAACTTTCACAATATGAACTTACTTTCTTTATCACTTCCCCATACATTTCGAGGTGATGTTCCTCTTCCTCGGTGGGAGTAAATACTGAATGTCATTTTACAGAATAACGGTTATGGACTATAGGTGTGTGTGGTGGGGGTTGATGGTGGGAGGGAATTGGCGGTGAGGTTCAAATTGTGTGTTTGGATCAGTGTATCGAATAGTGTATGTGATCTATAATGTAATTGTTCATTTAATATGCTTGTTATGTAATTAATAAACATCACGTTTTACAACAAATCAATAGAGAAAACAATACAGTACTGTACAATTATATTACAAAATTATAGTAAAACATTTTAGAGAACAAGCAACAATATTAAAGTTATACACTTACAAAAAAAGAGAAAACAATTACGCTACTTTAGTACTTCACGCTTCAAGTTTAAGAATTCAGTAAATTTTAACAAGAAAAATTTACTAAAAATAAATATAGAATCAGACTAATGTGTACGTAATAAAATTGACTTACACTGTCAGAAATGTTGGAAGTGAGAGTTCAGTTCATGATGAGTGAAAAAAATTAGTGATCTTCGACTGCCTCCCTGATGATTCCCGCTTCTTTGCTGCCAAGTCTCGCCATCTTTGGAGCATCATTATGTCGACAACCCTGGCTTCCTCTTGCTGCTCAACGTACTGAATGGCTGCTTCAAGAGCTTTAACCCCTTCTTTGTGTGTGATCTTTTGGGGCTCAACAGTTTCAGAGTCTTGATCTTCAACAACATCATCGCTATTAACAAGTGTTACAATTTCTTCGTCAGTTATTTCATATTGGTCGTCTCCTGAAAGCCAATTCCTTATTTCATCCAACGATGCATCCTCACATCCAGGGATACGTTGCACCAAGGGCAAAATACTTTCATGAAGTTCATCCAGCATGCTTTCAGCCATATTTACGTCCTCGCCCAACAGCTTATGCCACGACTTCGCAATTGTTTGTGGCCCGACGTCGGCCCAGGCCCTTGCGACCCAATAAGCGACATCCTTCAAATTTATACTATTCAACTTCTTAATCAAGTTTTGCCCATCTTCAATTTCTTGTATGACTGTTGACAGAAGCTTTCTTCGATAGTTTCGTTTAAGTGTTTCCAAAACACCCTGGTCCATAGGCTGACAAATGCCAGTCACATTTGGTGGCAAAAACATAGCCTTTATGTCCCCATCTCTAAGTTCGTCTGGATCAGGGTGAGTTGGGGCATTGTCTAGCAGTAAAACTGCTTTTCTGGGTAGGTTGCTGTCTTTTAAAAACTTCTCTGTAGAAGGAACAAACTCTTTAAAAAACCATTCCTTAAAAATTTCACTAGTCATCCATGCACTTTTTTGATTGAAATATTTTACTGGAAGAGCATGTGTTGAAATGGTTTTAAAAGCCCTAGGGTTTTTGGACTTTCCAATCATTGCCAGGTCCATTTTATGGTTTGCTGTGGCATTACTGCATGCTAAAATAGTCACTCTCTCTTTACTACATTTATAGCCAGGGGCTGCAGCTTCAGTTCTAGCTGCAAGGCTCTTACTCAGTAACATTTTGAAATTAAGGCCTGTTTCATCACAATTAAATACTTGATCTCCTGTTAAGCTTTCAGTTTCAACAAAGTCTTGAAATTTTTTCTTAAACTGCTCCATTTCTTGAAAGTTTGATGACAGTTTCTTGCCGCAAATATTCAACTGACGGATTCCATAACGCTTCTTCCATCTATCAAGCCAGCCAACGCTTGCTGTAAAATCTGCATCACCTTCATTAAATTCTTTTTGAAACTGCAACGCCTTTTCTTTTAAGATACGTCCCGAAATAGGCACCCCTTTCTCCCTGAACTGTGTAAACCAAATGTACAACGCTTCGCTAACTTTTTCATAATCACTATTTTTCATAGTTTTTCTATCTTTAAAAGCAGTCTCAGTAACTCGTGAGGAACACCATTTTTCTAATTGTAATCGTCTCTTCCAATCTCCAGCTGTGCGATGACCGACGCCGTAGTGGTCAGCCACCTTCTGCAGCATTTCCCCTTTATCCAGTCTTTTTAATGCCTCAAGCTCGTCTTTTATTGATAAAACAATTTTCTTCCTTTTCGTAGCCATAATCGGAACACTGTTAACAAGACTACACTACGACATTTTCACCAAAACTCCACTAGTCACTCACGGACACACCGCGTAAAAATAGCCTCACTGCTCACTACAGCACACAACAAGAAACTGCAGTCTACTAAGCGATGAGCATGTGAGCGATAGCGTTGGATGTTGGGGGTGGGGTGGGGTGAATGACACATGAGTCACAGCTAGGCTATAATAGGCGATGGGCAGTAGGCCAAATTCCTGCGGTACAGTCAGGAGCAATCACAAAGCGAGCACGTACACTCACGCCCGCAAACTATTGGCACACTATTTTCGTTGCAGTAATTAAAGAAAATATTTTTTACGTTTACGTTTTTTTATGCTGCTTGGGTGGCGGATAACACGGAACGGCAGATAATCGAAGGGCGGATAACCGAGACTCTACTGTATTTCAAATTGTTCAGCTGTGTTTAGTTTTCTACTTTTAGGTAAGTAGTGTAATATTTCCATGTTGTGTTCTATGTTTGTGTAACTGTGGTTTTCGTTTTGTAAATGTGTGGCAAATGTGGAATGTATGTAGTTTGTGGTGAGGGCTTTTAAATGTTCTGAAAATCTGGAGGAAAAAGATCTTCCCGTCTGGCCGATGTAGAATTGGTGACAATCATTACAATTTAATTTATGTACCCCTGTTTTGCTGTATGTGTCTGTATCTTTGTTAGTATTATTTATGTGTTTCCTAATGGTGTTGTTGGTTCTGTAGGCTACTTTATAATTACGTTTTCTAAATGTGTTTGCAATTTTGTGCGTATTGAAATTGTAGTATGTAAGTGTTATGTATTTACTGGGTTGTGTGCTGTTGGTCTGATGTGTTTTACTTTTTGTGTTTAGGATGCGTTTGTGTAGTTTATTTATTAAATCGGGGTTGTATCCATTTTTGACTGCTACATATTTGATTGTGTTTAATTCTTCTTGGTAGTCATGTGTGTTTAGGGGTATTGAAGTGAGCCTATGGGGCATGTAGTTGAAAGCTGCATGTTTGTATTGAGTTGGGTGGTTGGATGAGTTATGTATGACCATGTCTGATGTGGTGGGTTTCCTGTATATTTTGTATGTGTGTGTGTTCTTTGTTTTGGTGATTGTAAGGTCTAAGAAGTTTATGCTATTATTTACTTCTATTTCAAGCGTGAATTTTAATTTATGGTGTATAGTGTTAATGTATTTGTGGAAATTTTCTATTTGTCTTTTGTTGCCGTTGTAGAGGAGTAAAATGTCATCAACATACCTGTGCCAATATATTATTTTATCGGTGTATTTGTTATTGTTCAGTATGTGTTCCTGTTCTATGGTGTGTATAAATATTTCGGCTAGTATACCTGATATAGGGGAGCCCATGGGTAGTCCATCTGTTTGAGCGTAAAACATGTTATTGTGTGCGAAATAATTTTGATCAGTGATAATTTTTGTTAGATGGATGATCTCTTTTATGTGTGTTTCAGGTGTGTTATTTATTTTTAGTAATTGTTCAAATGTAGTTAAAGTTTCTTTTATGGGAACATTGGTGTATAGGTTTGTTATGTCGAATGAAGCTAGTGTGGAATTGTGTGGAATGTGGACATGTTGAGTTTTATTCACTAGATCTAATTATTTTTTACGGTGGTGTTGTTTGTTAAATTTATGCTATTTCTGATTAATTTATCTAAGTGTCTAGCTATTTTGTGTGCTGGTGCTTGTGTGTTGTTTATAAGTGGCCTGATGGGAATATTTGGTTTGTGTAATTTCGGTAGTGCATTTAGTGTAGGGGCGTTTGGTTTAATTTGTCTTAGATATTTGATGTTGTCAGGTGATACTATGTGTTTTGTGTTATTTAGGGTTTTGTAGTATGTAACACATACTTGTTTGTGATATTTTTGGGTGGGGTCTTTATTTAATTTAGTGATGTTGTTTTCATTAAAAAATGTTTCGATTTTGTTATTTAAAGCCTGTTTTTCCATTATGACATTTATATTACCTTTGTCTGCTTTGAGTATGGTTAGGTTGTGTTCTTGTAATTTACGTTTTATGTTTTTTAGTGTTTGGAATTCATTATTGTGTTGTTTTTGTTCGCATTGTTGTGTGTGTTGTAATTTGCGTTTTATACATGGCGTATGGTATCCATATTTTTTTTTTATTTTGAGGAACAACTGGCATTAGTCTAATTGCGTATCTTTTAAGTTTATTCTAAAGCAGTTCACATTGGAAATATGTTAAGTCTAAAGATAGTATTACCACCTTAGACATAATGAGTCTAATAGTAGGTAGCAGTCGGCTATGCAAACTACGATTGGTTTATTGATTACAATGATGATGATGATGTGCTCAATAATACTTTCATGAAATCATACTAACCTAGTTAATGGATACAGTAAATTGTCGAGTGCTACTAATTCTTTTATCCGTAGGATTACCCCAAATAGAAAATGTGTAGAGAAAAACGAAAAGGATTAGATGTGGTTAATACGGTTAAGTATCCACATTACTATGTTAAAAAAAATAACGTACAAAACAAGAAAGGTTGGTTAGGTAAAGCTACAACTAGTTACACTGAAGGGCAATCCAGGTGACAAAATACTTAGGTATACCAATACTTAACATATACCATCATAATACTGAAAACAATTTAACATACTTAGTGTAACGTGTATTTAATTACCTGTTTGTTATCCTCTTCCTCCATAGTTTACACTAGGCCTATACCTACATACAGCGATGGCTTGATACGTAGTTTTAAATAAATAGATAGCCTAAATAATGGGAATAACGACCTGTAACTAATAGGCATATACACGGAAACCTATGGTCATTAAACCTAAAACATGTAACTAACTACAAAGTTAATCAACTAGTAAATTATCCATAAAACGCTAGACCACATACAAAATATTCAAGCGGTGACACTACACTTGGACCCAAATTACTGACATCATACCATATTCATAACAGATATATTCATAACAGCCGTAGCAGCCCTTGCTTTTTCATGATCTGAATACCGCAGTCACAGAGTACGAATATATACAAACCCCAAGAAGAAGCGCCAACTAATTAGAGGTGAGCCGATATACCTGTAACAGGTATTTTGGAACGATATTTTTGTGGAACGGATGTAACAGTGACTGAAAAGTTGAAATACCTGTTATTCGCGGCCTCGCTGTTCTGAGTCTAAACACCCCCCCTTCGCTCCTGTACCAAACCTATAACTGTACACACACACACGCAAAGTACGCAAGTAACAAGTAAACGAATACGCCAAGGCCAAATACTAGGCGTACAAAAATATCGCTGGTACGGAAGGAACAACCAGTACACGAGTATTTCAAATACTAGGGGTATCACCGATACACAAGGAACAACGCGTATTACAAATACTAAGCGTATCAGTGGAACAGTAGTATTTTAGGAACAAGCAGTATCAAGTAGAGGTGGGCTAAACTGTTATTTTTAAATAATAGGTACGAAAATACCGTTCCAAAAAAATAAAAGGTACAAATACCTGTTATTACATACTAATTATACATAACCTATATTATCCTTTGTAAGTAACTCGTTTTGAGTTGCCTGCAGGTCTCCTATGTAACATCTTCAAATAAATACACTGCAAGTAGGTTTATTTTCACCTAGATAAACCTATTAATATATTAATAGGTACTATAGGTAATAGGTATTACTTGCTGTGTATTTATTTGAAGATATTATATAACCTATACTATATAATTAGTTATAAGAAATAAATGGAAACTAAAAGTATTAACAGTGTTACTTTACACTGTGCTTTATTAAACTATTACTGTTTAAAAGTAAATGAGAAACAAGAGAATTTATAGGCCTATCTCCCTTTGGGAATACCAATTTAAGTTTTCACTAGGAGTAAACAAACTAACATTGGTTAGACAAATCAGTTGCGAAACTCGGAGCAATTAAATAATTTAGAGTAGGACAAACGTAATACCACAACTAATTTGAAAAAATATCAGAAACGTATAATAAAAACATAACAGTAAGCCACAAGGTGGAATGAGAATAGGCTAAACAATTCAACCCACCCACCTGAGAGCATAGTTTCCTATTTTTTTAGAAATTGTGTGATATTGAAGTGGCAGTGTTCTTGTGTTGCTGGTGTTCGTGTTGGTTATATCTACGTTGTTTTTTCATCGCGTTTCTGTTTTTGTAAGTGATGTTAAATAAACATAATTCTACATTTATTTAGTGTAGTTTTATAAGTGTTTTTGGTAATTCTGTAGCTGAACCGTATCACCTTCGATTTCTTTCAAATTGTAGTATGTTTCACATTTAGTGTCCTAATGACTATTTTCAACTAGATTAAGTCCAGCAAACGTAAAATAACTAAGTAATTTGGAAAAATAAAAGTGCTAAATACGTTTAACGCTGCGCCGACCTTCGTTTATACAGCTGCACGTAGCGCCGTCTATCTTATAATGACATTTAACCTCTCTTAAGCACAAGTAATAATAATTCATGATAAATCAATGTTCATTGTTAAATGTAATCCGAGGCCGAGTTGCAATATGGTGCTGAGGTTTCGGCGGCGAAGCCATGGGAAGTTTACCCGCGAGGCCGTAAACTATTTCCATGCTGCGACATGGTTTTTATTTGGGGGTATGTATAGTTTAATAACCGGAGACGCCGAAGGCTAATGCAGACTTGAGTCTGCAGACTGACAGCGTGAAGCCACTCGGGCAACTTCGTTTACCTTCGTTCTCTTCTATGCCCGCCTATATTCTGTTGTCAGATGTGAGTTAGGTAACTGTTTGGTTAAAGTTTGTGTATTTATTTTAGCACAATAATTTTATTAAGTTCACGGCTTCAAATACGTAAACTCAAGAGTAAATTTTTCGTGTATTCAAGTATCTGTGTGTGTTCGTGTCTAACCTATCTATACATGTCCTGTAAGCATTTCGATGTTTCATTTTAAAGTTTTGTCATTTTATTTTTAGTGTAACAGTTTTTATTAGGTACACGCTGGGTACACGCGCTGTAAGTGTTCGATGTGAAGTTCGTGTAACATTTCAAAGGAGTCTTGTCAATTTAAGGGGGGGGTGGGAACCGTATATGTTAAAATGCCATTTTCTCAGCATCTATTTTGTGCTACAGACTTGAAATTTGTACAGGTTAATCATCACACTTTCAGATTGTTATGGCACTAGAATAACAAATTTATAAATTTACAAAATTTATAATTTTTTATAATTTTTAAATAACCTTTTTTATTTCGGTCAGTTTTTAAAACATTTTTATAATTCTAGTAGACAAATGTTATTAGTAGAAATTTCAACTTCCTATGTTATAAAGGTAATTATATAATTCTCGAAGACAAATAATAAACACAATTGAGAATAAATTCATGTCATACCATTTCTTACATTTATTACCCTGAATTGTATATTTTGTTTCAGCATTTATCACTCCAGAAACAAAAATAATTGATTAAATTGACTCCAGTTAAATACGAAACCAACCTGCGAAGTTGGTGCACAGGTAAAGAGGAGTTGAAGTTCGCCACCTGATTACCACAACTGATTACAGCAATATATATCGAAACCAACATTGTGAGTACAAAAAACAACTTAAAAACCGGCAAAACAGTATAAAATAAGTTTTCTTAATAAACGTATATTTCATATACTAATGCGACGATGTAGTCAAAAGGTTCATATTTATCTGGGGAGCCAGTGAAATAAATGGAGTACAACGATATGGTTAAATTAATTCTATATTAATATTTAACTGTGACCACAATCAATATTCATTTTAATATTCAATTCATCCGCTATGCACACAGGAAAACCCCGATTTGGATAAAAATATGTGGATTTCATTATACACGTTAAGTGTGGAGTGTGGGTTGACGAGAGTAGACAATAGCGGCAGACGAACAGTAACGAAGTTGCCCGAGTGGCTTCACGCTGTCAGTCTGCAGACTGAAGTCTAACGAAGTGGTAATGTTGGTTGGAAACCACGTAATGGTGGCGCAGCGTGTTACGTATTTAGCACTTTTATTTTTCCAAATTACTTAGTTATTTTACGTTTGCGGGACTTAATCTAGTTGAAAATAGTCATTAGGACACTAAATGTGAAACATACTACAATTTGAAAGAAATCGAAGGTGATACAGTTCAGCTACAGAATTACCCTCGATTTTACGTGAAAGTATCTTCCGCCACAGTAAAAAGTTATCGAGGTCTCCTGTTTACTTTTTAATGTCTGAATTAATAATCCCAACTTCCACAGTAGTGTAGGCTTATATAAATGCCAGACTTTTTTTCTGGCCTGCGTATGCTATAAACACAACACAGTGTCCATGTCCAGGCTAAGTCTGGGCGATTGGTAACTCTAAACATATTACTTTAATGTATGTGGATGTAACCGGTGTAAGAGTGTGTTAGAAATGTGTAAGTAATAATATAGTAAAACACTGTTGCACAATGTACAGGACAAACTGTAGAGTGATGTAACAGTATTATCTCTTGTATAACCCACACCTGGGCAGACATAACCTCACCTTGCCGGCTTAACTGAATATTAACATAAGGTGAAAGAAATCCATGTCAGCTTATACAAAATCGCATTAGAAATTATAAATACCAAAGATTTATAGTTATAGAATGAAATCAGATAATATTGTTTACTGCACCTGTGTGTGTGTGTGTGTACGTACGTACGTACGTATGCACTGCGCTTGTTTGTAGTCATCACAGTAAACCTGAAACCTGCATATCTGGCAGCTCAAAACATACTACTTTAGTACGTGGATTTAACTAGTATAAGAGTGTGTTAGAAATATACTGAGAGTAATTAAATAATCAAATACTGTTATACAACATATAGGACGAATTCAGTAATAATGTAGCGTGGTCATTATTGAAGCTCATATAACCTATAACTTCAGTATAGTTATGGATTTGTGTTGGACAAACATAACCATGCAGCACTGCATTCATGGCTTAACTGAACACCAACATAAGATAGACAATTCCTCATCAGTTTATACATAGTTGCATTAGAAATTATGAAGTATAGTAGAAATTGCGACATCAAGTGGTATTCCAAGTACAATTCTGTAAAACAGATTTTCATGTAGAGAGTGAAAGATGACATGTTTATTGTACCTCGGTGTGTGTTTGTGTGTGCGTAGTCAGCATTGGAAGGCATGGATGAATGTATTGGTAGCAAGGTCACAACTAATTATTGTCAATTTTTTATGATGTAAGTATTTACTGAGATGTCAGGCTTAACCTATATGCTTAGGGGTTTACTAATATGTCTGCATAGGTTGTGATTTAACTTTTGCTTTGGATAAATACAGGATTGAAAAATAAATATAAATAAATGTCAGAAAGAAATCAGTAACATTGGAACATACAAACATTCTAAGGAATACTGAGCAGTACTATTAGGGGCAGTCTTATAGCTTGTAACAGGCGTACAATAAGTGAATACACATTTAGGCAGACAATTATAAATGCGTGGATTTTGTAGTCCATGACATGTCCGTTACTTAACTAAATATAATTATTTCACTACAACTCGGAACAAAACTTTTTACAGGTAAAAACGTAAAAGTTTTACCTTATAACCTTAACCGGTTTTCACTTTTAAAAAGCTTCTTCAGAGGTTGCCACTGGTAGCACTGTTCGTCATGTTGTTGGCGACGGAATCGATTTTCAAAAGATCGATGTTGTGTGTGTGGGGTGTGATATGTTCGAATAATGTGTGTGATTTGAATTATGTCTGTTCGTTTAGGATGTCGTTTTTATTTGTTTTCGTGTGTTTGTATATTTCCAATTGTTCTAGAGTGTCTAGTTTTCGGCCTTTTGTGTGTACGTGTAGAATGTTCATGTTATTGTCGATGTTTTTGAATGTGTGGTTTGCTTCAATGAGGTGGTTTACAAAGGTGGATTCAGGTACTGGAGTGGAGTGCCTTTGTGCGTTCAATATATCTGATTGAAGCTACGTCCTGTCTGGCCTACGTAGAATTTGTTGCAATCTGAGCAATTTAGTTTGTAAACACCAGGTAGATTGAATTTGTTTTGTGCTTTGTGTGTGTGTTCTGTTTTGTTAGTAGTTTTGTAAGCGATTATGTATCCTGCTTTTTGAATTTGTGGGCAATTTTTTCAGTTTGTTTGTTGATGTATGTTAGTGTTATGAATTTGTTGTTTTCTGTCTTTGTGTGTTGTTTGTTTTGTGTTTTGTGTAGGAGTTTATTGACTATTGTTCTATCGTATCCGTTGGATTCTGCTAGATATTTTATCGTGTTTAGTTCGTCTTTGTAGTCTTTTTCATCTAGGGGGATGTTGTTAAGTCTATGTATCATAGTTCTGAAGGCAGCTAGTTTGTGTTGTATTGGGTGATTGGAGGAGTTGTGTATTAGTGTGTCAGTTGTAGTCGGTTTTCTGTATATACTGAATTTGTGCCTGTGTTCAAGTTTTGTGATGGAGAGGTCTAAGAAGTTTATGGTATTGTTGTGTTAGTATTCGGCAGTAAAGGTTATGTTTTTATGTATTTTGTTTATGTGCGTTAGTAACTGTTCACATTGTCTTTTGTTTCCCCTGTATAGTATTAGAATGTCATCAACGTATCTGTGCTAATATAGTATTTTATGTGAGTGTCTGTCATTGTTTGTGAGGATTTTTGTTTTTTCTAAGTGTTGGAGGAAGACTTCTGCTAGAATGCTGGATATGGGTGAGCCCATGGGTAGACCATCATTCTGTGTGTAAAATTTATAAAATAGGTTTATAGCTTTTCTTCTGGATGGGATTGTATATAATATTTCTCATTTGGTTAGTATTATATTAAGTCAGTACATGACATTTAATAATATTAAAATACACACTGCAAACTACACAAACATATAACTTAAGCAACTAATTGTTTGTTTATGCACAACCATCCATGTCATTCATTATAAACAAATAGTTCATTGTGAAAATTAATGTTAATGGAAGTTGGATATTCCTATCTCCACCATGTTAAATTGTGTTACATTTTTGTGGGGAATCATAAAAGACAAAATATCATTTTGTTTTTAATTTTACGATATGTTAATGTGACCTCTGTGTTGACATTTTGGGAACATTTAAGGATTTGGCACGCTTTCATTTAACTATTTGTAATTGGTATTTAACACACCCTCCCATTCCAACAAATGATCATTGCCAGTCCTTTATGGGTACAAAAATGCCTGGTTGTAATGATAACTTACAACACATTGTGCATTTTGGTTCTCTCAGTGTGTTTTTTCTTTGTTTTTTTTTTATAGCAATGTGTTAGTAGGCTGACAGTAATTATCAGTCACATAAATGTTGCTAATGCCACCCTTTATATTAATAGAACTATGCGATGAAAACTCATGAAAGCAGTTAGTGGATCATGAATTTTATTACATTTCCTCCAATTATCAGTTTTGTGTATGGTTTATTTTACAAACCATATAATATTGTTTTCTTGTCCATTTTTGATATTTCCAGTCTATAGAAATTATAATTTCTGCATTTCTTGAATTTTTATATCTTTTGTATAATTTATAATTTATATATTTAACAAATTATAATTTCTTTAAACCCCCCAAGTCATGTGTGATTTCTTACGGGTAAGTCCTTTACTAGGACTGCATCCATTGTAATATTTTTCTTTCTTGACATTTCGGTCCCTAGAATCTGGGATCATCTCAAAAGCTGAGAGCGGCAGTTCTTGCCACTGTTATCAGGTCTTTCAACTGCCACTCACATCTTCTCAGGAAATCCCAGATTCTAGGGATCGAAATGTCAAGCTAGAAAAATATGATGGAAGCAGTCCTAGCAGAGAATTTACTCACAAAAATTGTAACTTGTTTGAAATGTACCAGCCCTTAAAACTGTAAGCAAGATGAACTGTTCCATTCAGATAAGTTAAAAACAGAACAAATACTTCAACTATTTCAAACCTGTCAAACACTTAAAACTTCTATTTTAAATAACAGTTTGCATTTAGAGTGCTGCATGTAACTGGTCATACCACACAACGCAAGTCTAGAGTATAACTTTTGTAAACAATTTAACACGGGATTTTTTAAGAAAAATTTGGTTTTCATTTGATTTTTGAAATATGTCTTTCTCATAATAATTATTCAAAGGTATGAAAAATCGTAAATCTTCCAGTGAATAGGAATTAATGAAAGTCTGTAATTGTTATGGCAAACTAATAAGAAAAAAAAGATTAAGCTATCTGGTTTCCAAGAAATGTGTAGGCTACCCTTAGGGAGGAAAACATTTTTCAAGAAACTTCATTGTAGTTAGCACTGTAGTTCAAATAACACTATTCTACATCTTAATTCAGTGGTTTCCAACTGGTGGCTCGCGGCACCTTTTCATAGTGGGGTCTGTGAACTTATCTTGGAAAAGTAATTAGTAACACCTTTATTTTTGTGAATAAGTAAATGAATAATAAATTATTATTTTAACTGACAATGGTATTGCAGGAGAAACCTATGAACTCATGTTTCACTGATTGAGTAATAAACTTACAGTAAATTTCACTTCATTTGTTTAATAGAATATGTATTTGCTCTCATCCTCTTTTAGTTTCATTATATTACAAACCCAGTCTATTTCCTTCCATCCCTTAGCTAGACAAAGCAGACAAAACATAAACTATATTTAATATCTTTCTTGTATTTTCATCATTATACTGACATAATAATGTTTGAACCATTCAAGACTTGTAGTAAGATACGTTAAATGTGTAAATTACCATTTTTACTTATTTACAATTAAGTAGGCCAACTGCCTTTTTTCCATTACTCACTGAAAATTGATCACTCATGGTGAGGACCACTGGTAGGTTATTGGGTTTAATTGTGACCATCTTAAGCTGGAAACCACTGCATTAGTTCAACTCAGCTACTTATACAGAATTAATGTGTGTTCTCCTCTCCTCGGACATGTGGTCCCAAGTGTCCGTACTTTGTTAACATCAAACACCTCATAAGACATCCTCAGTGGTTACATTGTGTGTTAATAAATATATATATATATATATTTATAATATATATATATATATATGCATTAAATGCAAAACATTGTTTTAAGTAGTTTTTATTCTTGTCCTAACTTATGTGAAGGTTCAGTCTACAGCTGCCAACTAGTTTTTATTTGTTTCAGGCATTAACAAGAACAATAAAAACATCATAAGACAAATGGAAGAGGTCAAATTTGAGGACAAGGTACATAGTTGAAAAGAAAAAAATTAGTTTTTACTATTATGTGTGCACTAACTTACATACACACATCATATACATATACCTTGTACACACACATTTCATCGTACAGTTTAATAATACAGTTTTTATCATTACATTATTCTTAATTAATTGTATAGGAAAATACTTAACAATATAGCTTCAAGTAAATACAACTACAAGTAGGTTTATTTTCACCTGACGCACGTTTCACAGAAATTATTCTGTATTTTCAGAGGTTTTTGAATTATAATTGTTTTTGAATGGTTCGCTTACAATATAGTTAACGGATAATCGATTTTACTTTGATTCATATTTTTTAGCATTGTAATGTTTATGTAGTTATTTATTTATTATATTGTTACAACGGTCTACTCGATCGTCGTAGGTACAGCGGAAACAAAGTAAGTACAAGACATCAATTAAGTCACTAATCACCAGCTTTAATTTTTATAGTAAAACAGTTTGTAATTAACAACACAGTTTACTACAACAAATCAAATAAAAATTGTTCACATGCAATAAAATGTCACTAATATTAAACACAATTGTATTACAATAAATTGTAATTATACCGCCCGATTATAAAACGCAACACTTCACTAATAACCACTTGAACGGAGACAGTAATATCGCTACTATAACTCTCGAACCGCACTGCCAATATCTCGCTCTAAAACTGAACTGAACGTCGTTGAGTACTGGTTTATGTACCGCCCCAAATTACCAGATTATTTGATAGCACCAGTATGGTTACGATGTAATTACTTGCGGCGTTGACAGTCCGGGCGCCAGAGCGAAGCCTGGCACAGTCGAGACGATTCTCGCAAAATGCGTCTACAAGCACATACGCCACACACTTACATTCCTGATCACTCTGGAACGTTCGATAAACACGTAGATTGTTCTGTGACGTCATAACAATATATTTAGTGCTCTGTTTTTATTATTCCAATTAATGTTTGATTTTAAATAAATTGTCTTGTTTAGTTTTTATTTGAATTTGTTCTTTAATTAGTAGATAATTATTATTGTGTTTGTAAATATTAAGATTTTCCCAGATATTCATTTTGTTACCTTTTTGTACATTTTAAATTAATTTGACGTTTTGAACGTCTGGAAATTTATGTTTATTATTTAAACAGTGTGTGGCTAAATTAGATTTGTAAATATTAGGTTTAAAAAATGCATTGCGATGTTGAATGAATCTCTCAGACAGTTTTTTCTTCATCTGGCTTAAGTAAAATTGATTGCAATCTGGACATTCTATTTTGTAAACTCCATTTTTATTGTGGATGTTGAATTTAGTTTTAGGTTAGGTTAGGTTAGATTAGATTAGATTATATACGAGACCTGCAGGAAACTCAAGTTACTTACAAAGTAAATATATATAAATTATATAGGCCTATATACATTTTTGTATAGTGTCACATTTACAATATATATCTTCTAAAACTTTCTAACTCTCCAGTCCTTCTGCTTCTTCTTACATCCGATTTAGGCAGTCCTCCACCTTTCCGACGTTTATTATTTTACCGTTCTGATACTGTTTTAGCCTCACTCATTGTGTCAACATATTGGATCCATCTTCTGCGTTGTCCACTTCGCAATTCTTCGTTAATATCCTTGTTGTCTTAGCCCTTTCTCTCTCTCTCTTTCTCTAGCTGGCTATCCTAAACATCCTCACTTGTGATGTCTTAATTTGACTTCATTGCTTTGCTCCCTGTTTCTGCGGAGAATGTAAATATCAGCCATATTGCTGATTTATATATTCTCACTTTTGTGTCCTGTCTCAGGTGCATTCATATATCAGCCCTTCTACATATATCGACTCTTCATTAGAAGAGTATGAGATATATAAAGCGGCCAAGTCACAGAAAGAGTGTCTGTTGGACGATGTGGTGTTGTTCAAATCCAATGCGCTCTTCAATACTGTGATACAAAAACTGGCACAGACATGAGGAGTACGACCAACTAATCTCTGCATTGGACTTTATACGGCCAGTGCACGTTTACTTTCTCGACGATGCGCATCGTCCCCTCTCACGCTGTATGAGTGTTTAAATTCGGTGTTTTTTATGTTTTATGTGTGTGTTTTTATGAACTGACGAGCTTGACCCGAGTGAGCACCTGAAGATGGGACCTTGATCCTGAAACGCGTCGTGCATAGCGACCAAAGTAAGTTGCATGAAGGAATATCAGGTATCTAACCTATTTTAAAATTAATCATTGCAACTTGGTGACCATACACACAATGACATGCAGCTTGCTTAAAAATAGATCTGTGAATGGTTTTTCGCTGACATTTTTAGTAGCTCTGTAAATCCCCCCCCCCCTGTAGTTATACCACTGATCCCATCATAACGTCAGTGTAACAATTTTATTAAAACCTATTTAAAACACGGTGTTTCTCATATTATTATTTATCCTTTCATGTACCTCCACATATATATCAAACACACCAGAATCAGAAATTTTTGTCTGGAATAGTAATAATGAATGTTTTAAGATTGCACCGTCAGTTATCTCTCTGCATCATCAGTTACCTGACTAGTTTGATGAGGTTCTCAAGCCAGTTTCTTTGTCTCCAAATCCTACAATATCCCACATCCTCAACAATCCGCTTAGATACTCCAGTCTCTGCCTTCCCCAGCAGTTCTTCCCATTCACTGGACATTCCATCATATAAGTCATTAACACTGGGTGCCTCAACCAGCGACCTACCAACCTTCCTTTCTTCTTCTTATAATTCTTCACAAACTTTTCCTTCTCCCATTCTTTCCAAAATCTGTTTTTTTTTTGTACTTTGTCTTTCCAGTGTGGTTGTAACATTCTTCTACAGCACTACATGTTAAATGCTTGTGTTGTTTGACTTTCTGCTTTCCCTGTTGTCCAGGCTTCACATCTATTAGGTGCTTCCCGAGTAGGTGATTTCATCCATTATGTCTATGTCATATTTACAGAATCCTACTTTTGTTTCTAGAATTTATCATAATTTCTATTCTTCTATCAGCTTTTCTATACAATTCAATAGTTTTCTAAAGTTTTCTATTTTGCTGCAAACATAGTGTCAGCTAATCTTGACCTTTTTATTCTCTTGCCTTGAAATATTAAAATCTTAAAGGTCTTGTTGTTTCTTTTTCAGCCTCTTGTAAGTAAGGATTCATTATCTTGTATTGGTAGTAAACGTGTATTAAATAAGTTTAATTTCTTCTTATTTGTAGGACTTTTCAACAGTCGTTATAAAAAAAGAAACGGATCTAGACGAAGCTGAGACTGAACATTGTCTGGAACAGGTAATGGGTATGAATGAGATTATTCAACTTAATTTTAATCCATAACTAACACATTAGGTTGTCCAGTGTCGTGTGCCAGTTTAAATAGATTAGTATCACATTCATTTGAAGGTACTTACTTTAAACCTCAACAGCACAGAGAAACTACTACTATGATAGTGGATAGTGTTACATTGTTTCAACCACGTGGGATTAAACTAGTGAATTCACACATGCACACGCACACACATACATACGCTCGCGCGCACACACACACACACACACACACACCAATGCATGTAATATTTATTACAAAAATTGTTGGAAATTCTGTGCGTTTTACATTTATTTTTATTTGCTTTTTTATCTACTATATAAATCACTTAGAAGGCGAAGTAAATTGTATTATTTCTCTGTTTGTTGGATGTATTATTAGTTGTAGTTTTTTCCTAAAAGAAGAACAATATGTAAAAGAAGAATTAATCAAAGGACAGAATGAACAGTTTGTTGATCAGGTGTAGAACTCGGTAATGTATTTGATGATTAATGCAATAAGCATATGTTCTGATAATGGATAGTATTGTGTGTGCTTTTTTGTAATCTCAACAATTAACACTGTTGGCAGACTGTGCATGGCATTTAGGCATTATTATGTTGCTTTCCTCTGTCTACACAAGTTACACAAAGCTTTTGGTGCATTCATTGTTAGTTTCCATTTTATAATTTATACAAATGTTCTGAAGAATGTGATGTCAGCATGCAACTTGATTGGATGGGATGGTCCATGTATGAGCTTCTTAGTCACCAGGCTTAGAAAAGCACATGTCTGCTTTAGCTAGCTTTAATATTCCATTAGTCGATTTCAATTATTCGTAAAAATTACATGTTTTGTAAAAACTGTCCCGTTACAATACCCCCTCAATGAGAGGTTTTATGCCGAAGCATACAAACTCTCATTGACACTCTCATACTTCCTAAAGGGATCAGCCAGGATATGTCACCACAACCCCCTGTACGTTTTATTAAAATCATGGTTAACTTACCCCCTGGTCCAGTGACTGTGACCGCACCTGAATGACCTTACTGGACTTCTCTCTCGAGATCCCAACACCGCAAGGCCAGGCCCCTGTTCTGATGCGCAGGCCAGCACAGGACCGCTGCCACAGCATCACCAGACACTGAAACATCAAATCAAAAATATCAAATAGTGGCTTTGTATAATACCATATCCATAACTGATCTGGTTCCCCTTAGCTGTGCTGGTTTGCGTTAAGAAGCACTGGTTTTTTCCTCTTATCCTCTAACATATACATGGATACATATTTAACGTGACATAAAACATTTAAACTTCAATACCAACATTCTGAATGCCCTTCTCTTGTTAATTCTTGTTCCAAAATTCAAAATATTTCTCTGATTCCCATCAGAATTTAAATAAACATTCCCCATTACAACATTACAAATACCTTCCGTTATATAATTCACATTTCAAAATAATTACATTCATTAATAAAATTCTTATATAGAATAAAACACCTTTAAATCAACTACATCATAACAAATTATTTACTTAACATCGTTAAGTACTTGATATTCCTCAATCGATACAAAATCATTTAGTTACATCCTCAGATCAACTACACCTTCTACATCATCAACATAATTCAATTTAATATTCAGTAACTCATTACTAATAGTTTAGTAACCTCCTTCTCCATCATTATCTAATATCCCCCCATAACCCAGTTACAATTAGGTAAATAAGCTAACGGGTACACGGTTTTGGTATTTACCTTGTTGCATAAATGCTGTATTTATGCCCCTGGCTTGTAACGGCCAGCTCCTTTCCACACACTCTATTGCTTACTGATGTTGGACTGTAGCGCCCATTTGCCTCCATAAGAACTGAATTTTATTAGGGTGAAAACGCTGCTTACACCGTTCTTGCTTCGGCGTTATATAAAAATTCGGCATTACTGATGTCTGAGGACACCAGTAATCCTACTATATTGATTCATACACCCTTAATACGGTTCTATCACCCCATTCGGTGGTAGCCGCTGTTCCATAGTTATGTGGATTCCCCTGATGAAAACCCTCTGTTAATTTCTAAATTGTACCAGTTTTATAGGCAACCAACCATAGTCAGTTTACAATAAGTCTGGCCACAGCTAGTTGTCATCCAAAACCACGGTCTGGGCTGGTAAGGCCGGGACCGCCCGAAAGTGGGGAATCGTATTTAAAACATACAATACATGTTTAAGATTCCTACACTTACATAATAAACATAATACAACATAAACATTAACATTATTACATTAAAATAACCATCTCAAATTTAAGTTTGACCAAAATTTACACACCTTACAACTTTACTTTAGTTTCAAATTCTATTAAATCTTTCACTTGTTACATTTATTATTACATTTCAACTATGAATTTCTATTAAGCAATTTAAGCAATTTTTTTTAATTTGTAATGAAGACTTTTTTTAATTTGATTGTTAAATTTAGTTTATTTTAAATCAACAAATTTTTATTTTAGATATTAATGGCTACGTAGTTTGCTCCCTAACCTAGGTAAATGATAAGTACCATGTATATGAGCTGCGTAGTAGCGTAGTGATGCAATAATATGGTAAAACTAAACAAAACCATTTTATAGGAGACCGTTACATAGGTTTCAACAGTTTCGAAATTAGCTTTAGCTTACATACGTGACATATGTATGAAATAACGGTTTACCCTTTACGTTAGTCGTATTTGGTTTACATTCAGATTTAGTTTTAGATTTTTTAGTTATTTTTCATACTGGGTATAGCGTTTTTCTCTTTTAATTGTGATAGTGTTAGTACATAATTTAAATAGTTTACATTTGAATTTTTAATATCATCGGCATCGTTCATAATTCTCTACCCGTTAATTATGCCACCCAAAAGATCTACCAATTGCAACGTTACAGGTATTTTTAAAATGAATTACACTTCTTTCCATGTACCCTATTTGTATTACTTTATCTCATATTCTGTTCTTTATAGAGGTGGGCTAAACTAGTATTCGAAAGTTACAGGTACCAATGTAACCGTTCCAAAAAAATAACAGGTACGAATTACGAATACCTGTTGTTATATACTTATTATACATATACCTGTATAATTTGTTATAATAAATAAATTGAAAGTAAAAGTATTAACAGTGTTACTTTACTCTGTGATTTTATTAAGCTTTTACTGTTTAAAAGAAAATAAGAGAATTTATAGGCCTATCTCTCTTTTGGGAATACTAATTTAAACTTTTACTAGGAGTAAACAAACCTTACATAGATTTAAAAAGGTTTCTGTTTTTGTTAAAGGAGGTGGTTTTTATATATGTTTGTTCAAAACACTTTATAATCATTATAATAATAAATAATAATGAACAGATTTAGTTAATTATGAATGTGAGTTAAATTATTTTAACGTCACCTCGCCTTTACCTAACCTGTTCTCAACGGCCCTGGAAATTCTGATACGGGGAAGTTAGATGTATTTCAATTGTTTTCTTGGGTACAGTGTTGAGGTTTCCACATTCCGCCTGCAAAATGTGGTGGTGACCCAAGGGCTATTGGTTTTTCAGAATCTTCTGATAAGATAAGTGAGTAAAGAATCAGTGTATATTATTTTTCTCTTTAATTATTTTTATTTATTATTCATCCCCAATTATTTGTACTATTACAAACATGTGAAAAGCATAGATTTTTAAAATGGCATGAAAACATCGATGTTTTCAGTCTTAAAACATCGATGTTTTCATACTGATGTTTTTGTAATATCAATGTATTCTTGACGATGTTAACATCGATGGTTTTCTGGCGATGCTCATCCCTACTACTGTCTGATGCAAAACTGGGGTGACAAGGTGTTTTTCTGTGATTCACAAAGAAACTGCTTGCTTGCCAGCGGTTACGTAATCCGTCTAGACTAGTTGACTCTAGACATCAACATAAAGAGTCTGCAACAACATTGTGCAGGCAGGGGTTCCTAAAAGGTGAATACTGACTACTTTCAAATTAAAACTGATTTACATAATTATTTTTAACACCCAATTCTGTACCGTTACAAGAGCAGAATATGGTTGTTTAAATAATAACGATCATTTATTTGTTTACTAAGAATTAAATGTTATTGATCCTTTATTATTTTTTATATTTCTTTTACCCAGACCCTTTCAATTCAAATAATTTTTAAATTTTTACATACAATTATTTCTCTTCTCTCTATTACCCCAGTTAACACATTCAAAAGAAAATCATTTCAGACCAAACTTGTTAATGAACAATAATTACTTATACATTTAATTTTCTTATATACGAGTTTATCTTTTCAAAAAAATTTAATGAAGAAAGTTGTGTTAGTGGTTGAAACACAAGCAGAATGATCACTGTTGCACACCACTATATCGGGATAATTTTATATAGTGGTGTGCAACAGTGATCATTCTGCTTTTCAAAAAAAATATATGACATTGATTACCTTAATTATATATCTTTCTCGCAAACCAGCATTTCTTATTTTATCATTTTTATTCATGCACACATTCATACATACCCCGTTCCCTTATGTGAGATCTCAGTTGTAAAAAAATATAATAGTGCTGCAGTTTGGTTTAGCCCTTATTAAAATATTGTTTTACCCCCCCATTTTTGTTATTCATCTGAATTTTTGTCCATATAGTCCAGCCTCCTTACGTATTCGTCTTCATTTCGCACCTTCCTTTTTCAATTTTTTGTTCAACACTCTTACCGAAATTGTTAATTAAAGACGCAACTGTTACTTCATTTTAATTAATAATATACATGTTGTAAATATACATATTTTGCTGTTACGGGCACCCATATATTTGTTCCGGAACTTCGCGGCTGTACAGCACGAGTTGTTATTGCAGACTGGGGCGAAATTTACTGTCTCAATTTCCGAAGTAGTGAGGGAATCACGTGATGTCAATCTTTTGTTCTTTCGAGTTTTGAAGTCAGTTTTGACGGGATTATTAATTTGAATCTACACTCCAGCAGTGACGTGAAGCTGGGTTTGGCTCTGATGTCATCTGGCGTGACTTGTGATTACATAGGTCAAAGTTTATACTGCTAAAAATAGCTGCCTCACTTGCATTTTCGCTGGTGACCTTGACACTATTTCGCTCACTTGCCTGCGTCGTTATAATTTAGGAAGATAATTTATATTTATTATGTTGTGAACTCTTTTCACCAAATTACCCCGGGTAGACCTAAACTGTCCCGTTACAATTTTTAAATTCATTCTCTTTGCATTCTCAAAATATGAAAAGGACGTGACCTAACAAATTAAATGCTAATCATGTTGAATTTCAAAAGCAGAAGATTACATAAATTTATGCCTTCAGATGATTCATGTCGTAAAACCTATTTCACTTCACGCTGATATGAGCTCTTTGTTTACAAGAATAAAAGTTAAAGAATCTATAAGAGTCTTACATGGATTTGGCAGGCCTGAACCTAGGTGGTGGATAATAGGTTAATAGGTTAAAGCGTTACGAGCTTTAAAATAAATATTTAAAATCTAGAAATCTGTGTATACAACTGACACTCTACTTGTTTAATAAAAAATTTTAATTGGTATCACTTACCTTCTTAGCGAATTATCAGGGTGTCGTCTGATGTACTTAGGCAGAGAAAAACAGGCAATGCAATGACAAACACACATTAATGTGTTTAATTGACACTTTTTATTAACTTTTAATTTTTTAATATTAATTATTAAACTTTAACTCCCTCTTCATCAATTTCTTTTACATTACATCGTTAATAATTATTGGAATATCAGTTTAATTTTAATTTACTAGCGGTTCATTCGAAAAACTTTGCTTGAAAGCATTGATACTTGTTATACATGAAATGAAAATAGTTGCGATACTTATGACTAAACACTTAACATTCTAACCATGGTATCTAAATTATGAAAGCGACCCATATTGCTCTCTCTCTCTCTCTCATACTATAAAATTCCCTATAATTTAGTTATAACCCCCCTTTTTTTTATGAATTTGAAAAATAATTGAAATTAGATTTGAGTCGACTACTTAACCAGAGTCCTTCAGCTGACCGCGTGTGGCGTCGCGCATGTATACGAATGTCCTGTTTATTTGTCACATTTTTCACTTTTGCTGTACACTCTGCTAACTTCGTTTACACTGTCGGATTTAACTGTTCATCTTCAACTTTACTGTTACCCTTCAGAATATGTTAAAATGCAAAATTTAAGGGTCGCGAACTGCGAACCTTGTCCTGGCCGGGAATGGGTGATTTCGTCGACTGACGACGCTACAAGTGCGTTGGTCAAAAAACATTTCCGCCAGCTCGTGCTGTGATTGGCTGCGGCATCTCACATGGCTGGTTCCGGTGATCGACTTTGGTGTCGAGATTACAGACAGCGGCACACGGGCGCACACGCACTGCCACATTCCATTGTAGTTGAGCGTTATTCATCAAGTTTTTGTTACTCCTCCCCAATGGAGGATACACGCATGTGCGCACAAGCTGACATTCCACGGTGTTATCGTTGTGCGCTAGGCACGGACCGGTACAGGATTGTATACAGGGTGTCCAAATAAGTGTTAGTGGTCTCGGTGGCCGCAAGGGGTGTCCAAACCGATTATTTCCCAATAGTTGATATTAAATGAAATAAAAAAAAAACATACCTCCTTCAAAATTGTCCCATTACAATACCCCCCCAATGAGAGATCTTCTGCCGAAACAGAAGATATCTCATTGCCAAAACCCCTAAAAGGACCGGTGAGGATATGGAGCCAACAACCCCCCTTTAATTTCTTAACACATCATGGGTAAGCTACCCCCCTGGCTCAGCGACTATGGACTCGTCTGAACGAGATCACTGGACTTCTCCGTAAGAGATCCCAACACCGAGAAATCGAACCGACAAGTACCACAGCGCACCTCACCTTCTAACATGCTACCCCCCAAAATCCTCACTCCCTGGCTTATATCATGCCAGATCCTCAACCGATCTGTTCCCCCTTACATGCAAACTGGGTCGCCTTCAGCAATACTGGGCGCATACACATACTTGTTAATTCCTACCTATCAAATTTTAAAAGTTCCAGTTATATTAACATAAAAAATTTTTTTTTTTTTTTTCAAACCAAAAAAAAATTTTAATTCAAAAATTTACATTTTATAAAATTTTTCTCAATAGGAAATTTATTTGAACTTATTTAAATTAATGAATAAACAAAATTGGCATCGCTTCCTTGCCAAAACTGGTTTAGTATAGAACATCACCCATCAGCTGAGCAAAACTGGGTCAAGTCCAGATCCTTGACCTACATACGTTATGTACAAGTTACATCTGTGAATACATTAAACTCCTGTAAAATTCAGTCTTGCAACGCAAAAACATAATAAAATACAACATTTAAAATTTACAAAATATTATTATAATTAACAATTGGATTGACATTTAAATTATTCAAATAAATACTTTATAATTTTACATTTTCAAATTCTATTAAAATTTTCCTTGGTTTCAATCAAAATTTTACCTTTTTACTATGAACCTCTTTTCTTTGATAATCTCATCTCCATTACTTTTGGTGATTTAGTTATTTATACTAGCTTGAACAAATTGCAAAGCATTCCTAGGTGATATTCTACAGCCGATCAGCTGACATCCCTAGCTAATTGTAAACACATTTCAAAATTGAGCAAATTGCATGAAATATATTTTTATCAATTCTTATATCTAACGTACAACAATAAAATAATACACTTAAAATTATAGCATGAACAACTTGTATTGACTTGTCTGAGCAGCTAGTTATTTAACAGAGCACAAGCAGTTTTTATAGGATCAAATTTGAATTAGTAAAACATTTTTATGTTATAAGATCTACATTCGTGGCTCCTCTGAGCCACCTCCCGGCCACACACTCTATTGCAAATTGTGTAAGACTGTGGCGTCTTTTCGCTTCCACAGAGACTGTATATTTTGGAGCAGGTTTTACCTCTCCGTGTCTCTGCTTCCGCTATTAAGTTTTAAAATAGTGAACATCATCATGTTCTTGTTATAAAATGATACACCCTTAAAACGGTTCTACCACCTGTCTCTGCTACCCCTACGCGGGCAGAGTGGCAGCCGCTGTTCCATAGTCTGGTGATTCCCCTTAATTTCACCCACCATCAATTTCAAAGTACACCTTTACAACGATAACAGCTATGGCCAGTTATGGCAGAACGTGACGCAATGAGCCCCAACCATAGCTGTTAAAGCTAAACCAATTCCACGGTCAAGGTTCGGTGAGGCCGTGACCGCCCGAAAAGTTGGGGAATCACAAGTATAATATTTCCTTTTAAAATTAAAATTGATAATTTATATTACATGACATTTCTAGTCTTGGTGGTGTTTTAACTAATACATTTCTTTCTTAACTATCTTAATGTCCATTTACATAAAATACATAATGTGTGTATAAACAATAATAACAATTTATAATAATAGAATATAAAAATGTCTGTTTAGGTATGAAAATATTAATATTCACAAATACATCCATCATCACTCAGCTAGATAATACTTTTTTAACTGGGTCACATTATAAGTTCCTTTTATTTCTCGAGTTTGCAAATCTATTAAAACATAAGCATTCTCCATTTTCACTTGGCTAACCTCATATGGACCGTCATACAATAGGAAGAATTTCTTAATATTTCAAAATTATTATTAACATTTATTTTTAACCTTTATGTTATTCCACAAACTAAACTATTTAAGATTTATTTAGTCATTAATTGTTTTTCAATTGAAATTTCATCAAATAATTTAAATATCCTATAAAAATTCAATCATACAACATTAAATCACAATATTTAACCATCTCAAATCATTCACTTCAATTGATTATTAAACACAACATATTTCAATTATTGTCAAAATTTACAAGGCATCAATTATGGTCTTCATAATTATTTATGTAAACTGCAAAATATTAATAATATATCTACACAAATGAATTCACAAATTATTTACAAGTCATTCGTCAAGAACTGTTCAATTGTTTCACGCTTCATATCCCCAAATCTGCAAAGTCATTACCAAAATTTACAATATTCACCAATGTCTATATACTGATATTTTAGTTCATCCTCCATCGTTATATATATATCTAATGTATTTGTAACATGCTTCATTGTTATACACACTCAATTTGTTATTACTATCATTATAATAATCATCCATTACCTTTATTCCATTCATTAAGTCATTATAATTGATAGGGTTATTCCCTATTAATATTTCATACAACTTGTCAACGTAAGTTATTATTGTCCAGTCTCCATCGGTAAATACATTCATGATCGGGTTAATTAATTTTGTCAGATCATTATATTCATTATTCTTCAAGTATACTGTTAAACTTTCTCTCCATTCGTCATACTTTCGATTCACATTATATAATTCTGTTACTTTATTAACATACCATTCTCCACTTATATCTCTCTCACCACAATACCAAATCATACTTTCAACATCATTATTACAGACAGAGGGTACAACATTATACAACATCAATACGGGACTCTTTCCCTTCTTAAATAACACTTGTGAACACCTTGGTTCAGAAAAATTAATAGGAAAATTTACCTTCTGCCCCACATACTCTATTCTCTCTTTCCACTTTCTCCCTAACTCATAATAATTTCTCTTTAACTTATACAATTCTATTTCTCTCTCTGCACACAACTCTCTATCTAAATCTCTCTCACTCACATTAGTTAAGATCTGATTAATGGTTACATTTAAGTCTTTTCTGACTTTAATTATTTCACGCTCATGCTCTGCTTGTTTATTCTTTAAGCTAGTCACATTAATGTTAATTGCATCAACTCGTTCACAATTACTTCTGAATGCATCATTTATATTTTCTTGTATTTCATTTTGCTCACACTCATTAATTAAACATTGAACATTACAGTCCATTTCGTCATTTGGCTTTTTGATTTTATCATTACATTTACTTGTCAATGTGTCAAATTTTTGATTTGTCTCTAACATTTTTTCTTTTTGTTTTTCGTTAATTATTTTTCTATCGTTTCTCATTTCGTCTTGTACATTATTTATAACACTAGTCAGTTCATCTCTCATTCCAATAATAGTCTCATTCATACTTTCCAAACGGCTGTTCATACTTATTTCACTCACTCTCAATTCGCTCCTCACATTTATAAACTCGTTATTTAAATCAGTCAGCTTAGCATTTATAGTATTTATTTCTGATTTAATCTCAGCTTGCAAATTATTACTTCCTGACATCTCAGTTTTCACTCCTGACATCATCTCCATCATCAATGCTAATTGGTTAAATATATTTATATTATCGCTTACTTTTGCGTCTACTGTCTCAATCGTTAATTCGTGTGTTGTATTGTTTACGCTCTCGTTAATATTTGTCGATACTAAATCGTCTTGCGTAACATTTAAAATTGATCCCTCCACAATATCTTCACATAAATTTACACTCTCGCTTTTCTCTGCCATTTTTCGATCAGGTTGTAAATTAATTTATTTTAGATTACATTAAAAATTAATTTACAATGTCCACTGTTCAGGCGCCAATTAAAGCGTTACGAGCTTTAAAATAAATATTTAAAATCTAGAAATCTGTGTATACAACTGACACTCTACTTGTTTAATAAAAAATTTTAATTGGTATCACTTACCTTCTTAGCGAATTATCAGGGTGTCGTCTGATGTACTTAGGCAGAGAAAAACAGGCAATGCAATGACAAACACACATTAATGTGTTTAATTGACACTTTTTATTAACTTTTAATTTTTTAATATTAATTATTAAACTTTAACTCCCTCTTCATCAATTTCTTTTACATTACATCGTTAATAATTATTGGAATATCAGTTTAATTTTAATTTACTAGCGGTTCATTCAAAAAACTTTGCTTGAAAGCATTGATACTTGTTATACATGAAATGAAAATAGTTGCGATACTTATGACTAAACACTTAACATTCTAACCATGGTATCTAAATTATGAAAGCGACCCATATTGCTCTCTCTCTCTCTCATACTATAAAATTCCCTATAATTTAGTTATAACCCCCCTTTTTTTTTATGAATTTGAAAAATAATTGAAATTAGATTTGAGTCGACTACTTAACCAGAGTCCTTCAGCTGACCGCGTGTGGCGTCGCGCATGTATACGAATGTCCTGTTTATTTGTCACATTTTTCACTTTTGCTGTACACTCTGCTAACTTCGTTTACACTGTCGGATTTAACTGTTCATCTTCAACTTTACTGTTACCCTTCAGAATATGTTAAAATGCAAAATTTAAGGGTCGCGAACTGCGAACCTTGTCCTGGCCGGGAATGGGTGATTTCGTCGACTGACGACGCTACAAGTGCGTTGGTCAAAAAACATTTCCGCCAGCTCGTGCTGTGATTGGCTGCGGCATCTCACATGGCTGGTTCCGGTGATCGACTTTGGTGTCGAGATTACAGACAGCGGCACACGGGCGCACACGCACTGCCACATTCCATTGTAGTTGAGCGTTATTCATCAAGTTTTTGTTACTCCTCCCCAATGGAGGATACACGCATGTGCGCACAAGCTGACATTCCACGGTGTTATCGTTGTGCGCTAGGCACGGACCGGTACAGGATTGTATACAGGGTGTCCAAATAAGTGTTAGTGGTCTCGGTGGCCGCAAAGGGTGTCCAAACCGATTATTTCCCAATAGTTGATATTAAATGAAATAAAAAAAAAACATACCTCCTTCAAAATTGTCCCATTACAAGGTGGTGGATGGATTGTGTAAGAGATGACCCAAGAGTACTTGTGGTTTGACAGCAAATGGCTGTCAGGAACATAGATCCCGCGTAGAGTGGGAAAATATGTATAGACAAAGAAGAAACTTCACAGATCCATTTCGATTTGAACATCAACATTATCATCACAATTGCACACTAGAAACTGTTGCTGGTTTCTTTCACCTGTATAGTAGTTGATCATTCCACCTTTTCGTAGTACGTCTCATGACACAACTGCAACAGCTAGGTTTATAATACTTGAACAGTTTAGGATTTCACAAGTTTGTCATACGACCAACATGTTCTAATGATTTTTATATAAGTCTCACATTAAACACACACGTTCTCCTGTAAGAACTCGGTACTCTTTCTTTTAGCTAAAGTATGTATATCCTGCTACCTCACTATGAAGTATAATTTCCACACTTCCTTCGAAGTTCCCTTGTATGAGTCCAGTTCTCACATTGGTAAAGAACCTGTAATTTGGTAAAATTTCTACTATGTCCCTGGCAGTATTTCCAAGATATCTCCTTATAGTATGGTGATTCTCCATAAATTATGTGCAGTGTGCTGCTGACTGCTAGAAGTCCTACAACAGTGATATGTGAACAAGTGGATATAGTATCTGCTGATATGAATGTAGTCCCTCTGGGTGCACTGCACATTTCTCACATATGGTGGCAGTAGCTTTGGCGGTTATGTTAAACTAGGCTCTGAAACGTAATCAGTGGAGGGGCATTCAGTCAGTAGTGGACAGAGAAGTTCCAGTGATGTTTATAATGAAGACTGTTGCTATAGCATGCTGGACATCGATAAACTTATGGAACCTGTAAGTACATTCAGTTGTAGGAAACTAAAGGAACTGGGACCCATGCTTCTAAATGTTTGTTGTCTTTAATTACAGTGGATAAAACACATGATAATTAGTATTTGTGCTGCACCATCAGGGACAATAAAACAATTTATTTTTATTAATGACTATATTGGGGAAGTAAAGAGAGAAATTGCTTACTTTAATGCGAACACCACTTATTAATTTTTGTAAGTAATTTATATTTTGTTATAGTGTTATTTACAAGATATGACTACTTGTATTTTGTTATAGTGTTATTTACAAGATGTGACTACTACTGTAGAGGATGAATTTGTTTTCATAGAAGTCAAAGAAGAAGATCATATACAAGAGGTAAGGATTTAAAAAACAAATATTAAGTCAATTTTCTGACTATAAGTAGATTTGGTTAATGTAACACTCATAGAGGAGCCATTTACCTGTAACAACAAATTGTTGGAATTAAAGGTTTATAGAATATTTATAGTTTTAAGTGAAGGTCTGTTTAAATCAAAACATTCAGTCTCAGATGTTTTGAATCATGCTGTTGTCCAATTAGTTGAGAGCAATAATTAATAATCAATAGAATAATATTAGCAAAATCAAGAGAAGAATAAGAGTATAAATTTAAATTATCAATGAAACTACAATGCAACACGTATGTTGGCAACACCTTCATTTGACAACATTTGCACGAGTTTTTTTTCCATTCCCCCTCCTGTCATTCAGAATTTCAGCCATGTAGAAACGGGATCTGCACATATGTTCTTAGCTTTCAATACTACTAGGCCTATATCATGGTATCATCCGTGTAACAGATGCGTCTTCTCTACTTTCACTGTTTTCTGCATTAATAACTTTTCCAAAGATATTCTCAGCTTAGACATTTAAAGCGTTACGAGCTTTAAAATAAATATTTAAAATCTAGAAATCTGTGTATACAACTGACACTCTACTTGTTTAATAAAAAATTTTAATTGGTATCACTTACCTTCTTAGCGAATTATCAGGGTGTCGTCTGATGTACTTAGGCAGAGAAAAACAGGCAATGCAATGACAAACACACATTAATGTGTTTAATTGACACTTTTTATTAACTTTTAATTTTTTAATATTAATTATTAAACTTTAACTCCCTCTTCATCAATTTCTTTTACATTACATCGTTAATAATTATTGGAATATCAGTTTAATTTTAATTTACTAGCGGTTCATTCGAAAAACTTTGCTTGAAAGCATTGATACTTGTTATACATGAAATGAAAATAGTTGCGATACTTATGACTAAACACTTAACATTCTAACCATGGTATCTAAATTATGAAAGCGACCCATATTGCTCTCTCTCTCTCTCATACTATAAAATTCCCTATAATTTAGTTATAACCCCCCTTTTTTTTTATGAATTTGAAAAATAATTGAAATTAGATTTGAGTCGACTACTTAACCAGAGTCCTTCAGCTGACCGCGTGTGGCGTCGCGCATGTATACGAATGTCCTGTTTATTTGTCACATTTTTCACTTTTGCTGTACACTCTGCTAACTTCGTTTACACTGTCGGATTTAACTGTTCATCTTCAACTTTACTGTTACCCTTCAGAATATGTTAAAATGCAAAATTTAAGGGTCGCGAACTGCGAACCTTGTCCTGGCCGGGAATGGGTGATTTCGTCGACTGACGACGCTACAAGTGCGTTGGTCAAAAAACATTTCCGCCAGCTCGTGCTGTGATTGGCTGCGGCATCTCACATGGCTGGTTCCGGTGATCGACTTTGGTGTCGAGATTACAGACAGCGGCACACGGGCGCACACGCACTGCCACATTCCATTGTAGTTGAGCGTTATTCATCAAGTTTTTGTTACTCCTCCCCAATGGAGGATACACGCATGTGCGCACAAGCTGACATTCCACGGTGTTATCGTTGTGCGCTAGGCACGGACCGGTACAGGATTGTATACAGGGTGTCCAAATAAGTGTTAGTGGTCTCGGTGGCCGCAAAGGGTGTCCAAACCGATTATTTCCCAATAGTTGATATTAAATGAAATAAAAAAAAAACATACCTCCTTCAAAATTGTCCCATTACAATACCCCCCCAATGAGAGATCTTCTGCCGAAACAGAAGATATCTCATTGCCAAAACCCCTAAAAGGACCGGTGAGGATATGGAGCCAACAACCCCCCTTTAATTTCTTAACACATCATGGGTAAGCTACCCCCCTGGCTCAGCGACTATGGACTCGTCTGAACGAGATCACTGGACTTCTCCGTAAGAGATCCCAACACCGAGAAATCGAACCGACAAGTACCACAGCGCACCTCACCTTCTAACATGCTACCCCCCAAAATCCTCACTCCCTGGCTTATATCATGCCAGATCCTCAACCGATCTGTTCCCCCTTACATGCAAACTGGGTCGCCTTCAGCAATACTGGGCGCATACACATACTTGTTAATTCCTACCTATCAAATTTTAAAAGTTCCAGTTATATTAACATAAAAAATTTTTTTTTTTTTTTCAAACCAAAAAAAAATTTTAATTCAAAAATTTACATTTTATAAAATTTTTCTCAATAGGAAATTTATTTGAACTTATTTAAATTAATGAATAAACAAAATTGGCATCGCTTCCTTGCCAAAACTGGTTTAGTATAGAACATCACCCATCAGCTGAGCAAAACTGGGTCAAGTCCAGATCCTTGACCTACATACGTTATGTACAAGTTACATCTGTGAATACATTAAACTCCTGTAAAATTCAGTCTTGCAACGCAAAAACATAATAAAATACAACATTTAAAATTTACAAAATATTATTATAATTAACAATTGGATTGACATTTAAATTATTCAAATAAATACTTTATAATTTTACATTTTCAAATTCTATTAAAATTTTCCTTGGTTTCAATCAAAATTTTACCTTTTTACTATGAACCTCTTTTCTTTGATAATCTCATCTCCATTACTTTTGGTGATTTAGTTATTTATACTAGCTTGAACAAATTGCAAAGCATTCCTAGGTGATATTCTACAGCCGATCAGCTGACATCCCTAGCTAATTGTAAACACATTTCAAAATTGAGCAAATTGCATGAAATATATTTTTATCAATTCTTATATCTAACGTACAACAATAAAATAATACACTTAAAATTATAGCATGAACAACTTGTATTGACTTGTCTGAGCAGCTAGTTATTTAACAGAGCACAAGCAGTTTTTATAGGATCAAATTTGAATTAGTAAAACATTTTTATGTTATAAGATCTACATTCGTGGCTCCTCTGAGCCACCTCCCGGCCACACACTCTATTGCAAATTGTGTAAGACTGTGGCGTCTTTTCGCTTCCACAGAGACTGTATATTTTGGAGCAGGTTTTACCTCTCCGTGTCTCTGCTTCCGCTATTAAGTTTTAAAATAGTGAACATCATCATGTTCTTGTTATAAAATGATACACCCTTAAAACGGTTCTACCACCTGTCTCTGCTACCCCTACGCGGGCAGAGTGGCAGCCGCTGTTCCATAGTCTGGTGATTCCCCTTAATTTCACCCACCATCAATTTCAAAGTACACCTTTACAACGATAACAGCTATGGCCAGTTATGGCAGAACGTGACGCAATGAGCCCCAACCATAGCTGTTAAAGCTAAACCAATTCCACGGTCAAGGTTCGGTGAGGCCGTGACCGCCCGAAAAGTTGGGGAATCACAAGTATAATATTTCCTTTTAAAATTAAAATTGATAATTTATATTACATGACATTTCTAGTCTTGGTGGTGTTTTAACTAATACATTTCTTTCTTAACTATCTTAATGTCCATTTACATAAAATACATAATGTGTGTATAAACAATAATAACAATTTATAATAATAGAATATAAAAATGTCTGTTTAGGTATGAAAATATTAATATTCACAAATACATCCATCATCACTCAGCTAGATAATACTTTTTTAACTGGGTCACATTATAAGTTCCTTTTATTTCTCGAGTTTGCAAATCTATTAAAACATAAGCATTCTCCATTTTCACTTGGCTAACCTCATATGGACCGTCATACAATAGGAAGAATTTCTTAATATTTCAAAATTATTATTAACATTTATTTTTAACCTTTATGTTATTCCACAAACTAAACTATTTAAGATTTATTTAGTCATTAATTGTTTTTCAATTGAAATTTCATCAAATAATTTAAATATCCTATAAAAATTCAATCATACAACATTAAATCACAATATTTAACCATCTCAAATCATTCACTTCAATTGATTATTAAACACAACATATTTCAATTATTGTCAAAATTTACAAGGCATCAATTATGGTCTTCATAATTATTTATGTAAACTGCAAAATATTAATAATATATCTACACAAATGAATTCACAAATTATTTACAAGTCATTCGTCAAGAACTGTTCAATTGTTTCACGCTTCATATCCCCAAATCTGCAAAGTCATTACCAAAATTTACAATATTCACCAATGTCTATATACTGATATTTTAGTTCATCCTCCATCGTTATATATATATCTAATGTATTTGTAACATGCTTCATTGTTATACACACTCAATTTGTTATTACTATCATTATAATAATCATCCATTACCTTTATTCCATTCATTAAGTCATTATAATTGATAGGGTTATTCCCTATTAATATTTCATACAACTTGTCAACGTAAGTTATTATTGTCCAGTCTCCATCGGTAAATACATTCATGATCGGGTTAATTAATTTTGTCAGATCATTATATTCATTATTCTTCAAGTATACTGTTAAACTTTCTCTCCATTCGTCATACTTTCGATTCACATTATATAATTCTGTTACTTTATTAACATACCATTCTCCACTTATATCTCTCTCACCACAATACCAAATCATACTTTCAACATCATTATTACAGACAGAGGGTACAACATTATACAACATCAATACGGGACTCTTTCCCTTCTTAAATAACACTTGTGAACACCTTGGTTCAGAAAAATTAATAGGAAAATTTACCTTCTGCCCCACATACTCTATTCTCTCTTTCCACTTTCTCCCTAACTCATAATAATTTCTCTTTAACTTATACAATTCTATTTCTCTCTCTGCACACAACTCTCTATCTAAATCTCTCTCACTCACATTAGTTAAGATCTGATTAATGGTTACATTTAAGTCTTTTCTGACTTTAATTATTTCACGCTCATGCTCTGCTTGTTTATTCTTTAAGCTAGTCACATTAATGTTAATTGCATCAACTCGTTCACAATTACTTCTGAATGCATCATTTATATTTTCTTGTATTTCATTTTGCTCACACTCATTAATTAAACATTGAACATTACAGTCCATTTCGTCATTTGGCTTTTTGATTTTATCATTACATTTACTTGTCAATGTGTCAAATTTTTGATTTGTCTCTAACATTTTTTCTTTTTGTTTTTCGTTAATTATTTTTCTATCGTTTCTCATTTCGTCTTGTACATTATTTATAACACTAGTCAGTTCATCTCTCATTCCAATAATAGTCTCATTCATACTTTCCAAACGGCTGTTCATACTTATTTCACTCACTCTCAATTCGCTCCTCACATTTATAAACTCGTTATTTAAATCAGTCAGCTTAGCATTTATAGTATTTATTTCTGATTTAATCTCAGCTTGCAAATTATTACTTCCTGACATCTCAGTTTTCACTCCTGACATCATCTCCATCATCAATGCTAATTGGTTAAATATATTTATATTATCGCTTACTTTTGCGTCTACTGTCTCAATCGTTAATTCGTGTGTTGTATTGTTTACGCTCTCGTTAATATTTGTCGATACTAAATCGTCTTGCGTAACATTTAAAATTGATCCCTCCACAATATCTTCACATAAATTTACACTCTCGCTTTTCTCTGCCATTTTTCGATCAGGTTGTAAATTAATTTATTTTAGATTACATTAAAAATTAATTTACAATGTCCACTGTTCAGGCGCCAATTAAAGCGTTACGAGCTTTAAAATAAATATTTAAAATCTAGAAATCTGTGTATACAACTGACACTCTACTTGTTTAATAAAAAATTTTAATTGGTATCACTTACCTTCTTAGCGAATTATCAGGGTGTCGTCTGATGTACTTAGGCAGAGAAAAACAGGCAATGCAATGACAAACACACATTAATGTGTTTAATTGACACTTTTTATTAACTTTTAATTTTTTAATATTAATTATTAAACTTTAACTCCCTCTTCATCAATTTCTTTTACATTACATCGTTAATAATTATTGGAATATCAGTTTAATTTTAATTTACTAGCGGTTCATTCAAAAAACTTTGCTTGAAAGCATTGATACTTGTTATACATGAAATGAAAATAGTTGCGATACTTATGACTAAACACTTAACATTCTAACCATGGTATCTAAATTATGAAAGCGACCCATATTGCTCTCTCTCTCTCTCTCTCATACTATAAAATTCCCTATAATTTAGTTATAACCTCCCTTTTTTTTTATGAATTTGAAAAATAATTGAAATTAGATTTGAGTCGACTACTTAACCAGAGTCCTTCAGCTGACCGCGTGTGGCGTCGCGCATGTATACGAATGTCCTGTTTATTTGTCACATTTTTCACTTTTGCTGTACACTCTGCTAACTTCGTTTACACTGTCGGATTTAACTGTTCATCTTCAACTTTACTGTTACCCTTCAGAATATGTTAAAATGCAAAATTTAAGGGTCGCGAACTGCGAACCTTGTCCTGGCCGGGAATGGGTGATTTCGTCGACTGACGACGCTACAAGTGCGTTGGTCAAAAAACATTTCCGCCAGCTCGTGCTGTGATTGGCTGCGGCATCTCACATGGCTGGTTCCGGTGATCGACTTTGGTGTCGAGATTACAGACAGCGGCACACGGGCGCACACGCACTGCCACATTCCATTGTAGTTGAGCGTTATTCATCAAGTTTTTGTTACTCCTCCCCAATGGAGGATACACGCATGTGCGCACAAGCTGACATTCCACGGTGTTATCGTTGTGCGCTAGGCACGGACCGGTACAGGATTGTATACAGGGTGTCCAAATAAGTGTTAGTGGTCTCGGTGGCCGCAAAGGGTGTCCAAACCGATTATTTCCCAATAGTTGATATTAAATGAAATAAAAAAAAAACATACCTCCTTCAAAATTGTCCCATTACAAGGTGGTGGATGGATTGTGTAAGAGATGACCCAAGAGTACTTGTGGTTTGACAGCAAATGGCTGTCAGGAACATAGATCCCGCGTAGAGTGGGAAAATATGTATAGACAAAGAAGAAACTTCACAGATCCATTTCGATTTGAACATCAACATTATCATCACAATTGCACACTAGAAACTGTTGCTGGTTTCTTTCACCTGTATAGTAGTTGATCATTCCACCTTTTCGTAGTACGTCTCATGACACAACTGCAACAGCTAGGTTTATAATACTTGAACAGTTTAGGATTTCACAAGTTTGTCATACGACCAACATGTTCTAATGATTTTTATATAAGTCTCACATTAAACACACACGTTCTCCTGTAAGAACTCGGTACTCTTTCTTTTAGCTAAAGTATGTATATCCTGCTACCTCACTATGAAGTATAATTTCCACACTTCCTTCGAAGTTCCCTTGTATGAGTCCAGTTCTCACATTGGTAAAGAACCTGTAATTTGGTAAAATTTCTACTATGTCCCTGGCAGTATTTCCAAGATATCTCCTTATAGTATGGTGATTCTCCATAAATTATGTGCAGTGTGCTGCTGACTGCTAGAAGTCCTACAACAGTGATATGTGAACAAGTGGATATAGTATCTGCTGATATGAATGTAGTCCCTCTGGGTGCACTGCACATTTCTCACATATGGTGGCAGTAGCTTTGGCGGTTATGTTAAACTAGGCTCTGAAACGTAATCAGTGGAGGGGCATTCAGTCAGTAGTGGACAGAGAAGTTCCAGTGATGTTTATAATGAAGACTGTTGCTATAGCATGCTGGACATCGATAAACTTATGGAACCTGTAAGTACATTCAGTTGTAGGAAACTAAAGGAACTGGGACCCATGCTTCTAAATGTTTGTTGTCTTTAATTACAGTGGATAAAACACATGATAATTAGTATTTGTGCTGCACCATCAGGGACAATAAAACAATTTATTTTTATTAATGACTATATTGGGGAAGTAAAGAGAGAAATTGCTTACTTTAATGCGAACACCACTTATTAATTTTTGTAAGTAATTTATATTTTGTTATAGTGTTATTTACAAGATATGACTACTTGTATTTTGTTATAGTGTTATTTACAAGATGTGACTACTACTGTAGAGGATGAATTTGTTTTCATAGAAGTCAAAGAAGAAGATCATATACAAGAGGTAAGGATTTAAAAAACAAATATTAAGTCAATTTTCTGACTATAAGTAGATTTGGTTAATGTAACACTCATAGAGGAGCCATTTACCTGTAACAACAAATTGTTGGAATTAAAGGTTTATAGAATATTTATAGTTTTAAGTGAAGGTCTGTTTAAATCAAAACATTCAGTCTCAGATGTTTTGAATCATGCTGTTGTCCAATTAGTTGAGAGCAATAATTAATAATCAATAGAATAATATTAGCAAAATCAAGAGAAGAATAAGAGTATAAATTTAAATTATCAATGAAACTACAATGCAACACGTATGTTGGTAACACCTTCATTTGACAACATTTGCACGAGTTTTTTTTCCATTCCCCCTCCTGTCATTCAGAATTTCAGCCATGTAGAAACGGGATCTGCACATATGTTCTTAGCTTTCAATACTACTAGGCCTATATCATGGTATCATCCGTGTAACAGATGCGTCTTCTCTACTTTCACTGTTTTCTGCATTAATAACTTTTCCAAAGATATTCTCAGCTTAGACATTTAAAGCGTTACGAGCTTTAAAATAAATATTTAAAATCTAGAAATCTGTGTATACAACTGACACTCTACTTGTTTAATAAAAAATTTTAATTGGTATCACTTACCTTCTTAGCGAATTATCAGGGTGTCGTCTGATGTACTTAGGCAGAGAAAAACAGGCAATGCAATGACAAACACACATTAATGTGTTTAATTGACACTTTTTATTAACTTTTAATTTTTTAATATTAATTATTAAACTTTAACTCCCTCTTCATCAATTTCTTTTACATTACATCGTTAATAATTATTGGAATATCAGTTTAATTTTAATTTACTAGCGGTTCATTCGAAAAACTTTGCTTGAAAGCATTGATACTTGTTATACATGAAATGAAAATAGTTGCGATACTTATGACTAAACACTTAACATTCTAACCATGGTATCTAAATTATGAAAGCGACCCATATTGCTCTCTCTCTCTCTCATACTATAAAATTCCCTATAATTTAGTTATAACCCCCCTTTTTTTTTATGAATTTGAAAAATAATTGAAATTAGATTTGAGTCGACTACTTAACCAGAGTCCTTCAGCTGACCGCGTGTGGCGTCGCGCATGTATACGAATGTCCTGTTTATTTGTCACATTTTTCACTTTTGCTGTACACTCTGCTAACTTCGTTTACACTGTCGGATTTAACTGTTCATCTTCAACTTTACTGTTACCCTTCAGAATATGTTAAAATGCAAAATTTAAGGGTCGCGAACTGCGAACCTTGTCCTGGCCGGGAATGGGTGATTTCGTCGACTGACGACGCTACAAGTGCGTTGGTCAAAAAACATTTCCGCCAGCTCGTGCTGTGATTGGCTGCGGCATCTCACATGGCTGGTTCCGGTGATCGACTTTGGTGTCGAGATTACAGACAGCGGCACACGGGCGCACACGCACTGCCACATTCCATTGTAGTTGAGCGTTATTCATCAAGTTTTTGTTACTCCTCCCCAATGGAGGATACACGCATGTGCGCACAAGCTGACATTCCACGGTGTTATCGTTGTGCGCTAGGCACGGACCGGTACAGGATTGTATACAGGGTGTCCAAATAAGTGTTAGTGGTCTCGGTGGCCGCAAAGGGTGTCCAAACCGATTATTTCCCAATAGTTGATATTAAATGAAATAAAAAAAAAACATACCTCCTTCAAAATTGTCCCATTACAATACCCCCCAATGAGAAATCTTCTGTCGAAACAGAAGAAATCTCATTGCTAACCCTAAGAGGATCGGTGAGGATATGGAGCCAACAACCCCCCTTTAATTTCTTAACGCATCATGGGTAAACTACCCCCCTGGCTCGGCGACTATGGATGCATCTGAACGAGATCCCTGGACTTCTCGGTAAGAGATCCCAACACCGAGAAATCGAACAGACACGCACCACGGTGCACCTTACCTTCTATCATGCTACCCCAACAATCCTCAATCCCTGGCTTATATCATGCCAAATCCTCAACCGATGTGTTCCCCCTTATCAAGCACACTGGGTCGCCTTTAGCACTACTGGGCTCATACATATACTTGTTAATCTTTTTTTTTTTTTTTTTTAAATTCAAAAATATTTATTGCTAAATCAAACTCACTTATTCTAACATTTGATTATACCTACATACTGCACCACACAATTCTACAAAAAACACTAGTACTACACCTAAACAATAATACAATAAAAAATCAAAAACATCAATTAGATGGCAGGCACAAAATCAAATTTTTTTTTTTTTTTTTTTTTAACCAAAGTTTCAAAAAAAATTTTAATTCGGAAAAATTTAAATTTCTTAAAATATTTTCTTTCTATATTGAAGTTATTTACAGTTTGTTTAAATTGATCAAAAAACAAAAGTTGAATTAACTTTCATACTAAACCTGCCTAGTATATGACCTCCTATCAGCTGATCAAAACTAGGTCAAGTCCAGATCCTTGACCTACATACGTTATGTACAAGTTACATCTGTGAATACATTAAACTCCTGTAAAATTCTGTCTTGCAACGCAAAAACATAATAAAATACAACATTTAAAATTAACAAAATATTATTATAATTAACAATTGGATTGACATTTAAATTATTCAAATAGACACTTTATAATTTTACATTTTCAAATTCTATTAAAATTTTCCCTGGTTTCAATCAAAATTTTACCTTTTTACTATGAACCTCTTTTCTTTGATAATCTCATCTCCATTACTTTTGGTGATTTAGTTATTTATACTAGCTTGAACAAATTGCAAAGCATTCCTAGGTGATATTCTACAGCTGATCAGCTGACATCCCTAGCTAATTGTAAACACATTTCAAAATTGAGCAATGAAATATATTTTTATCAATTCTTATATCTAACGTACAACAATAAAATAATACACTTAAAATTACAGCATGAACAACTTGTATTGACTTGTCTGAGCAGCTAGTTATTTAACAGAGCACAAGCAGTTTTTATAGGATCAAATTTGAATTAGTAAAACATTTTTATGTTATAAGATTTACATTCGTGGCTCCTCTGAGCCACCTCCCGGCCACACACTCTATTGCAAATTGTGTAAGACTGTGGCGTCTTTTCGCTTCCACAGAGACTGTATATTTTGGAGCAGGGTTTACCTCTCCGTGTCTCTGCTTCCGCTATTGAGTTTTAAGATAGTGAACATCATCATGTTCTTGTTATAAAATGATACACCCTTAAAACGGTTCTACCACCTGTCTATGCTACCCCTACGCGGGCAGAGTGGCAGCCGCTGTTTCATAGTTTGGTGATTCCCCTTAATTTCACCCCCCATCAATTTCAAAGTACACCTTTACAACGATAACAGCTATGGCCAGTTATGGCAGAACGTGACGCAATGAGCCCCAACCATAGCTGTTAAAGCTAAACCAATTCCACGGTCAAGGTTCGGTGAGGCCGTGACCGCCCGAAAAGTTGGGGAATCACAAGTATAATATTTCCTTTTAAAATTAAAATTGATAATTTATATTACATGACCTTTCTAGTCTTGGTGGTGTTTTAACTAATACATTTCTTTCTTAACTATCTTAATGTCCATTTACATAAAATACATAACGTGTGTATAAACAATAATAACAATTTATAATAATAGAATATAAAAATGTCTGTTTAGGTATGAAAATATTAATATTCATAAATACATCCATCATCACTCAGCTAGATAATACTTTTTTAATTGGGTCACATTATAAGTGCCTTTTATTTCTCTAGTTTGTAAATCTACTAAAACGTACGCATTCTCCATTTTCACTTGGCTAACCTCATATGGACCGTCATACAATAGGAAGAATTTTTTTATTTCTTTGTCCAACGCTGATGATTGATCGTGATTTTTTATTAATACTAATTGTCCTACCTCGTATTGTATGGGCGTTAAATTCCGGTCATGCCTCCGTTTCCGCTGTTCGGCCTTACTCAGCAGACGCTCCCTAGCGATTACCAATTTCCTATCATGTGGTATTTCCGTCCGGGTTGGAAACTTTACTAGCTCTTCTAATATGCGTGACGGTCTTCTCTGAAACATCAACTCACATGGGCTGTAACTAGTGGATTCATGTAAACTATTGTTAATATACCCCTCAATTTTGCACACAAAAGTGGCCCACAAAGAATGTTTGTATGGCAAAAGGTCCTAAACATTCTCCCTAACTCCCGCATAACACGTTCACTTGGATTTGACTGTGGATGATACACTGATGTATGTTTAACTAGGATATTTTCCCAACCTAAAGTTTCCCGCCAGGTGTTGCTGGTGAACTGCGAACCATGATCTGATAATACTATTTTCGGCTTACCTACTTCAACAAGGTATTCATTTACTATTTTCCTAGCCAACACTGATGAGGTTGCCTTTTTAATCGGGTACAATTTTACAAATTTGGTAAAAACATCTAATACAACAAATAAATAATTTACCCCTCCTCTACCTTTGGGTAAGGGGCCATATAAATCAACGGCAACTAATGCTAAAGGACTGTCTGGCATTACATGTTGCATTAAACCCTCCTGTTTACGATTGTTTAGTTTAGCTTTCTGACAAATTTCACATGTTTGTAATATTTTACGCACCGTTCTTTCCATATTATTAAATTTACATGACTCCTTTAATATATCACTACATTTCTTGGGGCCTATATGACCATACCTTAGATGGCAATCTCTTACTACTTCAGGTATTATGACTTTAGGGATACACAACTTCCAATCATCTCCCTGTTCATTTGCCCGATGAAATAAGTGTTTATTAAACAAACTAAAGTGTTTCTCCCACTTATGAGGTACATTGGGTATTTGACTCAAAGCTAATATTATTTTATTAAGTTCGGTGTCTCTCTCTTGTTCTGCGGCTAAGTTACTTATTAATTTTTTCATATCTACTTCTTTTACTATAAATATTTTATATGTATTTGCTATGTCTACTTCGGTATTATTATCAAAATCTGTTCTGGATAGGACATCAGCTACTATATTTTCTTTACCCTTACAATACTCAATTGTTAAGTCATATTCTTGTAATATTAGCATCCACCGCACTAACCTACCATGAGTTAATTTACAGTTCTTTAAAAACGTTAATGCTTGATGGTCGGACCTTATGATTACCTTATTTCCTAACAAGTACGTTCTAAACTTCCTACAGGCGAAAACTATTGATAACGCCTCCTTCTCCGTCGTAGTGTAGTTCTTTTCACTAGTTAATAGAGATCTACTTGCAAAAGCTACTACTTTGTGGTTATCACTCCCATCTAACTGAAACAACTCTACTCCTAATGCAATGTCTGACGCGTCTGTGTGTATATAAAATGGCTCTGAAAAATTAGGATGAGCTAATATAACTGTGTTTAAGAACTTATTTTTTATCAGCTCGAATATATTTTGCTCTTTTAAATTCCACCGCCATCGATTGTCTTTATTTAATAAATGTCCCAATTGTACTGTTAAATATGAATATTTGTCTACAAATTGCCTATAATAATTGCACAAGCCTAAAAAACTTTGCAACTGTTTAACATTTTTTGGTATCGGAAAATTTTGTATTATTTCTACCTTCTTAGGGTCTGTACTAATACCCCTTGCTGAAATTATATGTCCTAAAAAATTAACTTGTTCTTTCAAAAATTCTGACTTCTTAAATTTAACGGTTATGCCATACTCATGCAGTCTACTTAGTACCCTATCTAACCTTTCACAGTGTGTATCAATGTCTGGTGAGGTAATTACTATATCATCTACATAAACGGTTGTGAATTCTAAAATCTCTCTCCCTAGCACATAATCCAGGCATTTGATAAAAATTGAAACACTTACATTTAGTCCAAACGGTAGTCGACGAAATTGGTAATTCCTACCGTTGTAAAGAAAGGCCACATACTGCCGAGATTCCTCTTCCAGCTCTATCTGCCAGTAGCCTGCAGTCAAGTCTAAGGTGGTGATGTATTTGGTCCCACTAAAACGTTGCAGAATTTCGCTTACTGGTTCTGGTGATTCTCTGTCTGGAACAATTATTCTGTTTACTTGTCTTGCGTCTAAACATAATCTTATCGATAAATCTTTCTTTGTCACCACTACTAAAGGGTTGTAATATGGTGATGTAGATTTTTCTATTATACCTTCCCTCAACATTTTATTTATTTCCTCCTGTACTAAATCCCTCTTGGAGTATGGTACCGGATAGGTTTTAGGTGCAAAGGGTGTTTTTTCTTTAACGACTAATTTACCTTTAAAATTCTTTACTAAACCGGGTTCATCTGAAAAAACTGATTTATTTTTGTTTATTATTAGTACTATTTTCTCCCTGTCTTGATAGCTAAACTCCCCCTCTTGATATAGGATTTTATTCATTTTCTCCTCCCAATTATTTTCATTGTCAAATAACTCATTATTATTTACTCTCAAGTTACAATAATTTATCATTAAGGGTCTACACTCGTTTATATCATTGTCAGAAATTAACATTCCCTTACTAATTATTTTTAATGCTTTCATTCCTACAACTTTCTTTTGTATGAATGGTATTTCAATTATATTATTATTATTATTTAATTTCATAGCCTGTGTGTAATAGTTTAATTCTACTTTGAAATTATTCAAAAAATCATTACCTATTATAGCTCCCATATTTAGTCCTGGAATAACTAAGAAAGGTACATTTATTGTGTTCTCATTTACTTTTAATTGTAGCATTATTTGTTTGGTTACTTTTTTACTGCGAACACCCGTTAATCCTACAACACTAATTCCCAGTACTGGTAATTGTGGAATTGTTTCTGTAGTCTGATTTTTGATTTTTTCAAACATTCTATCGTCTATAGCAGTCAGTTCACTCCCTGAATCTACTAGAAAAATATATTTAGAATTAAATACTTCGGCTTCAAATTCTGCCATTCCAAAAGCATTATTACTCTCACCCGCTTCTTCGTCAGATAAATCATTATGTATATTAGTAATTAGTGACCCTATTGTCATGTGACTACTAGACGGCTGGGGGCTTTCTTTTTCAACCGCCCTTTTTAGTTTAACGGATGTGAAGGTGGTGGTTCACTGTAAACCCCCCTACTGTTTTGATTATGAGCTGGTACTTCTACGCCCCGAGTTTCATTTGGGTTACTAACATATCCCCCTCTTCCTCTATGATTAAAATTTCCTGACACTCCCCGATTACTAGTAAAACCTCTCCCTCTATGATTCCCTCTAAATTGATCGCAACCCCTATTATAATTCTCCCCTCTCCCTTGGGCACTACTCCTTGGACCCTGACACCGGTAACATTGATTCCGCGACCCATTATAATTACTGGCTCCACAACTAGGGTTTGGACATAACCACGCCCCCTCCCCTGATCTACTCACATTACTAATAAAATGGTCTAGTTGTCTTGTTTCAGTATTTATTTGACTTGATTCGTTGACTCTAAACTGGTATTTATTATCTTCTTCCTCTTTCATACTCTGGTAAGCTTCTAGTATTTTTTCTAATTCTGCGATATTAGCAAACTCCCGGGTTCTGATTGTGGACCGTATGTCCTTAGGTAAATGTTTACTAATGTATCTTATAAAAGATGAAAGAGGCATTGGTGGTTCTAAATATTTAACCTGACTATATAGTCTCGTTACATACGATGTAATACTCATGTGTTTAATATTAAAATTTCCCCACCCCATTATGGTACTACGTAACCCCTCTTGTTTCTGTTCTGACCAGTACTTATTTCTAAATGCTTGCTCAAACTCATTAAAATCTACCCAGTTATCGTTATGAGCATCCGCCCATATTTTAGCATCCCCTTTAAAGTACTTTAAAATTCTTACTAATTTAATCTCCCAACTTTCTTGGTTATATTTATTAAAACTTTTTATAGAGTTCAAAAATTGTATGGGGTTCACTCCCCTACTTTCATTACTAAAATAGCTTAACTCTACTTCCATATTCACTCTCTCACTCACACTAGTAAATTTTTGGTTAATTGCTACACTTAAATCTTCTCTGACTTTAGTTATTTCTTTTTCGTGTTCTGTGTGTTTACTTTTCAAATTAGTTACATCAGTTTTAATTACATCAATCTGCTCAAAGTTACTTCTAAATTCATCATTTATTTTTTCTTGTATTTCACCTGCTCGTCTGAATTGTTCGCACTCATTTATTATAGATTGAACATTACTGTCCATTTTGTCATTTTGCTTTTTAATTTTATCATTAAATTTACTTGTCAATGTGTCAAATTTTTTATTTGTTTCTAACATTTTCTCTTTTTGTTTCTCGTTAATTATTTTGATATCGTTTTTCATTTCAGTTTGTATCTTATTGATATCACTAGTCAGTTCATCTCTCACTCCAATAATAGTCTCATTCATACTTTCCAAACGGCTATTCATATATATTTCACTCGCTCTCAATTCGCTCCTCACATTTATGAACTCGTTATTTAAATCAGTCAGTTTAATATTTATAGTATTCACTTCTGATTTGATCTCAGTTTTCAAATTATCATTTTCTGATTTCATTTTCTCATTTTGTTTGTCAAGTTTGTCATTGATTTCAGTTTTCATTCCTGACATCATTTCCATTATTAACGCTAACTGATTAAATATATTTACATTATCGCTTATTTTTGCGTCTACTGTCTCAATCGTTAATTCGTGTGTTGTATTGTCTATACTCTCGTTAATATTTGTCGATACTAAATCGTCCTGCGTAACATTTAAAATTGACCCCTCCACAATATCTTCACATAAATTTACACTCTCGCTTTTCTCTGCCATTTTTTCGATCAGGTTGTAAATTAATTTATTTTATATTACATTAAAAATTAATTTACAATGTCCACTGTTCAGGCGCCAATTAAAGCGTTACGAGCTTTAAAATAAATATTTAAAATCTAGAAATCTGTGTATACAACTGACACTCTACTTGTTTAATAAAAAATTTTAATTGGTATCACTTACCTTCTTAGCGAATTATCAGGGTGTCGTCTGATGTACTTAGGCAGAGAAAAACAGGCAATGCAATGACAAACACACATTAATGTGTTTAATTGACACTTTTTATTAACTTTTAATTTTTTAATATTAATTATTAAACTTTAACTCCCTCTTCATCAATTTCTTTTACATTACATCGTTAATAATTATTGGAATATCAGTTTAATTTTAATTTACTAGCGGTTCATTCGAAAAACTTTGCTTGAAAGCATTGATACTTGTTATACATGAAATGAAAATAGTTGCGATACTTATGACTAAACACTTAACATTCTAACCATGGTATCTAAATTATGAAAGCGACCCATATTGCTCCCTCTCTCTCTCATACTATAAAATTCCCTATAATTTAGTTATAACCCCCCTTTTTTTTTATGAATTTGAAAAATAATTGAAATTAGATTTGAGTCGACTACTTAACCAGAGTCCTTCAGCTGACCGCGTGTGGCGTCGCGCATGTATACGAATGTCCTGTTTATTTGTCACATTTTTCACTTTTGCTGTACACTCTGCTAACTTCGTTTACACTGTCGGATTTAACTGTTCATCTTCAACTTTACTGTTACCCTTCAGAATATGTTAAAATGCAAAATTTAAGGGTCGCGAACTGCGAACCTTGTCCTGGCCGGGAATGGGTGATTTCGTCGACTGACGACGCTACAAGTGCGTTGGTCAAAAAACATTTCCGCCAGCTCGTGCTGTGATTGGCTGCGGCATCTCACATGGCTGGTTCCGGTGATCGACTTTGGTGTCGAGATTACAGACAGCGGCACACGGGCGCACACGCACTGCCACATTCCATTGTAGTTGAGCGTTATTCATCAAGTTTTTGTTACTCCTCCCCAATGGAGGATACACGCATGTGCGCACAAGCTGACATTCCACGGTGTTATCGTTGTGCGCTAGGCACGGACCGGTACAGGATTGTATACAGGGTGTCCAAATAAGTGTTAGTGGTCTCGGTGGCCGCAAAGGGTGTCCAAACCGATTATTTCCCAATAGTTGATATTAAATGAAATAAAAAAAAAACGTACCTCCTTCAAAATTGTCCCATTACACATTAAACAAAGCTGGTGACAGTACACAACCTTGTTGCACACCTCGTGTTAATAGATATTTGTTCTGTTTCACCTATGTTTGGATTTGGAGTGGCATGTTGATTAGAGAATAAGTTGGCTAAAAGGCTAATTTATTATCTGTCTAGTCTGATTCCTGGTAATGCTCCAATGTGTGTTTAGTGTAGAACTCCATCGTAGGCTTTTTTGTAATCCATGAAACATAGACAGATATAGTGTTTAAACCTATTTAAATTTTGAAACTGTTACAATTCCACAAATACAATTTCTTGTTTACTTGAATTTATTCTTTTTTAACCCTTACCGCTCCTTCGGTGGGGGTGCTCCCCCATAAAAAATATCATTTACTATCCATTGGTGGGGCTAACCTGACACGTATTTGCGAATTAAGTTACATTTAATGGCAGGTATATACCGACATTCTGTTGAGTTCTGCACTCTCTGGAGACTTTAAGAAACTATTTGTACCAAAGTAAAAATATGTCAGGCAATGTCTGTTTGTTTATAAGTGTCTTAAAAATTCAGCTATACCAACCTCCAAAGTGACATTGTTTGTGTTGTATGTGTTTTATTATAAATTATGTCATTATTCTTAATAATGTATGATATAAGTAAAATTCTGGTAACTATAAACATTAAATACTCCAGTTGTTAGAAGATTCTTGTTTACTTGAATTTATTCTTTTTTAACCTTTACTGGGCAAATATGTTTGACTCAAGTGACAGTGACAGTGATAATGGATATCCAAAAATAGAAAATAGTGAATGCAGTAAATAGTATTTGTTATAGTAATAACTGTAAGGCCTACCGCGCACTGGAACAAAACTGTTCCGAAACTGTTTCATGTCTGTTTCTTGCCCTTGCAACAAAACTGTTTTGTTCCTATGCCTGTGCACACTGCAATGAAACAGTTGCTCATCCACTTATTCGTTTATTGAACGCACAGCTAATGCCGATCCGAAATTATTTATTTTTCGTTCTTCATATTATACATTGCATAAATTGTTTCATGAAGTTATTTCAGCAGAGCTGTTTTCACTGGATTTTCGTGCTACATAATTCTGTAGGGTTGTTAACAAAAATAGTATATCAACAAAGTGCTATTTATTATATAAAATAAGAATGTTTATGATACTAAACATTTCAGAAACTAAACATACAAACATACAGTCAGATACGTTGGCTGGTTGTGAAAACACTTGGAAGAGACTTCATTCTGAGAGCACTTGGGTTTCTGTTATTTTGAAGGAAGTGCTGGGACATTACAGTATTAGTTATTTTATGTACTGGTGGTCACATCCATTACTCTCATAAACATGGTGAATGCCTGTTCTCACTGCCACCCAGCCAGCACCATTTTACGTGGAATAGACAGTAGATATGTGTAAGATGTGATCGTCTGATTCCTTTATGAAACCATTTGCATTTCCTTCAAAACCAAATCTCAAGTACAGTTTTTTTTACAGGAACGTCTAACAAGTTTGTTAATATGACTTATCGTAACACTTGGCATATGTGTCGTTAATTTTACCTTACAGAACCCTATTGTTTTTAAGGTTCACCCCCCCCCCCTATACGGTGGCAGGAGGTAAAATATCGGGATAAAATTGTGAACAAAATTGCAAAAGTCTACGTGGGATATCAAATTGAAGATAATTTTAACCGACATCTGAATGTTGTGTTATGTAATTGAAATTTCAAAATTTGGGGACCTCAGGCACAAAACGAAGATTTTAAAATCTGTCTACCTTCTTCGCATCGGAATAAAAGTAATTTTAACCAAAATCTGAATATTTCGAATTCACACACACACACTTGTATGATTGAGTCCTCTACATTTATTATATTACTAAAGATGTCATACAATAGTTTGGACTTTTGTAATTTTTCCCATAATTAAAAATGTATCTAGTATCGAAATATTTGTACTTCATTCGAAATAGTGAGCAACTTCTGCAGTTCAGGCAGCATACTAGTAATAAGAAATATTTTCTATACAAACTCTTACAGATATTTTGTATGATTTAAAAATATGTAAGATTTTATTTTTTTTTTAATGTGTATTTTTCACGTATGTATGTAAATGATATTTCTAATATGTAAACTTTATATTTAATGCTAAACAGCATATCATTTAATATTTTAATACTGCAGCAATTTCATTTTGAATGGCAATTTATAAATTAAACATAGGCAGTTGGGTTGCGTAGTTTCAAGTAAATGATGTTGTGTATAAAGTAAACAAGCAGTATAAAGTATAGAAATAAATTAAACAGTATTCATTACATAGGCTAATACTTAATAAACTAATTATTAAATAAATTCCATCTCAGGTTTCAAAATAATAATAATAAAAGTATGCACAGTCCTTCATACAGTTTCTGTTTTAGATTTATGTCCATTCAGTCATTCAAAAGTCTTTTGATAACAAAGCAGGCCGTTTTCCTACTTCATCGATTAAGTTTCAATTTCCGTCATTCAATGATTAGTTTATATGTGTAACTCATTTAATAATAGTCAAGTTCAAATAACTATATTAACACGTTAATATAACAACGAATAAATAATAACAAAGAAGACTTCAACACATTCAGTACGCTCACAGTGTGCTGTTGTGTTCTGGCACCTATCCCCACCACAAAACAGTTTCAAAACTGTTTAGTTTCAGTGCGCGGACTTCCATAAGAAACAGTAGGACTAGCACTTTTTCACAACTATTCCGTTCCCGTGCTGTTTCCACCGTAGGAAACAGTTTTGTTTCTGTTTGTGTAGTGCGCACACCCCCTATATAAATACACGAGATTTTAAAACATAAGAAACAGTTGCAAAACTGTTTTGTCTCAATGCGCGGTAGGGCTAAGTCTATTGTGAAGGCTCTTTTGGCTAGAGTCAATATTATTAAAATTAAAAACTAACAGGTGTTTGGGCCATGGTCAATTGCTTACAATTTGTATTTTTTTCTAAATGTTTCGGTTACCCAACATTTCGGTGGGTGACCAAAATGTTTAGAAAATGACTCTCGTTATAAGCAGTCGACTACGGCCCAACAGGCCGATAGTTTTTTATTTTAATAATAGGGCTAAAGATGAAGATTTATCTGATAACTTTTTTGAATAATACCACAAAATGATCATCTATAAAATTTCACAATAAGCCAATTTAAAAATTATTTTTTATTTATACATAAACTATAGTGTAATATATGATAACAAGAGCTACTATGTGGGGTAATCTGCCACACATGACACGATGGAACTTAAAGTATAATACACTTTGTTAGCTCAGGTAGTAGGTGGGATTTCTGAAATTAATGTGGAATGGAATGGATTGGTAAGGCAAAATTACAAGAAGCTGTAAGGATTAATTTAATTTGTTCCTTTTCAACTGTGTAGAGCTGTACTTAACAAATTTTCCTTGCTTGGACCAGCTTCACAATGCTGCTCAATTGTCACCAGGGCATAAGTGTTTAAAAATCCTTCACAATTAAGAAATGTGAAGTGTATGCTTGAAATGAGAAAATGATAGTGATATTACGTAATGCTGATTTTATATATGAATACTGTGTGTGTGTGTGTGTGTGTGTGTGTGTGTGTGTGTGTGTGCGTGCGTGCGTGCGTGCGTGCGTGCGTGTGTGTGTGTGTGTGTGTGTGTGTGTGTGTGTGTGTGTGTGTGTGTGTGAATAACAATTAAATGTTTACACAAAATAAACTTCCTTGGAATTCTGTTTCTATGTAATAGAAAAAGTGAAGAGTAACAAGGATTAATAAGAGAAAGGTCTTATATAGCACACATTACTTTCAACAAATATCTGCATAATAATACATGTAAGAAATATGTGAGAATTATGCTAAGACATGGGAACTGACAAGTAGACGTGGTGATGTAAACTGCTTACTTGTTCATAACACTGTTTACATATTCAAACTCAGAGCCGCGTGGGCGGGGCGACCGGGGCGGTCGCCCTGGGCGCCTAGGCCAGGGGGGCGCTTAAAAAAGTTAAAAATCAACAAACTATAAGGAATTCAGGTTTTGTTGGTAAATTAAATTTCAAAAAATGAATGTTATGTTGATTCAGATATTTTAATGATGGCCAGACTAATATATTAGAAAATGAAAACAAGTAAAACACTTTGTCACGTTTCTTAGTATTTATTTCGTTATTAAGATAACAATAACAGTACTCTGATGATTGTTTTAGTCACCTACTACTCTCAAAGAGTACACAATAATTACTAAGAATAGTCTTTGATATTCTAACTGACTGAAATGAACGCTAGAGCATTGTTTTTGTTATCTTGATAACGAAATAAGTGTTGTGAAATGTGACAAGTGGTTTACTTGTTTGCATTACTGCATACTGATACAATGAACTCATTGTCATTTCATCTAACAACTCCCCTCCCGCCCATCACGACAAAGCCGGCGCCCATTGACTCTGGCAAAACACTGTCCCTACATCATAACATTAATCTCACTAGTACTGCTTGTGTTCAGTTTAGTGACGAGCGTTGGAGCGTTTATATCGGAGTTGAGTACGGGCTTTGTTGCGGTGTAACAAGTGTTTTTTTATTTTAGAGAAGTTGAAACTGTGTTTTGGATTGTAATACTTATCCAGTATGTCTAAAAAGTTGTCGGGAGCTCAAAGAAGAAAGTTAAATAAGGAGAGTGAATCAGCACGCGAAGCTTTACTATCGAAAGTGCCGAAATTAACTAGTTTTTTAGTGCTTCAAACTCGGTAGAGTTCGACCTCCATGTACCATCAACGAGTGGTCAAGTGGCTGATATTGAACAATCTACTTCTCCTATCGAAAACACTGACAGTCAACAGGTTAACGTTACCAACTACAGACACTGAAACGGTTATTTGTGAATATAGTAGTGATAATTTGGTTTTAATTTCAACTGATCCTGCAACATGGCCTGAGCATCTTCAAAAAGAGCAGCGTATTAAACTTATTTTGAAAGGGCCTGCTGAATTTTTGAAAGAAGATTACGAGTACCCGAAAAATTCCCAAAACAGACATTTTTCGAATGAATTTCGATGTCGTTTTGCTGAAAACTGTGAAAAAATAATAAGAGGATGGTTAGTTTACTCTGAAAAATCTGACTCAGTATATTGCTTTTGTTGTCGTTTATTTGACCCTTCCTCAAAATCTCAGTTTGGCCAAATATCAGGTTTCAATGATTGGAAACACATAGGAGATCGTTTGAAATCCCATGAAATTTCACCAGATCATTTTAAGTATATGGCTCAATGGTTTGAAGCTGAAATTAGACTAAAAGGGGAAAATTCAATCAATCAGGAGATGATGAAGCAAATTCGCACTGAAGCAGAGCGCTCGGAAGAAGTGTTGCGGCGATTAGTAGAAATAACTCTATATTTAGCAGAGAATAACATCGCTTTTCGTGGAACATCTGCCAAGTTGTTTACCAAAAATAATGGCAATTTTCTTGGCCTTGTACAGCTTTTAGGAAAGTTTGATGTTGTACTAATGGAACACCTACGACGTATATCTTATCAGCAGACTCACTTTCATTTATTAAGCGTATCAATACAAAATGAACTTATCAATCTGTTAGGAAATGCAGTCAAGCAAACTATCCTTAAAAGAATACAGCAGGCAAAGTATTTTTCAGTCATTTTTGACTGCACTCCAGACATAAGCCATAACAAACAAACTTCTCTGACAATTCATTACGTCCATGAAGACCCAGAAGATAGTGGAAAAATCACCATAGAAGAGAGCTTCATAGCCTATCGGATCGCTGAAGAAACCATGGGTGAAGCTCTCGCTGACCTAATGTTCTGAATTGCTGAATGTGGCTTAAATATGAGAAACTGTAGGGGACAAGGATACGATAACGGGGCCAATATGGCAGGAATTCATAAGGGAGTACAAGCGCGTGTCCGAGAAGATTTTCCTTTGGCTTTTTTCGTCCCTTGCGGGTGTCATAGTCTGAACTTAGTAATTGCTGACGGAGCTAAATCTTCAGTCAAGTCTTCATCCCTTTTTGGAATCCTCCGACGTTTGTTTACCATATTTGCTGGTTCTACAAAGCATTGGTGTGTGATAAGTGAGCATGTTAAGAACCTCACGCTAAAGCAAGTGTGTGAGACACGCTGGGAATCCCGCATAAATGCAGTCCAAGCTGTCCGCTATCAGTACGTCGAGGTCCGAGATGCACTGATTAAGCTGGGTGACAAAGCTGATGACCCTACAACAGCTTCTGAGGCGCAATCACTAATCAGTCATATGGAAGATTTTTCTTTCCTCGTGTGTTTACTGATATGGCATGATCTACTGTTTGAAGTAAATATGATTAGCAAAAGCCTTCAAGGGAAAACTACAGATATTGGTATGGCTGTGCATAAGTTTAACAACTGTTTGGACTTTTTAGGAATATTTAGAGAGAGAGGATTTTTCGACTCTGTAATTGCTCCAAAGGAAATAGCTGATGAACTTGACATTGAACCTGTGTTCCCTGAGAAGAGATTTCGGAAAAAGAAACGTCTCTTCTTGTATGAATCAAGTGAGGAAGTTCAGTTTTCTCCAGAAGAAACATTCAAAAGAGACGTTTTTTATCCGTTGGTGGACACTGTCTCAACCTCACTTAATAACAGGTTATCTCAAATTCATGAACATCAAATAAAATGGGGATTTTTACGTAATGTACCTCAACTTCCTGAAAAAGATGATCTAAAACAATGCTGTAAGGACTTGGAGAGCCTTTTATCTGATAATAACGGGGTGTCAGACATTAATGGGAATGAGCTTTACAGTGAATTACTGCATGTAAAGTCAATCTTAGACCAAGGAAAGGAGACAAGTGAAGTAGCCCCAAGAGAAGTTCTAAGTGCTATAAAGAAAACAAACAGCAAGCATTTGTTTACAAATCTTTGGGTTCCATTAAAGGGTATTTTTGACGATACCTGTGACAGTTGCGAGTGCTGAGCATAGCTTTAGTAAGTTAAAGCTGATAAAGACATATTTACGCTCAACGATGGCGCAGGAAAGACTTAATTCACTCGCCATACTAGCTATTGAAAATGATGAAGCCAAAAAGTTAGATTTTAAGGAAATATTGTCCACATTAGCTCACACAAAAGCCAGAAGAATGCCATTTAGTGTTTAAGTATACATATTTTATCATACAGTTTGTTTTTTTCATTCCTATTTGTGTATTTAATTAATATTTTTATATTATCACGATATAATTATACTACATACTTTGTAATAAAGTAATCATTGGCTTGCAGAGGAAATGTTAAGATACAATTTGATTGTAAATATACATTATAATTGTAGGATTGATGCAAATGGTCACAAATCATTCCAAATGTCATTTATGTTCTAAGATTTTTTATTTAATATTACAGACTAATATAATCTTATTATTCAAAATTATCAGTACTACCATAGTTTACTGTAGTTACTATTGAATATTACTGTTGTATATCAAGTTCAAAATAAACAAGTAGAACATGTTTTTAATGATTTCAAAGAAAACTTCATTTTTCAATTCATTCTTTTTTTTCTTTGAAAATATTATTAATTGTGAATTTCTGATGATGAGTCTCCTATGCATAAAAACATTGATGGATTTTAGAGGCATTTTTCATGATTATATATATATCTTAGTATTTATAATTTTAGTTGATTCATTTAAATCTCATTTCCCTTTCTACTGGAGAAATTGTCAAAAAAATATAGTTTTCCCACATTTAAACACGCAAATTAGTTATTGATTATAAAGAAAGTTATTGATTATAAAGAAAGTTATTGATTATAAACAAACCGTACAACCACATAAATTTCGATCGAATATTTACTCAATGATTTTAATTTTTAGTTTTTAATGATTTTTATTTTTAAACCACAAAAGTCATTCTCTTTAAAGACTTAAATAATACGGACTTAATTTATTTTACGATTATGACCTCATATTATATTGATATAGTACCACCACTTATTACTTTAAATTATTAATAAACCATAATAAACTTACCTTACAGGCCAGGAGTTCTTCACACGAACCTGTGAATTATAAGGGTGACTTAAGGTTTACCTCAGTAATGTATTCGACTCTCATTTTTGTTAACTAACTCAGCTTTTATTAAACATTTTTTTTATCAGGCATTTTTAAACAATAATATAACTTCGGTTGATTATGATCTTTAGAATTCCAATTCAAACTATTTCAGCTTTGAGGTCGAGACCCCAATTAATACATACACATAGACTTCAGCATTTTTTATTATTCAAATTATTATTGACTATCGGTTAAAATTTACTTATATTAAATAAAGGCAGCCCAGTAATTGCTCGTACACACATTCATTCATTTTGTGCCGAACTGGCTTCGGCAACGTATTATTATTATTTTAAAAACGAGCGCCGCTGACGTCACGCACTGCCACACTGTTACAATAGTTTGTTGCCGGTCGGTTATACACACAAACGGTTGTGCTGCTACGCAATACAGCTGGCGCTGCCAGCCAGCTGTGTCTGTACATTCCTGCATTCGGAGGTTACTTGGCTGGACCGAAACGTTGTATCGGCCTCATTTCTGCTTGATCCTCCAACCTGTTCATCTGGTCTCGGCTGGCGGCAAACTTCTGTCCAGGACTTCCGAACCTATCACTATGATAGGCTAGATAAAGTGTTGTTCCAGGTACGTGCAAGTCTGCGGGTTCTGAAAATATTCTAACCCCAAATATATTTTGTGTTTCAGCTTTCATTATAAGTTATGCTGTGTGTGTGTGTGTGTGCGTATAGAGCAGTTTTTAATCTGGGCATTAATGCTATTATAAAATCAAATTAAATTAAATTTAATTAAATTATGAATGTGAGAGTCGTGGGTCAAGTTGATTTCAATAGAGAATATGCTAATGTATCTTGCACTCAGCTGTTTTGATGTAATTAATAACTACGAAAGACACAGCTAATCCATTTGAATATTTCAATGAAACATTAAGAAAGTAATTGCTAGACGAGCTTAAGACTGTTTAATCTGAATTGGTGGCGATGTGTGTGTGCGCTGTTGCTGCTTAAAGTTAGTGTTGGTATTTAATGTGGACGGCCTAAGTGGCGTGATTTTCTTTATGACACCCTCTACAACCTATTGTATGTCCAGGTGCTCGACCAAGGGCGAGATGGGTGTCAGGGGTGGACGAACATCTGTCCACCCTAATGGCAGAGATGATCCTATAGCCACAAAGCCGTCAGTCGAGGACTTTTCCAACGCTAAGCTGCACCAGGGATTTGTGACACGACTGTGACATCACTGATCCGTGCCTATATGAACTAAGTACACCGGACAATCCAGGTGGGAAAATTCTGATTATCTATTTCTCTCTCTCTACAACATGTGAATGCACAGAAGCCGCCAGAAGCTCACTCGTGAAGTTCTGAACATTATACTCTAGCACAAACTCTCGTGTTCAATTATGTTATAGCATGTGTGAACATTACCACAGTACACCTAATGAAGTATCTTATAACTGTATAATGTGTAAGAAGTTACACACATACACACACATCCGCAGTTTGCTGTAAGATCTAACTTTCATTTAATTAAGACCATTAGGGAGTTAATTATCTCGTGCTATCATGTCATCTGGTCATGGCTGAGTTTTAATAACGTAGCGGGGGTTGTCTGATGCTGTAGATGAGAAACGATTTTCTTTCACACACATACTTAACGCTTAATGATTAAGGTAAGGGGTCGTTTGGCTGGTTGAGTTTCGGGGCGGTCACTTACATTCTCTGGTGTGAACTATGCTTGTGAATATGCTGGCAAATCTATGCTTAGGAGCTGAGATATTCCATTTACGTTGTCATTTATATTTGTATCTATCTATACATATTAGGGTTCCTTCATTTACTGTAGTTGGAATGGGTTTATGAGGAGGTTAGTGTTGAAATGAGGGATGTTTTGTTATTCATGTCGTATATGTGTTTGTGTGTGTAATTTTACTATATATATATTTTTTGGGGGGGAATATGTAACGGATTTAAAAAAGAGAATAACCATAAATGTGCTTACTGAGACAACAGGCTAGCCTATTTGATATTATACCACACTGATGGATTAGTATTGCTTTATGAATGAGATTATTACTAACTTTGACTCATACATAATCAGGCAGAAATTTTTGCAATTAGTTTAATATCAATTCACTTACTTTGTGACATTATGAATTAATGGATATACCTATATATACATATATATATAATTCTGCCTTTAATGGTGTGCTCACACAATCACGAACTTGTCATGTATGTAAAATCTTGCAGGTTGAATAAAGCACACGCTTGTTGGTTAAAAGAGTTTTTCATTTGCAAGTCCTGTCATTCACCTGGGGGGACATGTCTGTAATTGTATTTGGGCCTTGCACACTTTTGCTTCCTCTAGGTTTTTTTTACCTAGTTCTAAATATGATGTCTCTCCCCTTTTACAAAAAAAAACTTAATAAAAATAAAATTAAATAAAATACAAAAAAAATTACAAAACTTAGAAAAATAAAAGGGGGGTTTCAATTTTACCCCATTATACTTTATTTCGAGCTCTAGTTATTTTATAGTTTCATAGTTAATTGAAGATTGATTGATATACAGTTACGTATTCACGGCGTCCCTGTTGACACGTGCTACACTCCGTATTTGTATCACTATTTGTCCGAAAATATTACTGTTTTATTTCCGAAAAGTGGCTGTTGCTTACATTTATTCACTGCATCAAAAGGTTACCATTTTCACTGTTTTAATGTTTTACTTTCACATTTCTACAGTTAAAAGATTTTTTCTTTCGGCTCGCGAGCCTATTGTACAGCCGGCCGGCGGTAGGTTTGGTAGACGACAACTGACGCTACCCAAAGCGTCTCTGACGGCCACTTCCGCTACAGGTTCAGCAGCTTGCTCTGTGATTCGTTAATAAACTCACATGACAGGTTAATTAGTTACATTTCAGTTTACTTCCTTTATTAACTTTGGGCTCGAGCGTACAAACAGCGGCACACACGCGCGCTCGAACCCACATTCCAATGTTTTATCTTTCTCGTACCTGGTTCTGCCTGACACAGAGTTAAATACAGGGTGTTACCTAAATCAAGTTTTCGTGACAATATGTGAAGTTAATTAATTAATACATTTTTTATAATAATAATATATTTATATTTTATCTCCCACTTACCTTTAAATTTTCTTTCAGCCAGAGTTATGTCACCCGAACGTTGAACTGCAAGTTTGGTTCAAGGCCATTTCAGTAACATACGCAATTAGTTTGCATCACATACTTCGAACTTTATTTTATTTTTTGTTTCAAACTATTCAAATTTCTTACTTCTTTTCTCAAAATAAAATATCTCCTATATATATTTATAACCAAACATTTCTCTCACTATGATATACTTAATCTACTAATATTTCTAATGAAGGCGAACCCAGTTTGCTCATTCACTCATTCATTCACATCATTCCCAAACCCAGTGTATACAAAAAGATTATGATGATAATTTATTCAATTTGGTAACATTACGTATGAAGCGTCCTCTTCCTCGACCACATGGCGCGTCTCTCAAAGTCTTTCATTTTCTTGACGTTGATAAGTTGATAATATTGTTTTAATAACTTTCGATATTTACTGTTCAGCACTGATTACACTGTTATACATATTTTTGGAGAATCACATGGATGTTTAATCGGCCGACTTGAAAAAAAAAATGAAGATTTGCCCGGGCAGAAAACTGATAGGTGCCACGCGTGGCCTATGTTGCTAGTCGACTGGGAAGAGAGTTATCAACGTGCCTCCCTCCAAACGTTCGGTCAGAGCGGAAATTTCAATGCCTCATGATCGCATCGTCCGTCACTGTTCATTCAACACATGGGTTTCTCATGTATTTGACGCCGATGATATTTGTGTTCACTGGTCGACATCACAGATGTGGGACGGACTTCGTCAAGACTTCTGTCGTCTATAAAGCACATTGCTGAATCAAATTCGCCCAAGCCATTTTGTTTTGCTTCTTGGCGTGGGTCTGCGCACCTGCTGGAGTGGCGCGTTTGTGCGCAGATATCACACAGCTTTAAAATTCCAGCAAGTGTATTATCGTCAACAGCACGACATTTCTTTGTATTGTTTCATCACCCCGCTACAGCGTACCGTTTCTTTGTTCGCACAATGCTTTTATTCAAACACGTGGCCGTATACACAGATGGAAAATGAATTTACCCAAAATATTTTGATAAAATAAAAACCCCGCATTTTAGCACCGTTACAATACCCCCCCAATGAGAGGTCTCCTGTCGAAACAGAAGAACTCTCATTGTCAAACCCCTAAGAGGACCGGTGAGGATATGGTGCCAACAACCCCCTTTTATCTCTTATACCTCATGGGTAATCAACCCCCCTGGCTCGGCGACTATGGCCACATCTGAACGAGATCACTGGACTTCTCTATACGAGATCCCAACACCATAAAATCGAACAGACACGCACCACAGTGCACCTAACCGTTTAACATGCCACCCCCAAAATCCTTATACCATGCCAGATCCTCAACCGATATGTTCCCCCTTATCATGCACACTGGGCTGCCTTTAGCAATACTGGGTGCGTACATATACTTTAATACATACCAACAAACTTTATTTTCAAATTTGAAAGTTTCATTTGAATTAAAACTAAATTTATATTACCATTAATCTCAAAAATCAAAATCTTTTATGAGTTTTCTTCATTACTTTTAATAATCAGAAAAATAAACTGAACACCTAGTTAAAACATAAACTCACTTATCTTAACCTTTGATTATACATACATACCAAACAATATAATTCACTAAACAACAATAATAATACACCTTAACAATAATACACTTGACAATTAAAACCTCAATTAGATGGCAGGCACGAAAAATCAATTTTTTTTTTTTTCAAAAAAAATTTAAATTTATTAAAATATTATTTTTTTAAATATTGTAGAAAATTTAAAATTATTTGCATCAATTAAACAGCAAAATTGGCATTACTTCATTGCCAAAACAGGTCTCGTATATAACACCACCCATCAGCTGATCAAACTGGGTCAAGTCAACAACCTTGACCTACACAAGTTATACATAAGCTACATCATAAAATACATTAAATCTCTTTAAAATTCTATCTTTACACACAAAAAACATAATAAAATAAAACATTTAAAATTAACATAGTATTATTACAATTAACAATAAAATTGACATTTAAATTACTCAAAATTACACATTTTCCAACGTTACTTTATTCTCAAACTCTATTAAAATTGTCACTTGTTTCAATTAAAATTCTATATTTTTACTGTGACTCTCTTTCTTTACTAATCTCATTCTCCATTAGTTTGGGTGATTTAATTATTTATACTAACTTGATTTACAACTTGATATGTATACCCTTATAATCTTTACCTCTCTCTGACTTTAATACCACTAACAGCTTTAACTAATATGACACCCATCTCTATCAAAAATATCTATCAAACAATCTCTAAACCCAACTTACTACTCAACTCATTTCGCATCACTTCTACCCTTATGTAAAAAAAAAATACTCTCTAACCCTTTGTACTCAGGATGTGTGTCCCCCCCCCAAAAAGCTCATTCCCTTATTTTGGTCCCTGGATTCTACCTAAGGCAACCCTTTCCGGCGCTAAATGGTCCCTTCCCGTCCCAACCCGTTTGTTGCGGACTCCTACCACACTACCCCCTCTTACAAAATTCCCATCAACTATAATTGATGTAATAATGTAACGACAATTGTAATTATCATAAGAAAGTTATGTTAACTTGAAGAATTTTGTGAATTATGATCTCAGAAACAACATAATCTCCACCTCAAAAACAGACACTACCGTCAACGGTACAATTACAATGACATAAGTATCAACCAATTGGAATGTTTATATTTCGAGCCTTAACACCAAAAACAGACGCCAACAAACTAGAAATTAGCAGCCACACCAGGAGCCTTGCGTTAGAATCCGGAGTGTGAACAGCTTCTCCACGTCATTTTTAATCTCGAACCCCTAGTCAGAACCGCACTTCAACTAGGTTATATGCAGAATGTAAACAATCACATAACCCCAACCAGAACCACAGTGTTGAGAAGTAGTGATAAAGTTATAAGGGCAATATAGTGAATGTTAAATTAAATGTGAATAAGAACAAGTGTATAATAAAAGCAAAGTATGGTGTGAATACTTAAACAAAATTTTAAACGAATATTAAATAATCATATTGATGTAACCTCACAAACTTTATATACACTTATGAACTATACGTATATCACTGCACAAGAACACTAACACCATAGTAATTTTTAACCTTTTTAATTATTATTCCTTGAGTTTCATGTTGGAAACTGAATAATATATTGAGATTTGGATAAACTCAAATTAGCCACTGTTCGGCATTTACGAACTTTTAGTATTGTTAGATATAAGTGACTATTTGTGTATATTTGTGTATACTATAATCAGATCATTATTGTGAAGCTTCGTATTTAGTAACAGTCATTTTCGTTAAATATTATTGTAGTCAAAAGGATCCACGACTGAGATAAAATTATAATAATCATTATTACGCTTGAAAAAAAGGAGAGTTGCCAATCACTGAGTGAAAATTATAATAAGCCTGGACTGTTTAATCTTAAAACAAATGTTGTTTATTTAAATTCAGAAAGAAAGAACAATTATTAAAGAAATAATAAAAACATTCTAACTGGAATCAATTTCGTAGCAATTATTATTTTAATTATCAACATTTTTTTAATTTACGAAGGTTAGTGTTTTCAACTCACCTTAAGGATTAAGTTGGCAGTACCTAATTTTTAGGCGCCATGTGCTATTCAAATTATTCAACCAAATAAGTGAATTAACATAAAAGGAAATTAAAATAATAAAATTCAAATAAATAATTTTACTTAACCAAATAAGATATTGGTTTCACTAATAAACAATAACTTTATGGAGTGTTAACCTAATTTTCCATATGGCGCCCAATTTAATTAAAATATACCAATAAATAGTTTCAGTATTGGTAATCAATCTTAAAATACAAATTAATTAACTCTACAAGATACTACTGTGACCTTTGAAAAAATATTTAAACTTAACAACATATTTCATTTAATAATATAACATTACGTTCCAACAACACACTAATTACCAATCAGTGCGAGCGAGCAGGTACGTACAAGAACATTACGTTATAGAATTAGCGCCCAACGTGGGGCTAAAAGCAGAATTAGAAGAAAGAAGATTATAACGGGGCAGATTAGACAACCCGTTTTAACCAATCAATGTACAACTTTTGATTGGTAACCTAGTATTATTTATTGTATTATTTCAATAATTCTACTTTAGCAGCGATTACAATAAAATGAAAATGCCACGTAGAGCGACGTCAAGCAAACGCACTGCAGACACCGAAACAGCAATAGACATGGAAGAAAAAGAGGCCCAACCAGCACCTGAACCAGTACATTATTTTTAGAAGTTATATTTTTTATTACAACTTTTGTTTTCTCTCTTGTATATATGATATTATGCTGTTAGCAAACATTTTTAACAAGATTAATCATAATTATAAACATTAACTTCCTATAAAACTCTTAACTGATATAATAGGCCTAACATTGTTTTGGGTACCTATGTCTATTATTTACTTCTTACAACAAAATGACTTAAGTATAATATATTGTCACAATTGATATTTATTTCTAATAGACAGTATGATCTTTTACTATACATATTGTTATTTAAAACAGGTTTTGTATCGTGTAATGTCCCTGTCTATCTTCCATAGTATAAGTAGGGTTTTTTGGTACAAGTACATATCTTGTTACCTTCTGATTAGTATTTTACAAGCATTTTAGATTACTTATGTCTTAATCTAATCACTTATGCCATTTCTTTACATATTGGACATAGGTTATTAAAATTTTTATGCCTTATATTGTCTCTTTTTTATACCAATTAGATGTACGTTTTTGTTTTACATTGAATTCTTACTAACTATGTTATTATTTGTTCATAAACAACAATAGTGGTTTCTTTAATATTATTGGCTAGTAGTGAGTTTATTTGTCCCACTTTATACTATGTTATAATACTTTTTCTTACCTTGTGTCGGCCAGAGTCCTTCACACGAACTTGTGATCTATAAACGTGATTTAGGGTTATGTATTTCAATAACTACGCTCATTTACTGTTAACTAATTGAACTTGATTTATTTCTTTTTATCATTATTTTTTATGGTTCAATATAACATGCTCCCTCCTTTTCTATTCTCTACATTAAAATGAATAACCTTAATACGGGGATGTCGACCCCATCTGACAAAATTTGCAACCACATTGAAACACAAAAACCATTTATATCTCCTATTTCTTATAATTAAAATTTAATTATTTGTTAACTACTTAAGAAAAGCAACCCAGTATTTACTCACACACACAGTCATCTAATTTACAACCCCATTTAAATTTAGATTAAGCGCTTTGATAAGATTTGAATGATGATTATTTTATATTATAGCCTACTGTTACTTGGCTGTGGATATTCCTACCGACCACGTGTTGCACTTATTTCATTTTTGTTCACTGGTTTGTTCAAATTAAGTCGTCACTAAATTTTGATAACTGAATATTCACTGTTGTTACACCATTTTAGACCACTTCCTTGTACTTTAAATCATTTTTTATATTTTAATGAATTTTCGGCTCGCGAGCCTTTGTGCTGAACCGGCCGAAGCCGCAGCTGTAGATCGACAGACGCTCAACACCAGCGTCCAAGATGGCCAATGCCTTTTTCATGCTGACCAACTTGCTCTGTGATTGGCTAAAAGGGCATCACGTCACATAGTAATTAGTTAACTTTGTGACTGCGAGTCTACCGTAAGCTGGCTGGCGTACCATAGTCCTAGAGCTCGCAAAAAATACATGATTATCACCATGCTCGGACACGCATGTCCGCACGCTTTCACATTCCAGAGCACCCGAAAAAGTAGTTTATTGCAGGGACAGACCGAACGTGTAACTAGGTGCCCCGACAAGGAATGCTTATTGTCAAAGACTGAGGCCCAATATGGGTAACTCCTCTGCATCGCATTCACAATTAAATTAAAATCCGTCACCCAATTCTGTTCCGTTACAACGAACAGTATAGTTACATTTCATTCTCCCTTACATTTCTATTAATCTTTGATATACAATAGTAGTTTTTCCTGACTACCATACACTACTATATTATTATGCAAATATAAAACCTTTGCAATATTTTTACAATATAGTGATCGCTATTTAACTTATATAAGTGTCTATTATTTACACTCAGATATAATAGAATCTAGACATCAGTTTATTTTATATTGAATTTATGTTTATAGTCTTTTGTTCTACCTTTTCTTAAGGTTAGGTTGCCAGTTACTGGTTCTACCTTGTTCACAATACTTTATTTTATTATATGTTTACACAGTTTAATTATCATTATTTATCATGTTTTCTATTTAATTCACATATAATTCTGTTCATAATTATCTAGTTTTTATTATAACTCTATTCTTATGATAATTAAAAAAGGCAGTCTTAGGTCTGTTGCCTAGCTGGACTGTTAAGTTTGTTACATAACTGATTTGTCTTAACCTAAATATACTTTTTGCTTATCTACTAGACTTTACTTGCTTCAATATTATAATCAGGTATATTCACTCATCTCCTAATCTATTGGGTCATTTATTATGTCAAAGATATAGTCTAGTCTAGTCATTTTAGATGTCAGTTTGTCAAAGTATTTATTATATTGGCTTACAAGATACTTTGTTTTCAATCTATTCATGCATCTATAACAGTTCTTCATTCTTTATTGAATTAGTTATTGTAATTCTTCCTTTATCTAATTAATTGTTTATTTGACCAAGTTCACTAACTATTTTGATAATTCTCTTGAGTTTATTTGGGTGTATCATCTTGTGATGCTACAATATAAATGATGTTTACACCCAGTTTCCATGTGTGACAACATCCACACACATTCACATGAGACCATACCAGAGAGAATACAGAGCAGTGTATTTCTTATGGGAATCCTGTGTCCCACTGCTACTAGCTGAACTCGGAGCACGTGGTGTCCTTCTGCTCTGCTTTAGAAATGAGTTAAGTAAGACATCAGTTTGTCATTAACTCATAATCTCTATTGTTTACATTTTTATTTCAGAGTGTGAATAAATGATTGTGTTTTCACACAATCATAATTACACAGATTTTAATTCCAATTTAATACCGTTACATGTGTGTAATAAGGGCCGTTTCATGAATGCCTTGGAGGAATTTGAAATTTACAGTGCATATGCAAACCCAATGAGTCGCGATATCGTGCTAAATGACCACCTGAACTTTGTATCCAACCGATTGTACGATACTGCCTTGAGTCTGCTTGCTGGGGCTACGATAAGGTAGCAACCGCTCAGTAGCAGAATGAACTTGAACGCGTGTGCACCCAAATCCGCGTACGGTTCATATGCATATCTTGACATTTTATAACATCTTCTCCTGTGTTATAACTTAGGGAACCCGCAATAATTGGTTCTGCCAATTATTCAGGCTGCCTTACTTGTGACGAGCTGAAAATTAATCAGAACAACAAACAATAAATATACAAGGATTCAGGGAAGGGGAGACTTGATTTATGCACTCAGTATAGTATGTACTCCTGATGACATCTCTTTATTACATATTGTATTATTTTCTCTACTTAAAATTCTCGACACATATGCTTCAATAGCTTACAGTTTACATGATGATTATATTTTATTCTTTACAAGGCCCCTTAAAATAAGATGTACATGAATTTAATTAATTCTCCGGATCCGGGATTTCCTCTAATACGTTAAGAATGGTTACCTCGCCATATAAAGCTTTCAAAATTTTGCCATTTGAAGAAAGGTCTTTATTAATCTTTTAAACAATAAGGCTTTACAGTTTAGAGCCTTACTAGGCTTAATACTCTTTTACTAGGGATAAGTATACAAGTTATGAGTATACAATTACTGTTATACAATTACTTAAAATGTCTTAATGTGGTTAAATTAATTGTCTTTTGTTGAATATAATATTTAGTATTTCATAAGCACGGAAGGCTTGCCTCCGTGTCACCTTTTTTGATGTCTTCCCGCTCTGCGTTATTCCAGTCGTAGGTCCTCGGTTGCAGCATGTTTGAAGTAGGTCAGGTATCTCTCATTATCTTCGTATCCGGGAATGGTGTAGTCCTGAAGTCTTTTAGATCATGGTGTCTCCTGGTTCTCAGCTCTTGGCTAACTGATAGTAATAGCTCGTTGATCTGAATGATTAACACAAAGTTTCCTTCACCTGTATCCACTTCACATGATAGTTTGATTGTAGCACTTCACTTCATGGGATTACCACAGTTTTAATTACATAAGTATTATATTTTAAGATTTTTGAAGAGATGTCACTGGCGCTAAATTTTAGTTATTCATTCTCACTCGTTTACACCATATTTATATGAGTCGCGGTTCAACTACATTAACGCAACACATTGTTTAATAGTAAAAAGAATGCGTCAGTGTCTTAACTGACGGATTAATTACATTTTGTAATAAACTATTTTTAACATTGCACATATCGGCAGTACACAGCTTACTGTTTGACCGCTCCATAGCAAGTGGGCGAAAATAGTTAGGGGTGAGAGTAGTAATCTCGCGACGGTTCAACTCAACATAAAAATAGTTCCAAGTTTCTTTTTTATTTAAAGGACTAAAATTAGATTAAATAATTAAGTAGAGAGATTCTTAGTTACAATTGCTATCAAAGTACATTATAGTGATCTAGTTTAATTATTAAAAAAAATAATCAATTTACAATTATTTTTAGTTAGTTAAGGGGTCGGAAAACAAGTTGACTCTGGTTAGCGCCTGTTTCTGCAGGATTAATTAACAAGCTTTACCCTTTCTGTACACTCGTATTCCTTTTAATATATTATTAGACTTTCATTTAAATATTATTATTATTTAATGATTACAATAAGCTTTAGGTAAAAAAATGTGAGATTTTATTAAACACTTGAAATTTATCAACCTATACATTATCAACTTAATTAATTAATTTATTTTTATTAATAAAATCGTCACATACTCCGCCTCTTAACAAACACAGACTCCTGAAAATTTGGTTAGCAATGTACCGGGAGTGTGCTTGGGGAGTACCGTGTGAAATTTTTCTATTATTATTATTATTTATTATTAGTGCAAGGTTTGTTTTTCTATCTCTCTTTAAATGATCTTGTTCTCATTTAAATGTTCCCCTTCGTGAAATTCCCTTTATCTCACTTCTTACAATACTAACTTATAATACTAATTTCCCTAATTACTCGTAACTCACAATATCGTGGCCCGACTGACATCAGCTTACTCTAACTCTACAAGTTAGCTTTCAGCATTCATTAATGATCTCTTGGCACCTTTCTGCCTCATCATTATCCTTTTCAGTCGGCGCCGTTGTGACTTGTTACTTTACATGTATATAATTCTTTCTTGATTATATACCATAGACTTACTACTAAAATAATCTAAAGAGGATCCCATACTCCACTCTAGATTATAGTTACTTGAGAGAAGCGGAATCTCACGAGGGGTTATTCTTATTATCTCTTTAACAATAACTAGACAAACTATGCGGAAGGGGAGACACTTTACACAACTCATTGTATTTCACGCGCGGTGGTATTCATTGTTTAGGGAGGCAACGGTTTATCACAATAGGGAGAGTGCGTGGCTACTTACTACAATTTCTTAACACGCTTTATTGTTCTCTTACTGGCCACAACTGGGGTGTTCACGATATGCAACTATACTTTTATTATTATTTACCTTTCTCTTATTTACTGCTACAAGTTACACACATTTAGTTTAACTTAAGATTTATTCAGCAATTATCATTCACTTATTATTACTTTGGGGTTTTAAAAAAAACTTACCTAGAATTATTTCCTATCGACTTACCATAATTATTTAGGACACTTTATTTACTTTGTTTTTTTTTTATTTGGCTCAGTTTACAAGGTTACTGTTTTGGGACATGGGGTTTAATTTTTTTATTTAACAAGGGAGGGTTAACTGAGTCATTTATTTATTTGAAATTTAAGTCATAATATTATTTGCTCTACTATACTATACACAATTATCGCCTACATACTTTAGTACATGGTAAACATTTATTAACAGTTATTATTAAACATTAGCATTAGTTTTTATTTAAGCGGTCAGCTGTTATGCTGGAAAGTAGGTCAGACTAGTTTTAAACAATGGCATTGTTTGGCTTACAAAGGGGGACTCAACTAGAGGGTGAATGCATTGTCTAACTCAACTTAGCGGGAGGGTGACAAGGACAGTTCAGTACAGGCGAGAACAGGAAATTTACAGGTCTGATTTTGTTTACAAAACGACAGGTTGATGAATGAACTTTTTGACAAGCACGTACCTGCTGTTATATCGTATTCTTGGGGCGTTTTTAGTTAACATTATGTTCATTCCTATATCTAAATAATAATTAAATTACTTATTTATTATATTATTATAATTATTATTATCGTTTAATTTTATTTAATATTTTAGACACATTTTAAAGTACATGAGTGAATAAATCAACAGCTTGTGGGTGTGGTATCGGGACACAATTACTTCTTAAATAACACAAGTCACAAAATTTTTTACAAAGGAGTCGCAAAATTTAAGCAAATTAGCAAGAGTGGCGCAATTTAAACCTTTTGCACACATTACAACTCGGGAACCTGGTTAATTGGCTCAGGTCAATTAAACAGGCTGCCATAATCTTTACAAAATCATAAATAACTATTACGTACACAAATGTTAAATAGGGTCCCGTGAATTGAGGGATATTGACAAGGGATTTGGTAGATATATTCACTCACCTTTTGGATAACCATGACATCTCTTTATTACATAAATTTAGCAATGAGTATATTAAAGATAAAACATTTGTACCTCTTGTACAAAGAGAATTAGAGTAATTTAGTACTGAGTTAGCATAGTTTTTCTTTTATTAATACCCTCGGATCCGAGTACTTCGTTTCAGCATATGATATTACATTTATAATATTTATTCTTGTGTTATCTTAAATACTGCTTTATTTAACCAAAAATTATTTAAATTAACGCATGTTATTGCTAAACATGAAATTACATTTAATTTAATTAAATCAGTCTTTCTTGTTTTACTTAACGTTCAGTTTTTATCTATTTAGTGTTTATCATACAATATTATACTTCAAGTTTTGAACCACTGAATTCAAAGTTCAGTGTCACCTGTGGGTATCATCCTCGGCGAATCGGCGACTCTCTCGGTTGTCCTGGTGTCTTGTAGTTTTCTTCTGAAGATCAGGTTTCTGTTGTTGGTGAAGTTTGGAAGTCATTTTAGTCATGGTGAGTCCTGGTTCTCTCCTTTTTTAATAAGTTGTAGTAATCGCTTGTTGTTTTGGACTTTTACACAAAAGTTTTATTCACTTGTAATCACGTCACATGTTGATTTAGTTATTGAGTTTCACATTATAATTTCACCATATTTCTAATTACATACACTTTATTGTTTAGATTCCCAGAGATGTCATAGACGCTCAATTCTCATTCACACTCACTTGTTCACTACATATTTACTTTAATTATACTTGTAGATTATATTCGCGGTTCACATGTTGTTTAAATTTATATTTAGTGCCGCTACATCTCAACTGTGAGTTTATTTACTTTTGAAAATATAATTATTATACCGCATCTCGGCAGTATGCTGTTTACGCTTCGACCGCTCCATTGCAAGTGGTTTATTAGTTAAGGGCTGAGAGTAGTACTCTCGCTTCACTTACTATTCAGCATAAAAGTAGTTCCATATTCGATTAATATTTACTCGTTTATCCTCTGACATATTTAACTATATTTAATTATACTACGGTATCTCTTACTTATTATTTTATTATTGTACATCATTATGTTTTTTATCAAGTTCCGATTTAATACAATTATTAGTCATATTCACGAATAATTATGCGTGTTGATGCCGGTTTCGGCAGGTTAAAGCCGGGTTAATTATTAAGGGGTGTTATCGCAATTTTATGCTCGAATTCTTTTTGGTTTTAAAACTATTTATTTTGGGTATTATTGCGGTGTTACATTATCATTTTCATTAGGGGTTTATGTTCTGTTTTAATGTGAGATTTTAAATTTCTTTTATTTCATTTTTTCCTCTTTTAAAATCGTCACAATTTTAACTTTTTAACGATCTCGTATGAGTGACTGTTTTAACTTTTAATATCTGATGATGGAGTATATGCTCCGAAACGCGTCATAGACGAAGCATAGGAAATCACACGGCGGATAATTAAGGTAATTAATTTATTAATAAATGTTAGTAGATGTACGTCACATCACAGTTGTAGTCTTCATTTTCAACACATTTTGGCATGTACGCTGTTTCAGAATTAATGCCTACACTTTTAACTTGTACATACCAACCTCTGCTTTAAAAAGTTGTTAAAATTTGCATTCTGATTACGATAAACATGAATAGATTGTAACAAAGCATATATTTAACAAATTCTCAAAGGTTATATTTTCATCAATAGTACTAAAAAATAATAAGGGTCTTTGTCAATTCTATAAAAACACTTTTCTCAATTCTGCATAATCAGATTAACTCAGCCTGAGATACTTTTAAACTTTTAGTTACTTTTATAACAATTTGTATATACAGTACGTGATATGTACATGTTCCTATTTATTTTGGTTATCTGAGTAGCTGGGTGGCTGACTTTTTCAGCCCCACTAGTACATTTAAGTCTGTCCATAAAGCCAGCAGTCTCATTTTAAAGTGTAGAAGTGTGTTTGTGTTTTATTTCAAATCAAAACTGGTGCCATCACATTGCTGCAGGGATAATAAATAAAACAAATAGCAACAACAACTCAGTAAATGTTTCAGTGTCATAAATTAAGACCTACTTGGTAGTAATTTTCTAAAAGTTTCATTTTACCCCACTCTGTGATATGGATTTGTTGTCTACAGACACTTGAAGTCTGTGGCCAGCTCTTTAATATGGCCACCTGCGTGTGTTGCACAATTTTTTCATACTGTGACTGTGACTACTACAGTGAAGTGGCTAAGACTTGATCCAGAGTGTAATCAGTAAAGAGGCATCCAGTCTGCAGTGGGCAGAGAAGTGTAATTATTCTTACAATGAAGACTGTCAGAATGGTGTACTTGATATTTGAAAACAATCCTTACCGCTCCTTGGGCGGGGTGGCTTTGCCATGGAAAGTATAATTTACTATCCATTGGCGGGGCTTACCCAACATGTATTTGCGAATGAATTTACATTGAGTGGTGGGTATATACCAACATTCTGTTGATTTCTGCACTCTGGATACTAAGAAACTATTTGCACCAAAATAAAAATACGTCAGCCAAAATAAAAATAAAAATACGTTTGTTCACAGGAATCTTAATAATTCATCTGTACAAACTTCCAAAGTGACATTGTTTGTGTTGTCTATTTTATTATAAATTATGTGTTTATTCTTAGTAATGTATTACTTACATAAAATTCTTGTAACTGAACACCAATACTCCAATTGTTAGAATATTGAGACTTTGATATTTTTAGTGATGAAGAATTGTTTATATCATATGCGAATGTGTCTGATTCAGTGACAGTGAGAGTGATAGTGTATATTCAGGAATACTTAATAGTAGAAAATAGTTTATTGAGGGCAGAAAATAGCATTATTAATAGTAATACTGGTAGTAACAGATTAGTTAATAAGCTTAAATCTATTGCAAATGCTGTCATGGTTGTAGTGAACATTATTAAAATTGAAAATTAACTGAGCTGTTTAGGCCGTGGTCAACTGCTTACAACTTGGGTTATTTTGTAAACATTTTGGACACACAACATTTTGGTGAGTTTATTTAAAAAATGAACCAAGTTGTAATCAATCGACCATGACCCAAAAACCATTATTAAAATTTTAATAATAGGCCTAAAGATGAAGATTTATCTGATAAATGTTTTGAACGACACCGGACAATGCTTCACTATAGACTTTTACAATAAAGTAATTTTAAAATTATTTTTCATTTATACATAAGCTATGGTGTAGTATTCAATAACAAGAGATAATATGTGGTTAAAACTGTCACACAAAGCTTAATATAAATTAAAAAATAATACTTCTTGTTAGCTCAGGTTTTAGGCGAAATGCTGAAATTAGTTTGGAGTGGAATGGGTAGGTAAGGGAAAATTAAAAGGGGCTGTAAAGTTCATACCCTACCCTGTGGTATGCATTTCTTGTGTACAGACACTGTCAGTCTATGGCCGGTCTTCAATATGGCCACCTGTGTGTGTGTGTTGCACGATTTTCTCGTACTGTGACTGATTACTACATTAAAGTGGGTAAGATTTGCTCTGAGGTGTAATCAGTGGCGAGGCATTTAGTCAATAGTGGGCAGAGAAGTTCTAATTACTCTTACAGTGAATACTGTCACAATAGTGTGCTTGATAATAGAAAACTTACAGACTCTGGCTGTGGATATATTGATTTGCAAGACTAAGGGATCTGGAGGCCATAACTCTAAATTAATATTTGTGGTATTCAGTTCCAGTACATAAAACTAGTAATAATTAATATTGCCATTCCTTCATTTTGGGGAATAAAACAAGTTATTTTTATTGATTAATATAGTGGAGAAATAAAGAGAAATATTGCTTACTTCAATGTGAATGCCAGCTACAAACAATTGCTAGTAATTTGTATTTTGTTACAGCATTTTTTGCAAGACATCAGTGCTACTATAAAGGATGAAACCGTTTTGGAAGTGGAAAGACAAGAGAATATGGAAGAGGTAATTTTTTTGTTTAGTCTTGTTTGCTTAATCTACAGTCAACTTTCTATTAAAGGTATGGTAAAGGTTGTTCCTTAATTAACAAAATACTTTTGAAATTTAAGAATTAGAGTTAAATTCTGCTGTAAATATTTGCAGTGATTTGAAACATACAATTTTTGTTATATGCAATATACCATTATAATATAAAATAAAGGTTGAAATAAAAAAAATAAAATTTCTGTGTTACTAAATAAGTTCCATAATTATCAGTTCATAATTGAAATTTGAAAGAATAAAGAAGGTATGGTGCTTATTTCATTATACATATTTTCTACATTCTATTTTCACTCTTATGAACTATAACATATTTCAAACCAAAAAAATGTGCACCACAAATAAATATACGTACTATTATTTATTAAAACCATAGAGGTCTCACTGATTGGTGTATGGTACAAAATGCAGACACCAATGAAGTCACTAATCACCAGCTTTAATTAATCAATCACAAATAATAGTTTGTGTTTGAGAAGTTATTCAACACGATTATACTCATACAATAATTCAAGATAAATTGGTCCACACACAGTAATAATGTCAAGTAATAGAATCCCTCACAATAATCACTTTTCACTAATAATCACTTGGACGCACCAAGTAATCGGCTGAAGTAAACTAAACTAACCGTTGCTAGATGCTTATATTTATACACCGTTGAGATGGCAGGATAGTCTGTCACTTGTTAAACAAGTGCCTATTACAGGTGCTCTCATCTAGAAACATTGTTGATGTCTGACCTTGAACACAGTGTGCTGACCGGAATGGAATAGCCTCAATTGTTAACGCATGATAAGTTTCACATAATTGTCTTTCATCTCAAAGTAGCAGCAATATGTACACACACAAATATTATAGCTGGGCTCTGCTGGGATAGCCAAGATACTTGTAGAACAACATTCTCCTTTGTATGAGACCATTTTGTATTATGTAACGCTGGCCCCTCCTTAAGCCTGTTCATCTTGAACTGACAAACCATCTTTGAAGTAATACTTAGCCAGGCTATCTAGGTGGACAGCCTTGAACTTTCACTGTCCTTCCTGTTGAATACAATATTGTTGATTCTCTTTTTCACAGTGTAAGGTCCTTCCTAGATAGTCTGAACCTGATCTCCTTCTTGGAAACCAACACTATTTCTGCGAATGTCATACTGAGTTTTTATTTTATCACTGGCCATCTTCACCCATCTTCTTATCAAGTGACTAATTTCTCGCAGTTGGATTCTTAATTGCGAGGAATAGTTCTGTGGCTCTTGGGACTGAGTCTCAGGTGATCCACACATCAAGTCCCGAGGAAGACAAATCTCCCGCCCAAACACCAATTTTGATGTAGTCATGCTGGTTGTGTCATGTACTGATGACCTATATGCCACTAGGAATAGTGGTATACATTGGTCACAGTCTGTTTGGTTCTCAACAACAACTTTTGAAAGATGCTGCTCAAGTGTCCTATTGAACCTCTCTACCGTTCTGTCCAACTGAGAATAGAGAGATGTTGTCCTGGTCTTTTGAATTTAGAGTAGACAGCATAATTCTTTAAACACTCCTGACTCGAAATTCCTCTCTAGTTCCATATGCATTTCCATAGGGACTACATAACGGCAACAGACGTTGTGAACTCCCACACAGGTAACGCCTTTGCCACAGTGGTAACCTCCTGATTTGGGATTGCATAAGCTTCCACCCACTCAGTAAAATAGTCACCTGTAACCATGATGTACTGGTTACCATCGTCAGTAACTGGGAAAGGTCCAGCAATGTCTATGTCAGTTCTCGAAAGGCAGTCCAACTTAATAATGTTCATTTTCCCTCTGCTTCTGGTTTATGGGCACTTGCTTGCAGTCCATATTTCACATGTCTGACATCATTCCTCTACCTTGTGGCTCCATGCATCTTCTTCAAAACAGACTTTACTTCAGGGAACTATCAGCTGCAATGACCACATCTCATCCATCAGCACTTTCCCAAGACTTTCAGCAGTCTGTTCTCCAGGGTAAGAAATTGCCATTGTGCCCAATAGCCCTTCAGCACTTCGGAACCATAGCAGACATCTTGCCAATATAGGCAGCGATCTTCCTTTTTTCCTGTCAAGATTAGTTCATTGTCTTAATCAGTTATATGTACTTGTTGAAAATCTTGTGTCGTCCAACCGTCTGCCAGGAAATATACGGTGATAGCATGAACATGTTGAATTGCATTTTCTTCTTCCTTTTTGCAGCATTGTCGGCAGTCTTCTGAGCATGGTCTTTGAAATAAGCCATCTGCATTACCATTAATTTTTCTGACCTGACCTACTGTACAAAGAATCACTGGCTTATGGCCAATTATTCCAATTTTAAATTCCTGATTTCAATTTATTATTATTATTGAGTTTATCATTGAACCCTTCATCGGTTTTTAACATAATTATAATGACCACTTGACAATTCATTAACAATTATTGTCTTCCTGGCCAAGTTTACAAATATTATTTTAAGACATCTTCATTAATTATTCAAAGTAAATTCACTTAACATGATACCATATATAATAAATACAATTGTATTTAATTACTTAAATACAAGTTTAACATGAATGAAATTAGTATCCATTACTTAATACTTTCTTAAAGCAATGGCTCCACATCTGCTACATACAAAACACAAAACAAATATCATGTAAACACAATACCATGATAAAGCACAACAACAGGTACATCTTTATAAAACATGTTAAAAAAATCTTCAAACGGTTAAAATAAAACACCCAAAATTTGACCCGCTACACATTAAATATTAATTAAACAGTCTATTATATTCAAACTCATCCACAGTAAACTCATCTCCTTAGACACAGTGTTTATAGTTTACATCTTACACTGATCACTCAATATTTTATATTTAGATACACTTTTACCATTTTATTACCTAGTAACCTTACTAGGTGTCATCAATACATTTTTTGTAGGTGAGGTTTGCCCTCCTGACCTTAATTATGGCATACCTTGGGTATTGTTTTAAGTTATTTTGAGAAAGTTTTTATGTAACGTTTGGGGCCTTAACTTTGTCACGTTACATAATACTCCCCCTCCGAAAGAAGTTTATTTTAGCTGAATATAGTTAGTTGAAATAAACTTATAGTTTCTTCATGCCTTGGAATATTTATTTGATAAAATTATCAATTTATAATGGTTTCAGTTTTTTATTGTTTCTGCTTTAGTACGCAATTCAATGGGTTCTTTGGGGTTTATTTTCTATTTCTATTCCTTAAACTTTTAATTGGACCGGAAAACTGTGTTGATACTCATTGTGTATCTGGTCATTAATTCTCTACTGGTACCTCCCTCAGTTGTAGACCTGTCCTTTTCTCTGGAACTCATAACTTCTTCTAGCTTATTACGCCATCATTTCTTATTATCATATTTATATTTAATTACCTCGCTTGGTGTATAATCCCTAAAATACTATATTTCCCTAACATTTTTCCCTAATATCATAGCTGGTACGGAATCAGAGGGGCACTATTGGCTTCCATTACTCTGCCGTTTCCCTAACTATATCTTCTGAGATCAGAGGAACTTCATCTCTGTCCAGAAAAAAAATAAACGTTGCACTATCACAACACATTACATATAATTATTACCTATAAGGTAGCTCCTTCGCTACAAACTTATATTCAAGGGATGATTACTATTATTTCTGAGGTATCCTAATACTTTTCTTAACTTATTTATCTCGTTCTGTAGTTCCATTTATCATATTATTCACCAGTATAGTAGTTAAAGCTGTTCAATATTCATTTTAAATTCTTCTTAGTTCCGTGCTGTCAATTAATTATTCTTTAGTATACGTATTTTACTATTTTTAATTCACTCCCATTTACTTCTGCAATTAAACACTGAATCTCCTCCTTATTATAAATTGTATGGCATATTCTTCCTTCATCTAACTCATTTCTAACCCTTCTTTCTCTTCTTTTATGTTTATTAGTTTAAAATAATTTCTTCTGAATTATATAGTAAGGTGTTCTTACTTATTTTTGAATTTTGTGGTTTTTTAAATTGATTCCACATAATTTCTCTGAAGTATCGTGTAATTAGTTTAATTCATTTATAGTTAGTTTAATATATTTTAATTAGTTTCTCATTATTTTCCTTTGATTTGCTTAATTCTGTTATCCATAAAATCCATCCCTTTTCTCTTTATTCTGTTTGGAATCTGTTTAACCGTGGTCCATTATTTCCTCTGTACTGATTGTTCGGATTTCTCTAGTGTGTAGAATTATTTCCGTCCTTGTGACGTATCTCACTATGATCTGGTTCTTCCATCTTGTCGCTATAAAATTTTCATTTATGCTAAAGTTTACCATCGTCCTTCGAACTGATTCTTCCGTACTGTTTCTTAATCGTTTGAATGGTTCATACATAATCTCCATAAGTCCTCCATGCTCCTCGGTTAGTTTTGGCTTTTTCGGTCCTTCTAATCTCTCCGGGAATTCAATTATGGTTCGTTTAGAGTTTCTAAATTGACTTACTTCTCTTGGTTCCGTAATTGGTATATTATGCATCTTAATTAATCCCCCTTTAATCATCTCCAATCCTTCCCGTGTATTTATTAATTTCCTTTGACGTGTTTGCCTTATTTTCAATGTCTTCATTCCATTGTTAATCCGTTCTATTCTTCCAGTTATGTTAATTTGTACCTCGTCCAATTTGCCTTGGGTTTCTAATTGTACTCTTTTATTCTCGTGTTGTTATTGTTTTCTACTTGATTTATTTTGGCCTCTACTTCCACTCCGAGTTGTATGATGGTTTCATCTGTCTTTTCTAGACCTACCTTAGTTTCAGTTATTTGCTGTCTTACTTCCTACCTTTGCTGATTCATAATCATTCACCCTTTTGTTAGGTGTTTCATTGACATTTGCAATCCTTTCATTGATGATTTCCCTCAACGCTTGGTTTTGTTCATTGATGATTTGCCGCAACTCCTTATTATTGTTTTCAATTCTTTCGTCTCTTTGTTATTTTCCAGAATCTGCCTTAAGCTCTCGTCGTTCCTGTCAAACCTTTCGTTAATCTGGTTTAATCTTTCATTAGTGTTCTCATTTTGTTTCCTAAAATTTTCATTAGTTTCCTCTTTATTCTGGTCAAATCTTTCCTCCATTTGTTTTATTAAATTTTCGCTTAAAGCCTGGTTTTGTTTCCTTGAGTTTTCCTCCATTCGTTTAAAATTTTCATTATTGGCTTCCTTGTGTTTCTTGGAATCTCCTTTAATTAATTCCCATAGTTTTAGTAAATCCATATCACCTCTGGCTTCCTCCTTGTCACCCGCCTGTTGTTCCATCTCACCTTCCGTAACTATCTCTGCTTCTTCTTCCCTTCTGTCTTCTTCCGTTTCTTGGTCCTTCGCTATCCTTTTAGGAACACCTCTCGTATGCATTCCTGTGCCTCTAATAGTTGCCTGCTCAAGTTAAGTAATAGCGATATAGTCGATTTTTTTTTTACTTAACTAAAGCCCACTCGTTGAGCGCCAATTTGTAAAAAATATATTATCTGTCGATGTTACTTCTCTTCGAAACTCTTATTCAATATATTTCAAGATTTGTAATATAAATATACTTAGAAGTATAATACAATAACTCCTGTATTTATTTTATTTTAAGACCCACTGTTGGGTTCGTCAATTTGTAACTTAACTATTAGTGTGTATTTTCTGTATTTGAGAAGTCCAAAAGCTCAGCTGTGGAATACGTCAATCTGTAATATTTTACTGTAGATGATATCTCCTGCAAATCAACGTTAATTTATTTATTAAGTGGTTGATATTATTCGGTTGTTGATCATAGACCTGTGTTAATCAAGTGTTTTACCAGAGAAAAACGCTATTGTACCGGTATTATAGTGAATAATTCAGTATTTTTCTCCAACCCTAGTCGGTATGTATTATCTAAATTGAAAAGAGCGTAGAGCGGAGACAGTAAGTTAGTTCTCTATTCTCCCGTATTCACCAGCTGTCTGCAAACGAGCGCTGTTGTTGGCGATTGACCCGTTATTATAGGTTAAGTCGTTCCACTTGATGTTTTTATCACTTTCTTTCTCTGTAAAATACACCTTATTCGAAATACAATAATTATTCTACAATAACACAAAATTGTCAAATACAAGAAGGGTTCTTTATTTTATCTAATTTTGAAATTCCAACAGTTGCCTTCTCCTGCTATTAATACATCATATCGATCACACAATACAGAATCGATTTGTTATTGAACTCGTGTTTTAGATGTTACAATTTAATTATAATTTTCAGTTTATCTTAAAGAAGATCACTTAGTGGATAAAATAAGGTAATTATTTATGTAATCATAAGCAGGTTATTTACCAAACTGGATCAGATACTTAATGTGGCCGTGTCTGGTTACGACGAAGCGAGGACGGAATGGCTATGCAACTCTTGAATGAAAACAGCATCCATCTTCTCAATAAAGGTTTAGATTTGATGTCCCGGAATGTAATAGAAGTTCAGTTCTGGTCTTCGTTATTCTTCACGATTCTAGTAGTTGCCGGTTCCAATGGAATTTGTGTAGTATTAAGACTTCGTTTATTTGTTGAAAGTGAGGTTTGGTACTTCAATACAAAAGTTCTTCCTTTGTTTTTAATTTATATTTTAATTAATTTTGACTTCCTCTGCTATGGATCATCTTTGTTCAATTATAATTCATTTTTATCATCACACTTTTACTGTAAGTACGTTGGATGAGTATTTTTGAATTCAGTTAACTTTAATGGTATGCAGAATTATATTTTCTGAGATATAGTGTCAGGAGTTACTACTCAGTCCTTTTAAATGGATTTCTTTTATGGCATTTAATTTATTTAATTTTAATTCATATAATTTGGTTTTCTCTTTTTTAAATTTGTATGCTGAACTTTACCCATTAACATATAACAATTGAATGTTGAAATCAACAAGATATCTTGCATTTTGTTGCCCTAACAACCATCTTCCTCTTATGTTATTGGATAATATTTGTTATCCTAGAGCCGTAATTAGGAAATATTCTTACACTTATTTAATAAAATACTCCCTTATTATAATTACATTAAATCACATAAAACTTTCACTTAATTTGCCTTATTAAACCGTATACATTTTACTACATTTTCTTCTTAATCAACTTATTTTAAAAGGTATTATTTTCCTTTTACAAAATACTAATTTTAGGCCTATTGGTTTTATTACATGTTATAATTTTTTTGTTTTTAATTTAATTTTTCTGACCTGACCTACTGTACAAAGAGTCACTGGCTTATGGCCAATTATTCCAATTTTAAATTCCTGATTTCAATTTATTATTATTATTGAGTTTATCATTGAACCCTTCATCGGTTTTTAACATAATTATAATGACCACTTGACAATTCATTAACAATTATTGTCTTCCTGGCCAAGTTTACAAATATTATTTTAAGACATCTTCATTAATTATTCAAAGTAAATTCACTTAACATGATACCATATATAATAAATACAGTTGTATTTAATTACTTAAATACAAGTTTAACATGAATGAAATTAGTATCCATTACTTAATACTTTCTTAAAGCAATGGCTCCACATCTGCTACATACAAAACACAAAACAAATATCATGTAAACACAATACCATGATAAAGCACAACAACAGGTACATCTTTATAAAACATTAAATATTAATTAAACAGTCTATTATATTCAAACTCATCCACAGTAAACTCATCTCCTTAGACACAGTGTTTATAGTTTACATCTTACACTGATCACTCAATATTTTATATTTAGATACACTTTTACCATTTTATTACCTAGTAACCTTACTAGGTGTCATCAATACATTTTTTATAGGTGAGGTTTGCCCTCCTGACCTTAATTATGGCATACCTTGGGTATTGTTTTAAGTTATTTTGAGAAAGTTTTTATGTAACGTTTGGGGCCTTAACTTTGTTACATTACATAATACTCCCCCTCCGAAAGAAGTTTATTTTAGCTGAATATAGTTAGTTGAAATAAACTTATAGTTTCTTCATGCCTTGGAATATTTATTTGATAAAATTATCAATTTATAATGGTTTCAGTTTTTTATTGTTTCTGCTTTAGTACGCAATTCAATGGGTTCTTTGGGGTTTATTTTCTATTTCTATTCCTTAAACTGTTAATTGGACCGGAAAACTGTGTTGATACTCATTGTGTATCTGGTCATTAATTCTCTACTGGTACCTCCCTCAGTTGTAGACCTGTCCTTTTCTCTGGAACTCACTTCTTATAGCTTATTACGCCATCATTTCTTATTATCATATTTATATTTAATTACCTCGCTTGGTGTATAATCCCTAAAATACTATATTTCCCTAACATTTTTCCCTAATATCATAGCTGGTACGGAATCAGAGGGGCACTATTGGCTTCCATTACTCTGCCGTTTCCCTAATTATATCTTCTGAGATCAGAGGAACTTCATCTCTGTCCAGAAAAAAAATAAACGTTGCACTATCACAACACATTACATATAATTATTACCTATAAGGTAGCTCCTTCGCTACAAACTTATATTCAAGGGATGATTACTATTATTTCTGAGGTATCCTAATACTTTTCTTAACTTATTTATCTCGTTCTGTAGTTCCATGTATCATATTATTCACCAGTATAGTAGTTAAAGCTGTTCAATATTCATTTTAAATTCTTCTTAGTTCCGTGCTGTCAATTAATTATTCTTTAGCATACGTATTTTACTATTTTTAATTCACTCCCATTTACTTTTGCAATCAAACACTGAATCTCCTCCTTATTATAAATTGTATGGCATAATCTTCCTTCATCTAACTCATTTCTAACCCTTCTTTCTCTTCTTTTATGTTTATTAGTTTAAAATAATTTCTTCTGAATTATATAGTAAGGTGTTCTTACTTATTTTTGAATTTTGTGGTTTTTTAAATTGATTCCACATAATTTCTCTGAAGTATCGTGTAATTAGTTTAATTCATTTATAGTTAGTTTAATATATTTTAATTAGTTTCTCATTATTTTCCTTTGATTTGCTTAATTGTGTTATCCATAAAATCCATCCCTTTTCTCTATATTCTGTTTGGAATCTGTTTAACCGTAGTCCATTATTTCCTCTGTACTGATTGTTCGGATTTCTCTAGTGTGTAGAATTATTTCTGTCCTTGTGACGTATCTCACTATGATCTGGTTCTTCCATCTTGTCGCTATAAAATTTTCATTTATGCTAAAGTTTACCATCGTCCTTCGAACTGATTCTTCCGTACTGTTTCTTAATCGTTTGAATGGTTCATACATAATCTCCATAAGTCCTCCATGCTCCTCGGTTAGTTTTGGCTTTTTCGGTCCTTCTAATCTCTCCGGGAATTCAATTATGGTTCGTTTAGAGTTTCTAAATTGACTTACTTCTCTTGGTTCCATAATTGGTATATTATGCTTCTTAATTAATCCCCCTTTAATCATCTCCAATCCTTCCCATGTATTTATTAATTTCCTTTGACGTGTTTGCCTTATTTTCAATGTCTTCATTCCATTGTTAATCCGTTCTATTCTTCCAGTTATGTTAATTTGTACCTCGTCCAATTTGCCTTGGGTTTCTAATTGTACCTCTTTTATTCTCGTGTTGTTATTGTTTTCTACTTGATTTATTTTGGCCTCTACTTCCACTCCGAGTTGTATGATGGTTTCATCTGTCTTTTCTAGACCTACCTTAGTTTCAGTTATTTGCTGTCTTACTTCCTCTTCATAATCATCCACCCTTTTGTTAAGTGTTTCATTGATATTTGCAATCCTTTCATTGATGACTTCCCTCAACGCTTGGTTTTGTTCATTGATGATTTGCCGCAACTCCTTATTATTGTTTTCAATTCTTTCATCTCTTTGTTTGTTATTTTCCAGAATCTGCCTTAAGCTCTCGTCGTTCCTGTCAAACCTTTCGTTAATCTGGTTTAATCTTTCATTAGTGTTCTCATTTCGTTTCCTAAAATTTTCATTAGTTTCCTCTTTATTCTGGTCAAATCTTTCCTCCATTTGTTTTATTAAATTTTCGCTTAAAGCCTGGTTTTGTGTCCTTGAGTTTTCCTCCATTCGTTTAAAATTTTCATTATTGGCTTCCTTGTGTTTCTTGGAATCTTCTTTAATTAATTCCCATAGTTTTAGTAAATCCATATCACCTCTGGCTTCCTCCTTGTCACCCGCCTGTTGTTCCATCTCACCTTCCGTAACTATCTCTGCTTCTTCTTCCCTTCTGTCTTCTTCTGTTTCTTGGTCCTTCGCTATCCTTTTAGGAACACCTCTCGTATGCATTCCTGTGCCTCTAATAGTTGCCTGCTCAAGTTAAGTAATAGCGATATAGTCGATTTTTTTTTTTACTTAACTAAAGCCCACTCGTTGAGTGCCAATTTGTAACAAATATATTATCTGTCGATGTTACTTCTCTTCAAAACTCTTACTCAATATATATTTCAAGATTTGTAATATAAATATACTTAGAAGTATAATACAATAACTCCTGTATTTATTTTATTTTAAGACCCACTGTTGGGTTCGTCAATTTGTAACTTAACTATTAGTGTGTATTTTCTGTATTTGAGAAGTCCAAAAGCTCAGCTGTGGAATACGTCAATCTGTAATATTTTACTGTAGATGATCTCTCCTGCAACTCAACGTTAATTTATTTATTAAGTGGTTGATATTATTCGGTTGTTGATCATAGACCTGTGTTAATTAGTTATCAAGTGTTTTACCAGAGAAACACGCTATAGTACCGTTATTATAGTGAATAATTCAGTATTTTTCTCCAACCCTAGTCGGTATGTATTATCTAAATTGAAAAGAGCGTAGAGCGGAGACAGTAAGTTAGTTCTCTATTCTCCCGTATTCACCAGCTGTCTGCAAACGAGCGCTGTAGTTGGCGATTGACCCGTTATTATAGGTTAAGTCGTTCCACTTGATGTTTTTATCACTTTCTTTCTCTGTAAAATACACCCTATTCGAAATACAATAATTATTCTACAATAACAGAAAATCGTCAAATACAAGAAGGGTTCTTTATTTTATCTAATTTTGAAATTCCAACAGTTGCCTTCTCCTGCTATTAATACATCATATCGATCACACAATACAGAATCGATTTGTTATTGAACTCGTGTTTTAGATGTTACAATTTAATTATAATTTTCAGTTTATCTTTTATCTCAGGGTACATGTAATTCTTTTAACTATTAGTAAGGTCAGGTAATGCAAATTTAAGGTTACTAAGTATTACAGTTTTGTTATGAACTCTTCTTATATAAAATTAGACATAAGCAGGTTATTTACCAAACTGGATCAGATACTTAATGTGGCCGTGTCTGGTTACGATGAAGCGAGGATGGAATGGCTATGCAACTCTTGAATGAAAACAGCATCCAGCTTCTCAATAAAGGTTTAGATTTGATGTCCCGGAATGTAATAGAAGTTCAGTTCTGGTCTTCGTTATTCTTCACGATTCTAGTAGTTGCCAGTTCCAATGGAATTTGTGTAGTATTAAAACTTCATTTATTTGTTGAAAGTGAGGTTTGGTACTTCAATACAAAAGTTCTTCCTTTGTTTTTAATTTATATTTTAATTAATTTTGACTTCCTCTGCTATGGATCATCTTTGTTCAATTATAATTCATTTTTATCATCACACTTTTACTGTAAGTACGTTGGATGAGTATTTTTGAATTCAGTTAACTTTAATGGTATGCAGAATTATATTTTCTGAGATATAGTGTCAGGAGTTACTACTCAGTCCTTTTAAATGGATTTCTTTTATGGCATTTAATTTATTTAATTTTAATTCATATAATTTGGTTTTCTCTTTTTTAAATTTGTATGCTGAACTTTACCCATTAACATATAACAATTGAATGTTGAAATCAACAAGATATCTTGCATTTTGTTGCCCTAACAACCATCTTCCTCTTATGTTATTGGATAATATTTGTTATCCTAGAGCCGTAATTAGGAAATATTCTTACACTTATTTAATAAAATACTCCCTTATTATAATTACATTAAATCACATAAAACTTTCACTTAATTTGCCTTATTAAACCGTATACATTTTACTACATTTTCTTCTTAATCAACTTATTTTAAAAGGTATTATTTTCCTTTTACAAAATACTAATTTTAGGCCTATTGGTTTTATTACATGTTATAATTTTTTTGTTTTTAATTTAATTTTTCTGACCTGACCTACTGTACAAAGAGTCACTGGCTTATGGCCAATTATTCCAATTTTAAATTCCTGATTTCAATTTATTATTATTATTATTGAGTTTATCATTGAACCCTTCATCGGTTTTTAACATAATTATAATGACCACTTGACAATTCATTAACAATTATTGTCTTCCTGGCCAAGTTTACAAATATTATTTTAAGACATCTTCATTAATTATTCAAAGTAAATTCACTTAACATGATACCATATATAATAAATACAGTTGTATTTAATTACTTAAATACAAGTTTAACATGAATGAAATTAGTATCCATTACTTAATACTTTCTTAAAGCAATGGCTCCACATCTGCTACATACAAAACAAATATCATGTAAACACAATACCATGATAAAGCACAACAACAGGTACATCTTTATAAAACATTAAATATTAATTAAACAGTCTATTATATTCAAACTCATCCACAGTAAACTCATCTCCTTAGACACAGTGTTTATAGTTTACATCTTACACTGATCACTCAATATTTTATATTTAGATACACTTTTACCATTTTATTACCTAGTAACCTTACTAGGTGTCATCAATACATTTTTTATAGGTGAGGTTTGCCCTCCTGACCTTAATTATGGCATACCTTGGGTATTGTTTTAAGTTACTTTGAGAAAGTTTTTATGTAACGTTTGGGGCCTTAACTTTGTTACGTTACATAATACTCCCCCTCCGAAAGAAGTTTATTTTAGCTGAATATAGTTAGTTGAAATAAACTTATAGTTTCTTCATGCCTTGGAATATTTATTTGATAAAATTATCAATTTATAATGGTTTCAGTTTTTTATTGTTTCTGCTTTAGTACGCAATTCAATGGGTTCTTTGGGGTTTATTTTCTATTTCTATTCCTTAAACTTTTAATTGGACCGGAAAACTGTGTTGATACTCATTGTGTATCTGGTCATTAATTCTCTACTGGTACCTCCCTCAGTTGTAGACCTGTCCTTTTCTCTGGAACTCATAACTTCTTATAGCTTATTACGCCATCATTTCTTATTATCATATTTATATTTAATTACCTCGCTTGGTGTATAATCCCTAAAATACTATATTTCCCTAACATTTTTCCCTAATATCATAGCTGGTACGGAATCAGAGGGGCACTATTGGCTTCCATTACTCTGCCGTTTCCCTAATTATATCTTCTGAGATCAGAGGAACTTCATCTCTGTCCAGAAAAAAAATAAACGTTGCACTATCACAACACATTACATATAATTATTACCTATAAGGTAGCTCCTTCGCTACAAACTTATATTCAAGGGATGATTACTATTATTTCTGAGGTATCCTAATACTTTTCTTAACTTATTTATCTCGTTCTGTAGTTCCATGTATCATATTATTCACCAGTATAGTAGTTAAAGCTGTTCAATATTCATTTTAAATTCTTCTTAGTTCCGTGCTGTCAATTAATTATTCTTTAGCATACGTATTTTACTATTTTTAATTCACTCCCATTTACTTTTGCAATCAAACACTGAATCTCCTCCTTATTATAAATTGTATGGCATAATCTTCCTTCATCTAACTCATTTCTAACCCTTCTTTCTCTTCTTTTATGTTTATTAGTTTAAAATAATTTCTTCTGAATTATATAGTAAGGTGTTCTTACTTATTTTTGAATTTTGTGGTTTTTTAAATTGATTCCACATAATTTCTCTGAAGTATCGTGTAATTAGTTTAATTCATTTATAGTTAGTTTAATATATTTTAATTAGTTTCTCATTATTTTCCTTTGATTTGCTTAATTGTGTTATCCATAAAATCCATCCCTTTTCTCTATATTCTGTTTGGAATCTGTTTAACCGTAGTCCATTATTTCCTCTGTACTGATTGTTCGGATTTCTCTAGTGTGTAGAATTATTTCTGTCCTTGTGACGTATCTCACTATGATCTGGTTCTTCCATCTTGTCGCTATAAAATTTTCATTTATGCTAAAGTTTACCATCGTCCTTCGAACTGATTCTTCCGTACTGTTTCTTAATCGTTTGAATGGTTCATACATAATCTCCATAAGTCCTCCATGCTCCTCGGTTAGTTTTGGCTTTTTCGGTCCTTCTAATCTCTCCGGGAATTCAATTATGGTTCGTTTAGAGTTTCTAAATTGACTTACTTCTCTTGGTTCCATAATTGGTATATTATGCTTCTTAATTAATCCCCCTTTAATCATCTCCAATCCTTCCCATGTATTTATTAATTTCCTTTGACGTGTTTGCCTTATTTTCAATGTCTTCATTCCATTGTTAATCCGTTCTATTCTTCCAGTTATGTTAATTTGTACCTCGTCCAATTTGCCTTGGGTTTCTAATTGTACCTCTTTTATTCTCGTGTTGTTATTGTTTTCTACTTGATTTATTTTGGCCTCTACTTCCACTCCGAGTTGTATGATGGTTTCATCTGTCTTTTCTAGACCTACCTTAGTTTCAGTTATTTGCTGTCTTACTTCCTCTTCATAATCATCCACCCTTTTGTTAAGTGTTTCATTGATATTTGCAATCCTTTCATTGATGACTTCCCTCAACGCTTGGTTTTGTTCATTGATGATTTGCCGCAACTCCTTATTATTGTTTTCAATTCTTTCATCTCTTTGTTTGTTATTTTCCAGACTCTGCCTTAAGCTCTCGTCGTTCCTGTCAAACCTTTCGTTAATCTGGTTTAATCTTTCATTAGTGTTCTCATTTCGTTTCCTAAAATTTTCATTAGTTTCCTCTTTATTCTGGTCAAATCTTTCCTCCATTTGTTTTATTAAATTTTCGCTTAAAGCCTGGTTTTGTGTCCTTGAGTTTTCCTCCATTCGTTTAAAATTTTCATTATTGGCTTCCTTGTGTTTCTTGGAATCTTCTTTAATTAATTCCCATAGTTTTAGTAAATCCATATCACCTCTGGCTTCCTCCTTGTCACCCGCCTGTTGTTCCATCTCACCTTCCGTAACTATCTCTGCTTCTTCTTCCCTTCTGTCTTCTTCTGTTTCTTGGTCCTTCGCTATCCTTTTAGGAACACCTCTCGTATGCATTCCTGTGCCTCTAATAGTTGCCTGCTCAAGTTAAGTAATAGCGATATAGTCGATTTTTTTTTTTACTTAACTAAAGCCCACTCGTTGAGTGCCAATTTGTAACAAATATATTATCTGTCGATGTTACTTCTCTTCAAAACTCTTACTCAATATATATTTCAAGATTTGTAATATAAATATACTTAGAAGTATAATACAATAACTCCTGTATTTATTTTATTTTAAGACCCACTGTTGGGTTCGTCAATTTGTAACTTAACTATTAGTGTGTATTTTCTGTATTTGAGAAGTCCAAAAGCTCAGCTGTGGAATACGTCAATCTGTAATATTTTACTGTAGTTGATCTCTCCTGCAACTCAACGTTAATTTATTTATTAAGTGGTTGATATTATTCGGTTGTTGATCATAGACCTGTGTTAATTAGTTATCAAGTGTTTTACCAGAGAAACACGCTATAGTACCGTTATTATAGTGAATAATTCAGTATTTTTCTCCAACCCTAGTCGGTATGTATTATCTAAATTGAAAAGAGCGTAGAGCGGAGACAGTAAGTTAGTTCTCTATTCTCCCGTATTCACCAGCTGTCTGCAAACGAGCGCTGTAGTTGGCGATTGACCCGTTATTATAGGTTAAGTCGTTCCACTTGATGTTTTTATCACTTTCTTTCTCTGTAAAATACACCCTATTCGAAATACAATAATTATTCTACAATAACAGAAAATCGTCAAATACAAGAAGGGTTCTTTATTTTATCTAATTTTGAAATTCCAACAGTTGCCTTCTCCTGCTATTAATACATCATATCGATCACACAATACAGAATCGATTTGTTATTGAACTCGTGTTTTAGATGTTACAATTTAATTATAATTTTCAGTTTATCTTTTATCTCAGGGTACATGTAATTCTTTTAACTATTAGTAAGGTCAGGTAATGCAAATTTAAGGTTACTAAGTATTACAGTTTTGTTATGAACTCTTCTTATATAAAATTAGACATAAGCAGGTTATTTACCAAACTGGATCAGATACTTAATGTGGCCGTGTCTGGTTACGATGAAGCGAGGATGGAATGGCTATGCAACTCTTGAATGAAAACAGCATCCAGCTTCTCAATAAAGGTTTAGATTTGATGTCCCGGAATGTAATAGAAGTTCAGTTCTGGTCTTCGTTATTCTTCACGATTCTAGTAGTTGCCAGTTCCAATGGAATTTGTGTAGTATTAAAACTTCATTTATTTGTTGAAAGTGAGGTTTGGTACTTCAATACAAAAGTTCTTCCTTTGTTTTTAATTTATATTTTAATTAATTTTGACTTCCTCTGCTATGGATCATCTTTGTTCAATTATAATTCATTTTTATCATCACACTTTTACTGTAAGTACGTTGGATGAGTATTTTTGAATTCAGTTAACTTTAATGGTATGCAGAATTATATTTTCTGAGATATAGTGTCAGGAGTTACTACTCAGTCCTTTTAAATGGATTTCTTTTATGGCATTTAATTAATTTAATTTTAATTCATATAATTTGGTTTTCTCTTTTTTAAATTTGTATGCTGAACTTTACCCATTAACATATAACAATTGAATGTTGAAATCAACAAGATATCTTGCATTTTGTTGCCCTAACAACCATCTTCCTCTTATGTTATTGGATAATATTTGTTATCCTAGAGCCGTAATTAGGAAATATTCTTACACTTATTTAATAAAATACTCCCTTATTATAATTACATTAAATCACATAAAACTTTCACTTAATTTGCCTTATTAAACCGTATACATTTTACTACATTTTCTTCTTAATCAACTTATTTTAAAAGGTATTATTTTCCTTTTACAAAATACTAATTTTAGGCCTATTGGTTTTATTACATGTTATAATTTTTTTGTTTTTAATTTAATTTTTCTGACCTGACCTACTGTACAAAGAGTCACTGGCTTATGGCCAATTATTCCAATTTTAAATTCCTGATTTCAATTTATTATTATTATTATTGAGTTTATCATTGAACCCTTCATCGGTTTTTAACATAATTATAATGACCACTTGACAATTCATTAACAATTATTGTCTTCCTGGCCAAGTTTACAAATATTATTTTAAGACATCTTCATTAATTATTCAAAGTAAATTCACTTAACATGATACCATATATAATAAATACAGTTGTATTTAATTACTTAAATACAAGTTTAACATGAATGAAATTAGTATCCATTACTTAATACTTTCTTAAAGCAATGGCTCCACATCTGCTACATACAAAACAAATATCATGTAAACACAATACCATGATAAAGCACAACAACAGGTACATCTTTATAAAACATTAAATATTAATTAAACAGTCTATTATATTCAAACTCATCCACAGTAAACTCATCTCCTTAGACACAGTGTTTATAGTTTACATCTTACACTGATCACTCAATATTTTATATTTAGATACACTTTTACCATTTTATTACCTAGTAACCTTACTAGGTGTCATCAATACATTTTTTATAGGTGAGGTTTGCCCTCCTGACCTTAATTATGGCATACCTTGGGTATTGTTTTAAGTTACTTTGAGAAAGTTTTTATGTAACGTTTGGGGCCTTAACTTTGTTACGTTACATAATACTCCCCCTCCGAAAGAAGTTTATTTTAGCTGAATATAGTTAGTTGAAATAAACTTATAGTTTCTTCATGCCTTGGAATATTTATTTGATAAAATTATCAATTTATAATGGTTTCAGTTTTTTATTGTTTCTGCTTTAGTACGCAATTCAATGGGTTCTTTGGGGTTTATTTTCTATTTCTATTCCTTAAACTTTTAATTGGACCGGAAAACTGTGTTGATACTCATTGTGTATCTGGTCATTAATTCTCTACTGGTACCTCCCTCAGTTGTAGACCTGTCCTTTTCTCTGGAACTCATAACTTCTTATAGCTTATTACGCCATCATTTCTTATTATCATATTTATATTTAATTACCTCGCTTGGTGTATAATCCCTAAAATACTATATTTCCCTAACATTTTTCCCTAATATCATAGCTGGTACGGAATCAGAGGGGCACTATTGGCTTCCATTACTCTGCCGTTTCCCTAATTATATCTTCTGAGATCAGAGGAACTTCATCTCTGTCCAGAAAAAAAATAAACGTTGCACTATCACAACACATTACATATAATTATTACCTATAAGGTAGCTCCTTCGCTACAAACTTATATTCAAGGGATGATTACTATTATTTCTGAGGTATCCTAATACTTTTCTTAACTTATTTATCTCGTTCTGTAGTTCCATGTATCATATTATTCACCAGTATAGTAGTTAAAGCTGTTCAATATTCATTTTAAATTCTTCTTAGTTCCGTGCTGTCAATTAATTATTCTTTAGCATACGTATTTTACTATTTTTAATTCACTCCCATTTACTTTTGCAATCAAACACTGAATCTCCTCCTTATTATAAATTGTATGGCATAATCTTCCTTCATCTAACTCATTTCTAACCCTTCTTTCTCTTCTTTTATGTTTATTAGTTTAAAATAATTTCTTCTGAATTATATAGTAAGGTGTTCTTACTTATTTTTGAATTTTGTGGTTTTTTAAATTGATTCCACATAATTTCTCTGAAGTATCGTGTAATTAGTTTAATTCATTTATAGTTAGTTTAATATATTTTAATTAGTTTCTCATTATTTTCCTTTGATTTGCTTAATTGTGTTATCCATAAAATCCATCCCTTTTCTCTATATTCTGTTTGGAATCTGTTTAACCGTAGTCCATTATTTCCTCTGTACTGATTGTTCGGATTTCTCTAGTGTGTAGAATTATTTCTGTCCTTGTGACGTATCTCACTATGATCTGGTTCTTCCATCTTGTCGCTATAAAATTTTCATTTATGCTAAAGTTTACCATCGTCCTTCGAACTGATTCTTCCGTACTGTTTCTTAATCGTTTGAATGGTTCATACATAATCTCCATAAGTCCTCCATGCTCCTCGGTTAGTTTTGGCTTTTTCGGTCCTTCTAATCTCTCCGGGAATTCAATTATGGTTCGTTTAGAGTTTCTAATTGACTTACTTCTCTTGGTTCCATAATTGGTATATTATGCTTCTTAATTAATCCCCCTTTAATCATCTCCAATCCTTCCCATGTATTTATTAATTTCCTTTGACGTGTTTGCCTTATTTTCAATGTCTTCATTCCATTGTTAATCCGTTCTATTCTTCAGTTATGTTAATTTGTACCTCGTCCAATTTGCCTTGGGTTTCTAATTGTACCTCTTTTATTCTCGTGTTGTTATTGTTTTCTACTTGATTTATTTTGGCCTCTACTTCCACTCCGAGTTGTATGATGGTTTCATCTGTCTTTTCTAGACCTACCTTAGTTTCAGTTATTTGCTGTCTTACTTCCTCTTCATAATCATCCACCCTTTTGTTAAGTGTTTCATTGATATTTGCAATCCTTTCATTGATGACTTCCCTCAACGCTTGGTTTTGTTCATTGATGATTTGCCGCAACTCCTTATTATTGTTTTCAATTCTTTCATCTCTTTGTTTGTTATTTTCCAGACTCTGCCTTAAGCTCTCGTCGTTCCTGTCAAACCTTTCGTTAATCTGGTTTAATCTTTCATTAGTGTTCTCATTTCGTTTCCTAAAATTTTCATTAGTTTCCTCTTTATTCTGGTCAAATCTTTCCTCCATTTGTTTTATTAAATTTTCGCTTAAAGCCTGGTTTTGTGTCCTTGAGTTTTCCTCCATTCGTTTAAAATTTTCATTATTGGCTTCCTTGTGTTTCTTGGAATCTTCTTTAATTAATTCCCATAGTTTTAGTAAATCCATATCACCTCTGGCTTCCTCCTTGTCACCCGCCTGTTGTTCCATCTCACCTTCCGTAACTATCTCTGCTTCTTCTTCCCTTCTGTCTTCTTCTGTTTCTTGGTCCTTCGCTATCCTTTTAGGAACACCTCTCGTATGCATTCCTTGTGCCTCAAGTTAAGTAATAGCGATATAGTCGATTTTTTTTTTTACTTAACTAAAGCCCACTCGTTGAGTGCCAATTTGTAACAAATATATTATCTGTCGATGTTACTTCTCTTCGAAACTCTTATTCAATATATTTCAAGATTTGTAATATAAATATACTTAGAAGTATAATACAATAACTCCTGTATTTATTTTATTTTAAGACCCACTGTTGGGTTCGTCAATTTGTAACTTAACTATTAGTGTGTATTTTCTGTATTTGAGAAGTTCAAAAGCTCAGCTGTGGAATACGTGAATCTGTAATATTTTACTGTAGATGATATCTCCTGCAACTCAACGTTAATTTATTTATTAAGTGGTTGATGTTATTCGGTTGTTGATCATAGACCTGTGTTAATTAGTTATCAAGTGTTTTACCAGAGAAACACGCTATAGTACCGTTATTATAGTGAATAATTCAGTATTTTTCTCCAACCCTAGTCGGTATGTATTATCTAAATTGAAAAGAGCGTAGAGCGGAGACAGTAAGTTAGTTCTCTATTCTCCCGTATTCACCAGCTGTCTGCAAACGAGCGCTGTTGTTGGCGATTGACCCGTTATTATAGGTTAAGTCGTTCCACTTGATGTTTTTATCACTTTCTTTCTCTGTAAAATACACCCTATTCGAAATACAATAATTATTCTACAATAACACAAAATCGTCAAATACAAGAAGGGTTCTTTATTTTATCTAATTTTGAAATTCCAACAGTTGCCTTCTCCTGCTATTAATACATCATATCGATCACACAATACAGAATCGATTTGTTATTGAACTCGTGTTTTAGATGTTACAATTTAATTATAATTTTCAGTTTATCTTTTATCTCAGGGTACATGTAATTCTTTTAACTATTAGTAAGGTCAGGTAATGCAAATTTAAGGTTACTAAGTATTACAGTTTTGTTATGAACTCTTCTTATATAAAATTAGACATAAGCAGGTTATTTACCAAACTGGATCAGATACTTAATGTGGCCGTGTCTGGTTATGACGAAGCGAGGATGGAATGGCTATGCAACTCTTGAATGAAAACAGCATCCAGCTTCTCAATAAAGGTTTAGATTTGATGTCCCGGAATGTAATAGAAGTTCAGTTCTGGTCTTCGTTATTCTTCACGATTCTAGTAGTTGCCAGTTCCAATGGAATTTGTGTAGTATTAAAACTTCATTTATTTGTTGAAAGTGAGGTTTGGTACTTCAATACAAAAGTTCTTCCTTTGTTTTTAATTTATATTTTAATTAATTTTGACTTCCTCTGCTATGGATCATCTTTGTTCAATTATAATTCATTTTTATCATCACACTTTTACTGTAAGTACGTTGGATGAGTATTTTTGAATTCAGTTAACTTTAATGGTATGCAGAATTATATTTTCTGAGATATAGTGTCAGGAGTTACTACTCAGTCCTTTTAAATGGATTTCTTTTATGGCATTTAATTTATTTAATTTTAATTCATATAATTTGGTTTTCTCTTTTTTAAATTTGTATGCTGAACTTTACCCATTAACATATAACAATTGAATGTTGAAATCAACAAGATATCTTGCATTTTGTTGCCCTAACAACCATCTTCCTCTTATGTTATTGGATAATATTTGTTATCCTAGAGCCGTAATTAGGAAATATTCTTACAATTATTTAATAAAATACTCCCTTATTATAATTACATTAAATCACATAAAACTTTCACTTAATTTGCCTTATTAAACCGTATACATTTTACTACATTTTCTTCTTAATCAACTTATTTTAAAAGGTATTACTTTCCTTTTACAAAATACTAATTTTAGGACTATTGGTTTTATTACATGTTATATTTTTGTTTTGTTTTTAATTTAATTTTTCTGACCTGACCTACTGTACAAAGAGTCACTGGCTTATGGCCAATTATTCCAATTTTAAATTCCTGATTTCAATTTATTATTATTATTGAGTTTATCATTGAACCCTTCATCGGTTTTTAACATAATTATAATGACCACTTGACAATTCATTAACAATTATTGTCTTCCTGGCCAAGTTTACAAATATTATTTTAAGACATCTTCATTAATTATTCAAAGTAAATTCACTTAACATGATACCATATATAATAAATACAATTGTATTTAATTACTTAAATACAAGTTTAACATGAATGAAATTAGTATCCATTACTTAATACTTTCTTAAAGCAATGGCTCCACATCTGCTACATACAAAACACAAAACAAATATCATGTAAACACAATACCATGATAAAGCACAACAACAGGTACATCTTTATAAAACATTAAATATTAATTAAACAGTCTATTATATTCAAACTCATCCACAGTAAACTCATCTCCTTAGACACAGTGTTTATAGTTTACATCTTACACTGATCACTCAATATTTTATATTTAGATACACTTTTACCATTTTATTACCTAGTAACCTTACTAGGTGTCATCAATACATTTTTTATAGGTGAGGTTTGCCCTCCTGACCTTAATTATGGCATACCTTGGGTATTGTTTTAAGTTACTTTGAGAAAGTTTTTATGTAACGTTTGGGGCCTTAACTTTGTTACGTTACATAATACTCCCCCTCCGAAAGAAGTTTATTTTAGCTGAATATAGTTAGTTGAAATAAACTTATAGTTTCTTCATGCCTTGGAATATTTATTTGATAAAATTATCAATTTATAATGGTTTCAGTTTTTTATTGTTTCTGCTTTAGTACGCAATTCAATGGGTTCTTTGGGGTTTATTTTCTATTTCTATTCCTTAAACTTTTAATTGGACCGGAAAACTGTGTTGATACTCATTGTGTATCTGGTCATTAATTCTCTACTGGTACCTCCCTCAGTTGTAGACCTGTCCTTTTCTCTGGAACTCATAACTTCTTATAGCTTATTACGCCATCATTTCTTATTATCATATTTATATTTAATTACCTCGCTTGGTGTATAATCCCTAAAATACTATATTTCCCTAACATTTTTCCCTAATATCATAGCTGGTACGGAATCAGAGGGGCACTATTGGCTTCCATTACTCTGCCGTTTCCCTAATTATATCTTCTGAGATCAGAGGAACTTCATCTCTGTCCAGAAAAAAAATAAACGTTGCACTATCACAACACATTACATATAATTATTACCTATAAGGTAGCTCCTTCGCTACAAACTTATATTCAAGGGATGATTACTATTATTTCTGAGGTATCCTAATACTTTTCTTAACTTATTTATCTCGTTCTGTAGTTCCATGTATCATATTATTCACCAGTATAGTAGTTAAAGCTGTTCAATATTCATTTTAAATTCTTCTTAGTTCCGTGCTGTCAATTAATTATTCTTTAGCATACGTATTTTACTATTTTTAATTCACTCCCATTTACTTTTGCAATCAAACACTGAATCTCCTCCTTATTATAAATTGTATGGCATAATCTTCCTTCATCTAACTCATTTCTAACCCTTCTTTCTCTTCTTTTATGTTTATTAGTTTAAAATAATTTCTTCTGAATTATATAGTAAGGTGTTCTTACTTATTTTTGAATTTTGTGGTTTTTTAAATTGATTCCACATAATTTCTCTGAAGTATCGTGTAATTAGTTTAATTCATTTATAGTTAGTTTAATATATTTTAATTAGTTTCTCATTATTTTCCTTTGATTTGCTTAATTGTGTTATCCATAAAATCCATCCCTTTTCTCTATATTCTGTTTGGAATCTGTTTAACCGTGGTCCATTATTTCCTCTGTACTGATTGTTCGGATTTCTCTAGTGTGTAGAATTATTTCCGTCCTTGTGACGTATCTCACTATGATCTGGTTCTTCCATCTTGTCGCTATAAAATTTTCATTTATGCTAAAGTTTACCATCGTCCTTCTAACTGATTCTTCCATACTGTTTCTTAATCGTTTGAATGGTTCATACATAATCTCCATAAGTCCTCCATGCTCCTCGGTTAGTTTTGGCTTTTTCGGTCCTTATAATCTCTCCGGGAATTCAATTATGGTTCGTTTAGAGTTTCTAAATTGACTTACTTCTCTTGGTTCCATAATTGGTATATTATGCATCTTAATTAATCCCCCTTTAATCATCTCCAATCCTTCCCGTGTATTTATTAATTTCCTTTGACATGTTTGCCTTATTTTCAATGTCTTCATTCCATTGTTAATCCGTTCTATTCTTCCAGTTATGTTAATTTGTACTTCGTCCAATTTGCCTTGGGTTTCTAATTGTACCTCTTTTATTCTTGTGTTGTTATTGTTTTCTACTTGATTTATTTTGGCCTCTACTTCCACTCCGAGTTGTATGATGGTTGCATCTGTCTTTTCTAGACCTACCTTAGTTTCAGTTATTTGCTGTCTTACTTCCTCTTCATAATCATCCACCCTTTTGTTAAGTGTTTCAATGATATTTGCAATCCTTTCATTGATGACTTCCCTCAACGCTTGGTTTTGTTCATTGATGATTTGCCGCAACTCATTATTGTTTTCAATTCTTTCATCTCTTTGTTTGTTATTTTCCAGAATCTGCCTTAAGCTCTCGTCGTTCCTGTCAAACCTTTTGTTAATCTGGTTTAATCTTTCATTAGTGTTCTCATTTCATTTCCTAAAATTTTCATTAGTTTCCTCTTTATTCTGGTCAAATCTTTCCTCCATTTGTTTTATTAAATTTTCGCTTAAAAGCCTGGTTTTGTGTCCTTGAGTTTTCCTCCATTCGTTTAAAATTTTCATTATTGGCTTCCTTGTGTTTCTTGGAATCTTCTTTAATTAATGCCCATAGTTTTAGTAAATCCATATCACCTCTGGCTTCCTCCTTGTCACCCGCCTGTTGTTCCATCTCACCTTCCGTAACTATCTCTGCTTCTTCTTCCCTTCTGTCTTCTTCTGTTTCTTGGTCCTTCGCTATCCTTTTAGGAACACCTCTCGTATGCATTCCTGTGCCTCTAATAGTTGCCTGCTCAAGTTAAGTAATAGCGATATAGTCGATTTTTTTTTTTACTTAACTAAAGCCCACTCGTTGAGTGCCAATTTGTAACAAATATATTATCTGTCGATGTTACTTCTCTTCGAAACTCTTATTCAATATATTTCAAGATTTGTAATATAAATATACTTAGAAGTATAATACAATAACTCCTGTATTTATTTTATTTTAAGACCCACTGTTGGGTTCGTCAATTTGTAACTTAACTATTAGTGTGTATTTTCTGTATTTGAGAAGTTCAAAAGCTCAGCTGTGGAATACGTGAATCTGTAATATTTTACTGTAGATGATATCTCCTGCAACTCAACGTTAATTTATTTATTAAGTGGTTGATGTTATTCGGTTGTTGATCATAGACCTGTGTTAATTAGTTATCAAGTGTTTTACCAGAGAAACACGCTATAGTACCGTTATTATAGTGAATAATTCAGTATTTTTCTCCAACCCTAGTCGGTATGTATTATCTAAATTGAAAAGAGCGTAGAGCGGAGACAGTAAGTTAGTTCTCTATTCTCCCGTATTCACCAGCTGTCTGCAAACGAGCGCTGTTGTTGGCGATTGACCCGTTATTATAGGTTAAGTCGTTCCACTTGATGTTTTTATCACTTTCTTTCTCTGTAAAATACACCCTATTCGAAATACAATAATTATTCTACAATAACACAAAATCGTCAAATACAAGAAGGGTTCTTTATTTTATCTAATTTTGAAATTCCAACAGTTGCCTTCTCCTGCTATTAATACATCATATCGATCACACAATACAGAATCGATTTGTTATTGAACTCGTGTTTTAGATGTTACAATTTAATTATAATTTTCAGTTTATCTTTTATCTCAGGGTACATGTAATTCTTTTAACTATTAGTAAGGTCAGGTAATGCAAATTTAAGGTTACTAAGTATTACAGTTTTGTTATGAACTCTTCTTATATAAAATTAGACATAAGCAGGTTATTTACCAAACTGGATCAGATACTTAATGTGGCCGTGTCTGGTTATGACGAAGCGAGGATGGAATGGCTATGCAACTCTTGAATGAAAACAGCATCCAGCTTCTCAATAAAGGTTTAGATTTGATGTCCCGGAATGTAATAGAAGTTCAGTTCTGGTCTTCGTTATTCTTCACGATTCTAGTAGTTGCCAGTTCCAATGGAATTTGTGTAGTATTAAAACTTCATTTATTTGTTGAAAGTGAGGTTTGGTACTTCAATACAAAAGTTCTTCCTTTGTTTTTAATTTATATTTTAATTAATTTTGACTTCCTCTGCTATGGATCATCTTTGTTCAATTATAATTCATTTTTATCATCACACTTTTACTGTAAGTACGTTGGATGAGTATTTTTGAATTCAGTTAACTTTAATGGTATGCAGAATTATATTTTCTGAGATATAGTGTCAGGAGTTACTACTCAGTCCTTTTAAATGGATTTCTTTTATGGCATTTAATTTATTTAATTTTAATTCATATAATTTGGTTTTCTCTTTTTTAAATTTGTATGCTGAACTTTACCCATTAACATATAACAATTGAATGTTGAAATCAACAAGATATCTTGCATTTTGTTGCCCTAACAACCATCTTCCTCTTATGTTATTGGATAATATTTGTTATCCTAGAGCCGTAATTAGGAAATATTCTTACAATTATTTAATAAAATACTCCCTTATTATAATTACATTAAATCACATAAAACTTTCACTTAATTTGCCTTATTAAACCGTATACATTTTACTACATTTTCTTCTTAATCAACTTATTTTAAAAGGTATTACTTTCCTTTTACAAAATACTAATTTTAGGACTATTGGTTTTATTACATGTTATATTTTTGTTTTGTTTTTAATTTAATTTTTCTGACCTGACCTACTGTACAAAGAGTCACTGGCTTATGGCCAATTATTCCAATTTTAAATTCCTGATTTCAATTTATTATTATTATTGAGTTTATCATTGAACCCTTCATCGGTTTTTAACATAATTATAATGACCACTTGACAATTCATTAACAATTATTGTCTTGCTGGCCAAGTTTACAAATATTATTTTAAGACATCTTCATTAATTATTCAAAGTAAATTCACTTAACATGATACCATATATAATAAATACAATTGTATTTAATTACTTAAATACAAGTTTAACATGAATGAAATTAGTATCCATTACTTAATACTTTCTTAAAGCAATGGCTCCACATCTGCTACATACAAAACACAAAACAAATATCATGTAAACACAATACCATGATAAAGCACAACAACAGGTACATCTTTATAAAACATTAAATATTAATTAAACAGTCTATTATATTCAAACTCATCCACAGTAAACTCATCTCCTTAGACACAGTGTTTATAGTTTACATCTTACACTGATCACTCAATATTTTATATTTAGATACACTTTTACCATTTTATTACCTAGTAACCTTACTAGGTGTCATCAATACATTTTTTATAGGTGAGGTTTGCCCTCCTGACCTTAATTATGGCATACCTTGGGTATTGTTTTAAGTTACTTTGAGAAAGTTTTTATGTAACGTTTGGGGCCTTAACTTTGTTACGTTACATAATACTCCCCCTCCGAAAGAAGTTTATTTTAGCTGAATATAGTTAGTTGAAATAAACTTATAGTTTCTTCATGCCTTGGAATATTTATTTGATAAAATTATCAATTTATAATGGTTTCAGTTTTTTATTGTTTCTGCTTTAGTACGCAATTCAATGGGTTCTTTGGGGTTTATTTTCTATTTCTATTCCTTAAACTTTTAATTGGACCGGAAAACTGTGTTGATACTCATTGTGTATCTGGTCATTAATTCTCTACTGGTACCTCCCTCAGTTGTAGACCTGTCCTTTTCTCTGGAACTCATAACTTCTTATAGCTTATTACGCCATCATTTCTTATTATCATATTTATATTTAATTACCTCGCTTGGTGTATAATCCCTAAAATACTATATTTCCCTAATATCATAGCTGGTACGGAATCAGAGGGGCACTATTGGCTTCCATTACTCTGCCGTTTCCCTAATTATATCTTCTGAGATCAGAGGAACTTCATCTCTGTCCAGAAAAAAAATAAACGTTGCACTATCACAACACATTACATATAATTATTACCTATAAGGTAGCTCCTTCGCTACAAACTTATATTCAAGGGATGATTACTATTATTTCTGAGGTATCCTAATACTTTTCTTAACTTATTTATCTCGTTCTGTAGTTCCATGTATCATATTATTCACCAGTATAGTAGTTAAAGCTGTTCAATATTCATTTTAAATTCTTCTTAGTTCCGTGCTGTCAATTAATTATTCTTTAGCATACGTATTTTACTATTTTTAATTCACTCCCATTTACTTTTGCAATCAAACACTGAATCTCCTCCTTATTATAAATTGTATGGCATAATCTTCCTTCATCTAACTCATTTCTAACCCTTCTTTCTCTTCTTTTATGTTTATTAGTTTAAAATAATTTCTTCTGAATTATATAGTAAGGTGTTCTTACTTATTTTTGAATTTTGTGGTTTTTTAAATTGATTCCACATAATTTCTCTGAAGTATCGTGTAATTAGTTTAATTCATTTATAGTTAGTTTAATATATTTTAATTAGTTTCTCATTATTTTCCTTTGATTTGCTTAATTGTGTTATCCATAAAATCCATCCCTTTTCTCTATATTCTGTTTGGAATCTGTTTAACCGTGGTCCATTATTTCCTCTGTACTGATTGTTCGGATTTCTCTAGTGTGTAGAATTATTTCCGTCCTTGTGACGTATCTCACTATGATCTGGTTCTTCCATCTTGTCGCTATAAAATTTTCATTTATGCTAAAGTTTACCATCGTCCTTCTAACTGATTCTTCCGTACTGTTTCTTAATCGTTTGAATGGTTCATACATAATCTCCATAAGTCCTCCATGCTCCTCGGTTAGTTTTGGCTTTTTCGGTCCTTATAATCTCTCCGGGAATTCAATTATGGTTCGTTTAGAGTTTCTAAATTGACTTACTTCTCTTGGTTCCATAATTGGTATATTATGCATCTTAATTAATCCCCCTTTAATCATCTCCAATCCTTCCCGTGTATTTATTAATTTCCTTTGACGTGTTTGCCTTATTTTCAATGTCTTCATTCCATTGTTAATCCGTTCTATTCTTCCAGTTATGTTAATTTGTACTTCGTCCAATTTGCCTTGGGTTTCTAATTGTACCTCTTTTATTCTTGTGTTGTTATTGTTTTCTACTTGATTTATTTTGGCCTCTACTTCCACTCCGAGTTGTATGATGGTTGCATCTGTCTTTTCTAGACCTACCTTAGTTTCAGTTATTTGCTGTCTTACTTCCTCTTCATAATCATCCACCCTTTTGTTAAGTGTTTCAATGATATTTGCAATCCTTTCATTGATGACTTCCCTCAACGCTTGGTTTTGTTCATTGATGATTTGCCGCAACTCATTATTGTTTTCAATTCTTTCATCTCTTTGTTTGTTATTTTCCAGAATCTGCCTTAAGCTCTCGTCGTTCCTGTCAAACCTTTTGTTAATCTGGTTTAATCTTTCATTAGTGTTCTCATTTCGTTTCCTAAAATTTTCATTAGTTTCCTCTTTATTCTGGTCAAATCTTTCCTCCATTTGTTTTATTAAATTTTCGCTTAAAAGCCTGGTTTTGTGTCCTTGAGTTTTCCTCCATTCGTTTAAAATTTTCATTATTGGCTTCCTTGTGTTTCTTGGAATCTTCTTTAATTAATGCCCATAGTTTTAGTAAATCCATATCACCTCTGGCTTCCTCCTTGTCACCCGCCTGTTGTTCCATCTCACCTTCCGTAACTATCTCTGCTTCTTCTTCCCTTCTGTCTTCTTCTGTTTCTTGGTCCTTCGCTATCCTTTTAGGAACACCTCTCGTATGCATTCCTGTGCCTCTAATAGTTGCCTGCTCAAGTTAAGTAATAGCGATATAGTCGATTTTTTTTTTTACTTAACTAAAGCCCACTCGTTGAGTGCCAATTTGTAACAAATATATTATCTGTCGATGTTACTTCTCTTCGAAACTCTTATTCAATATATTTCAAGATTTGTAATATAAATATACTTAGAAGTATAATACAATAACTCCTGTATTTATTTTATTTTAAGACCCACTGTTGGGTTCGTCAATTTGTAACTTAACTATTAGTGTGTATTTTCTGTATTTGAGAAGTTCAAAAGCTCAGCTGTGGAATACGTGAATCTGTAATATTTTACTGTAGATGATATCTCCTGCAACTCAACGTTAATTTATTTATTAAGTGGTTGATGTTATTCGGTTGTTGATCATAGACCTGTGTTAATTAGTTATCAAGTGTTTTACCAGAGAAACACGCTATAGTACCGTTATTATAGTGAATAATTCAGTATTTTTCTCCAACCCTAGTCGGTATGTATTATCTAAATTGAAAAGAGCGTAGAGCGGAGACAGTAAGTTAGTTCTCTATTCTCCCGTATTCACCAGCTGTCTGCAAACGAGCGCTGTTGTTGGCGATTGACCCGTTATTATAGGTTAAGTCGTTCCACTTGATGTTTTTATCACTTTCTTTCTCTGTAAAATACACCCTATTCGAAATACAATAATTATTCTACAATAACACAAAATCGTCAAATACAAGAAGGGTTCTTTATTTTATCTAATTTTGAAATTCCAACAGTTGCCTTCTCCTGCTATTAATACATCATATCGATCACACAATACAGAATCGATTTGTTATTGAACTCGTGTTTTAGATGTTACAATTTAATTATAATTTTCAGTTTATCTTTTATCTCAGGGTACATGTAATTCTTTTAACTATTAGTAAGGTCAGGTAATGCAAATTTAAGGTTACTAAGTATTACAGTTTTGTTATGAACTCTTCTTATATAAAATTAGACATAAGCAGGTTATTTACCAAACTGGATCAGATACTTAATGTGGCCGTGTCTGGTTATGACGAAGCGAGGATGGAATGGCTATGCAACTCTTGAATGAAAACAGCATCCAGCTTCTCAATAAAGGTTTAGATTTGATGTCCCGGAATGTAATAGAAGTTCAGTTCTGGTCTTCGTTATTCTTCACGATTCTAGTAGTTGCCAGTTCCAATGGAATTTGTGTAGTATTAAAACTTCATTTATTTGTTGAAAGTGAGGTTTGGTACTTCAATACAAAAGTTCTTCCTTTGTTTTTAATTTATATTTTAATTAATTTTGACTTCCTCTGCTATGGATCATCTTTGTTCAATTATAATTCATTTTTATCATCACACTTTTACTGTAAGTACGTTGGATGAGTATTTTTGAATTCAGTTAACTTTAATGGTATGCAGAATTATATTTTCTGAGATATAGTGTCAGGAGTTACTACTCAGTCCTTTTAAATGGATTTCTTTTATGGCATTTAATTTATTTAATTTTAATTCATATAATTTGGTTTTCTCTTTTTTAAATTTGTATGCTGAACTTTACCCATTAACATATAACAATTGAATGTTGAAATCAACAAGATATCTTGCATTTTGTTGCCCTAACAACCATCTTCCTCTTATGTTATTGGATAATATTTGTTATCCTAGAGCCGTAATTAGGAAATATTCTTACAATTATTTAATAAAATACTCCCTTATTATAATTACATTAAATCACATAAAACTTTCACTTAATTTGCCTTATTAAACCGTATACATTTTACTACATTTTCTTCTTAATCAACTTATTTTAAAAGGTATTACTTTCCTTTTACAAAATACTAATTTTAGGACTATTGGTTTTATTACATGTTATATTTTTGTTTTGTTTTTAATTTAATTTTTCTGACCTGACCTACTGTACAAAGAGTCACTGGCTTATGGCCAATTATTCCAATTTTAAATTCCTGATTTCAATTTATTATTATTATTGAGTTTATCATTGAACCCTTCATCGGTTTTTAACATAATTATAATGACCACTTGACAATTCATTAACAATTATTGTCTTCCTGGCCAAGTTTACAAATATTATTTTAAGACATCTTCATTAATTATTCAAAGTAAATTCACTTAACATGATACCATATATAATAAATACAATTGTATTTAATTACTTAAATACAAGTTTAACATGAATGAAATTAGTATCCATTACTTAATACTTTCTTAAAGCAATGGCTCCACATCTGCTACATACAAAACACAAAACAAATATCATGTAAACACAATACCATGATAAAGCACAACAACAGGTACATCTTTATAAAACATTAAATATTAATTAAACAGTCTATTATATTCAAACTCATCCACAGTAAACTCATCTCCTTAGACACAGTGTTTATAGTTTACATCTTACACTGATCACTCAATATTTTATATTTAGATACACTTTTACCATTTTATTACCTAGTAACCTTACTAGGTGTCATCAATACATTTTTTATAGGTGAGGTTTGCCCTCCTGACCTTAATTATGGCATACCTTGGGTATTGTTTTAAGTTACTTTGAGAAAGTTTTTATGTAACGTTTGGGGCCTTAACTTTGTTACGTTACATAATACTCCCCCTCCGAAAGAAGTTTATTTTAGCTGAATATAGTTAGTTGAAATAAACTTATAGTTTCTTCATGCCTTGGAATATTTATTTGATAAAATTATCAATTTATAATGGTTTCAGTTTTTTATTGTTTCTGCTTTAGTACGCAATTCAATGGGTTCTTTGGGGTTTATTTTCTATTTCTATTCCTTAAACTTTTAATTGGACCGGAAAACTGTGTTGATACTCATTGTGTATCTGGTCATTAATTCTCTACTGGTACCTCCCTCAGTTGTAGACCTGTCCTTTTCTCTGGAACTCATAACTTCTTATAGCTTATTACGCCATCATTTCTTATTATCATATTTATATTTAATTACCTCGCTTGGTGTATAATCCCTAAAATACTATATTTCTCTAACATTTTTCCCTAATATCATAGCTGGTACGGAATCAGAGGGGCACTATTGGCTTCCATTACTCTGCCGTTTCCCTAATTATATCTTCTGAGATCAGAGGAACTTCATCTCTGTCCAGAAAAAAAATAAACGTTGCACTATCACAACACATTACATATAATTATTACCTATAAGGTAGCTCCTTCGCTACAAACTTATATTCAAGGGATGATTACTATTATTTCTGAGGTATCCTAATACTTTTCTTAACTTATTTATCTCGTTCTGTAGTTCCATGTATCATATTATTCACCAGTATAGTAGTTAAAGCTGTTCAATATTCATTTTAAATTCTTCTTAGTTCCGTGCTGTCAATTAATTATTCTTTAGCATACGTATTTTACTATTTTTAATTCACTCCCATTTACTTTTGCAATCAAACACTGAATCTCCTCCTTATTATAAATTGTATGGCATAATCTTCCTTCATCTAACTCATTTCTAACCCTTCTTTCTCTTCTTTTATGTTTATTAGTTTAAAATAATTCTTCTGAATTATATAGTAAGGTGTTCTTACTTATTTTTGAATTTTGTGGTTTTTAAATTGATTCCACATAATTTCTCTGAAGTATCGTGTAATTAGTTTAATTCATTTATAGTTAGTTTAATATATTTTAATTAGTTTCTCATTATTTTCCTTTGATTTGCTTAATTGTGTTATCCATAAAATCCATCCCTTTTCTCTATATGCTGTTTGGAATCTGTTTAACCGTGGTCCATTATTTCCTCTGTACTGATTGTTCGGATTTCTCTAGTGTGTAGAATTATTTCCGTCCTTGTGACGTATCTCACTATGATCTGGTTCTTCCATCTTGTCTCTATAAAATTTTCATTTATGCTAAAGTTTACCATCGTCCTTCGAACTGATTCTTCCGTACTGTTTCTTAATCGTTTGAATGGTTCATACATAATCTCCATAAGTCCTCCATGCTCCTCGGTTAGTTTTGGCTTTTTCGGTCCTTCTAATCTCTCCGGGAATTCAATTATGGTTCGTTTAGAGTTTCTAAATTGACTTACTTCTCTTGGTTCCATAATTGGTATATTATGCATCTTAATTAATCCCCCTTTAATCATCTCCAATCCTTCCCGTGTATTTATTAATTTCCTTTGACGTGTTTGCCTTATTTTCAATGTCTTCATTCCATTGTTAATCCGTTCTATTCTTCCAGTTATGTTAATTTGTACCTCTTCCAATTTGCCGTGGGTTTCTAATTGTACCTCTTTTATTCTCGTGTTGTTATTGTTTTCTACTTGATTTATTTTGGCCTCTACTTCCACTCCGAGTTGTATGATGGTTTCATCTGTCTTTTCTAGACCTACCTTAGTTTCAGTTATTTGCTGTCTTACTTCCTCTTCATAATCATCCACCCTTTTGTTAAGTGTTTCATTGATATTTGCAATCCTTTCATTGTTGACTTCCCTCAACGCTTGGTTTTGTTCATTGATGATTTGCCGCAACTCCTTATTATTGTTTTCAATTCTTTCATCTCTTTGTTTGTTATTTTCCAGAATCTGCCTTAAGCTCTCGTCGTTCCTGTCAAACCTTTTGTTAATCTGGTTTAATCTTTCATTAGTGTTCTCATTTCGTTTCCTAAAATTTTCATTAGTTTCCTCTTTATTCTGGTCAAATCTTTCCTCCATTTGTTTTATTAAATTTTTGCTTAAAGCCTGGTTTTGTGTCCTTGAGTTTTCCTCCATTCGTTTAAAATTTTCATTATTGGCTTCCTTGTGTTTCTTGGAATCTTCTTTAATTAATTCCCATAGTTTTAGTAAATCCATATCACCTCTGGCTTCCTCCTTGTCACCCGCCTGTTGTTCCATCTCACCTTCCGTAACTATCTCTGCTTCTTCTTCCCTTCTGTCTTCTTCCGTTTCTTGGTCCTTCGCTATCCTTTTAGGAACACCTCTCGTATGCATTCCTGTGCCTCTAATAGTTGCCTGCTCAAGTTAAGTAATAGCGATATAGTCGATTTTTTTTTTTACTTAACTAAAGCCCACTCGTTGAGTGCCAATTTGTAACAAATATATTATCTGTCGATGTTACTTCTCTTCGAAACTCTTATTCAATATATTTCAAGATTTGTAATATAAATATACTTAGAAGTATAATACAATAACTCCTGTATTTATTTTATTTTAAGACCCACTGTTGGGTTCGTCAATTTGTAACTTAACTATTAGTGTGTATTTTCTGAATTTGAGAAGTTCAAAAGCTCAGCTGTGGAATACGTGAATCTGTAATATTTTACTGTAGATGATATCTCCTGCAACTCAACGTTAATTTATTTATTAAGTGGTTGATATTATTCGGTTGTTGATCATAGACCTGTGTTAATTAGTTATCAAGTGTTTTACCAGAGAAACACGCTATAGTACCGTTATTATAGTGAATAATTCAGTATTTTTCTCCAACCCTAGTCGGTATGTATTATCTAAATTGAAAAGAGCGTAGAGCGGAGACAGTAAGTTAGTTCTCTATTCTCCCGTATTCACCAGCTGTCTGCAAACGAGCGCTGTTGTTGGCGATTGACCCGTTATTATAGGTTAAGTCGTTCCACTTGATGTTTTTATCACTTTCTTTCTCTGTAAAATACACCTTATTCGAAATACAATAATTAGTCTACAATAACAGAAAATCGTCAAATACAAGAAGGGTTCTTTATTTTATCTAATTTTGAAATTCCAACAGTTGCCTTCTCCTGCTATTAATACATCATATCGATCACACAATACAGAATCGATTTGTATTGAACTCGTGTTTTAGATGTTACAATTTAATTATAATTTTCAGTTTATCTTAAAGAAGATCACTTAGTTGATAAAATAAGGTAATTATTTATTTAATCATAAGCAGGTTATTTACCAAACTGGATCAGATACTTAATGTGGCGGTGTCTGGTTACGACGAAGCGAGGACGGAATGGCTATGCAACTCTTGAATGAAAACAGCATCCATCTTCTCAATAAAGGTTTAGATTTGATGTCCCGGAATGTAATAGAAGTTCAGTTCTGGTCTTCGTTATTCTTCACGATTCTAGTAGTTGCCGGTTCCAGTGGAATTTGTGTAGTATTAAGACTTCGTTTATTTGTTGAAAGTGAGGTTTGGTACTTCAATACAAAAGTTCTTCGTTTGTTTTTTATTTATATTTTAATTAATTTTGACTTCCTCTGCTATGGATCATCTTTGTTCAATTATAATTCATTTTCATCATCACACTTTTACTGTAAGTAGATTGGATGAGTATTTTTTAATTCAGTTAACTTTAATGGTATGCAGAATTATATTTGCTGAGATATAGTGTCAGGAGTTACTACTCAGTCCTTTTAAATGGATTTCTTTTATGGCATTTAATTTATTTAATTTTAATTCATATAATTTGGTTTTCTCTTTTTTAAATTTGTATGCTGAACTTTACCCATTAACATATATAACAATTGAATGTTGAAATCAACAAGATATCTTGCATTTTGTTACCCTAACAACCATCTTCCTCTTATGTTATAGGATAATATTTGTTATCCTAGAGCCGTAATTAGGAAATATTCTTACACTTATTTAATAAAATACTCCCTTATTATAATTACATTAAATCACATAACACTTTCACTTAATTTGCCTTATTAAACCGTATACATTTTCTTCTTAATCAACTTATTTTAAAAGGTATTATTTTCCTTTTACAAAATACTAATTTTAGGCCTATTGGTTTTATTACATGTTATAATTTTTTTGTTTTTAATTTAATTTTTCTGACCTGACCTACTGTACAAAGAGTCACTGGCTTATGGCCAATTATTCCAATTTTAAATTCCTGATTTCAATTTATTATTATTATTGAGTTTATCATTGAACCCTTCATCGGTTTTTAACATAATTATAATGACCACTTGACAATTCATTAACAATTATTGTCTTCCTGGCCAAGTTTACAAATATTATTTTAAGACATCTTCATTAATTATTCAAAGTAAATTCACTTAACCTGATACCATATATAATAAATACACTTGTATTTAATTACTTAAATACAAGTTTAACATGAATGAAATTAGTATCCATTACTTAATACTTTCTTAAAGCAATGGCTCCACATCTGCTACATACAAAACACAAAACAAATATCATGTAAACACAATACCATGATAAAGCACAACAACAGGTACATCTTTATAAAACATTAAATATTAATTAAACAGTCTATTATATTCAAACTCATCCACAGTAAACTCATCTCCTTAGACACAGTGTTTATAGTTTACATCTTACACTGATCACTCAATATTTTATATTTAGATACACTTTTACCATTTTATTACCTAGTACCTTACTAGGTGTCATCAATACATTTTTTATAGGTGAGGTTTGCCCTCCTGACCTTAATTATGGCATACCTTGGGTATTGTTTTAAGTTATTTTGACAAAGTTTTTATGTAACGTTTGGGGCCTTAACTTTGTTACGTTACAATATATATTTAATATTTATAATCACTACCTCAAGATATTTTCTCCTTATTTGGAACACGTTTCGAGAACCCCCGTTTTCTCAATCTCAGCCTTTGTGATCTTGCATCTGGTGAAATATTTGTGTGTTGGCTGGACGCTATTTTGGTTTCTTGTTGGTCTCTTGTATTTTAAAGTGGTATTATTGTGTGATTGTGGTGTATGTATTAGTATTTTGTATATTTTCGATGTTGACTGCTTTGAAAATTGTGTCATGTTTTGTATAGATTTGTATTTGTTCAGGTATTAGTTTGTTTTGTGTTTTGTTTGTATATTTGTAAATTTTCCCAAATGTTCAATATGGCGCCTTTGTGTGGTATGTGTTTTATTAGTGTCACGTTGGTTATGTCTGGGAATTCATGTCCAGTGTTTATTGCATGTGTGGCCAAATTAATTTGTATATTTCTGGTTTTTGTATGCGTTTAGGCACTCAAAATAACGTTTTTTCAGTTGTTTTTTTTGTTTGTCATGCAATTTTGTATATAATAAAAACACTGTAAACAAAATAGAAAGTAAAATCAAATATAAAATAAAAACTGAACAATTAAGAATTAATCAAATTGAACAAAACAAAAATAATAATAACAATAAAAAATGGGCCACATTCACATACATAAATAATAAAATGACTAAGATAACATAACTGTTTAAGAACACAGACATTAATATAGCATACGAAACTAACAAAAATAATCTACAAAAACTAAATAACCCACACAACTTAAAGATAATACAACAACCAATGGAATATACCGTGATATGTGTATACATAAATATTCATGCACGTGTGTAGATTCATGTATTAAGTGGGATATGTATAAACATATTCATGCTGTCTGCAGGATTAACAAAGCAGGGCATAATTTGGTGTCGAATGTTAAAAGTAATGAAGACGATAGTGACAATTAATTGTTTGTGCATACGGAGAACGAAATTGATTCGATGGAAAAACAAGAAATTGTATCGCAAGTGAGCAGGAGAGAAAGTTTTTTGACATCTATGGACACTCAAAAAGAAGCACTCAAAGGCGATTTAATTGAATTAGTTAACCGTGTAACCACATTAGAAGAACTGGAAGTGATTAAACGAAAACTGCTACTTTAAAAGCTACATTAAGTGCAAATCGCTCTCGCGTTGCAGTTCAAGATATCCCCAGCTGTTCGACTTCTCAGAAAAGAAGTATCGTGCTACAGAGGAGACTTCATTTCACCAAAAAAAGGTAATTAATACACGGTACTGTTATGGTAAAGCCCAATGAAACCGACGTACAGAACACTGCTCTCTCGCTGCTGCAAAAAAAAAAAATTGTTATAAAGTTAGAGATTTTTAATAATTTTTAAGTTTGATAGTTGAGTCATTTATACGTTATTCATGAAATTATTAAATATTCACTGCATGTGTATTTGATGTGCATATAGGTCTATGTATTTAATAGTGTAGTTTTTTGTAAATAATTATCGAGTGTTTTCGTTCCAATGATTGTCGCGCGTATATGAACAATTACGATTCATCCTGGATCAGCTGCTTACAAAGTGTGTAAAGTCTTACTAACCGGAGCATATCAGCTGCGAGTGTAACTGTCAAATGAGGTAAGCATTTTTAAACAATACTGTTACGATGTCACAGAAAAATCTATGTGTTTATCGAACGTTCCAGAGAGCTCCAGAATGTAAGCGTGTGGCGTACGTGCTTGTAGCCGCATTTTGCGAGAATCTTCTTGACTGCCGGGCTTCGCTCGGGCGCTCGGCATGTGTCAAGGCCGCAGTTAATTATGTAGTTCACACGAGAGATAAGACGCAGTTTGGAAGCTTCTGGTGTGTGAGCGGGACTATAAATACATGGCGGTAGTGGCCTTAGTTTTCAGTACAGCTGCGATATATTTCCAGAGCAGTTCGAGTTATTACTGTGTACATTCAAGTAGCTATTAGTGAAGTTTGCGTTTTGTAATCAGACGGTGTAATTGTAATACAATTGAGTTTTAATATTAGTGGACATTTTATTGCGTGTGAACAATTTTCATTTGATTTGTTGTAGAGACTGTTGTTAATTATGAACTGTTTTACTGTAACAATTAAAGGTGTGATTAGTGACTTAATTGGTGTCTTGAACTTATTTTGTTTCCACTGTACCTACGACGATCGAGTAGACTGTTGTAACAGTGGTGTCAGAACTGGGATATAACTGTTAACAGTGGAAACAGTGGACACTTTGTACAAGACGAGTGTAGTTCAAAATTAATTAATAAAATGGATACGCCAGATGATAGAAGCATTCAGAGCAATGCTACAGCAAAGTCAGGAACAAGAAAAAGAAGAACGAAGACAGGGAAGAGAATAAGCAGAAAAACGACAAGACGAAAAACGTAATCGTGAAAATGAAATACCAGAGGGACGAAAAAAAGAATTTAGCCGTCAAGCAGATGACGTTAAGACGTTCGTACAAGAGGATACCACTGCAAAATTTGTCCTGTTACGAGGTGAGCTAAACAAACAAGTTGACAGAATATCTGAAATAGAAAAATCTGTGAAAACAAAATTTCAAGTTTAGAAGATTCTATTACAAATTTAATAAAACAAATTAAAAAGGAAGTAGAACATTTAGTAAAAGAAATAGTTGATAACGAAAGACCAAAAATAAATTTAAACATTTTTCTTGCCTCCAGAAACGATTAAGACTATAAAATAGGTTAATTACCTTCTGTCAACATTTCTTAAAATCCTTTTAGGATGACTCGAGTTTCGACACCATTTGGTGTCATCATCAGATCGGATATGAATTAGGTCAAAACATTTTGATGCATATACATCATGGTGGGGGCGTTCCTGTACAGGTTCGTTTGCGGCCGCGGTGTTTTTATATTTTATTGTTGTAATGTTATTTTGTTGTGATATAGTTTATTTATTATTTATGTAATGTTATGTGTTGTTTTTAATTTTTTTAATATCTGACGAGATGTATATGCATCAAAATGTTTTGACCTAATTCATATCCGATCTGATGATGACACCAAATGGTGTCGAAACTCGAGTCATCCTAAAAGGATTTTAAGAAACGTTGACAGAAGGTAATTAACCTATTTTATAGTCAAAAATAAATGCTGAAGAAGATTCAAAATATCAGAGAAATCTAACTGTAGCAGGGCCAGTTTATGCAAAGGCCCCCAACATTTGACAGAAGCACTCATTGGGCAACTTATATTCGCCAATTTGAAGCTGCTGCTCACTTAAATAAATAGACGGAAGAAGAGAAAGGACTTTCACTAATTCTTGCTTTAAAAGGCCCTGCCGCAGAACTAATACAGAAAGTGCCATCTGACAGTCAGAATGTCTATGCCGAATTAACTAAAGCTCTGGAATTACGGTACGGTGACCAGCATTTGTGCGAAGTGTACCATTAACAACTTAATGCGAGGTGACAGCGTTCAGAGGAGAGCCTTCAAGGGTTTGAAGTGAAGCGAATATCGACCGACTGACAAGATTGGCTTAGCCCGAAGAATCGGAGGACTTCCAGAAGTGGATTTCTCTCATTATGTTTATTGACGGTATCAGAGATAGTCAGTTACACCAAGTGTTAAAAATAGCTCGGAATGATAATAAATCAGACGCTCTTGTTCATGCTCTCCGTTTTGAAGCTGCCAAGTTGGCTGCCTATATTAATCAAAGTATGCCATCACGTTGTAGCCAAACGGATCCAATACCACACTATCGTCATAGCGGATGGCATAAAGAGATGATTCAAAAACAACAGTTTAAGAAGTCAGCAGCGCCACAACGATCTTTCGAACCAAAGGATAAAGACAGAAGATCGAAGTGTTACAACTGTGGAAAACGTGGTCATCTACAGGTAGACTGTTGGGAGAAGAAGATACCGAGAGAAGAGAGTGGTTGTACCAATTGGAGAAGTAAAGCCCCAGAACAGCACACAGTTTCCACACTACATAAGACCAGTGGAAACTTTATTGTTAATGGATTTGCGGAAGGTAAACCAACATCATTTACAGTTGACACGGGCGCAACAGTGTCCATTGTGCGCCCTGACTTAGTCAGCAATCGCCAGCCTCTAATTAGCTCTTGTAAAATACAGACTGACTGGAAGCCCCATCAAGGTGCTAGGAAAGGTAGACGTATGTGTACACCTGGGTCTTCTCGAGTTTAGCCACCAAATGCTCGTTGCAGACATTGTCGATGAAGTGATTCTTGGCACGGACCTTATGAATGCCTACGGATTCGTTGTGGACTTAAGAGAGAATGTCCTGAAGGTTGGCCGAGAGAAGATAAAGGTTTGCTTGGCTAAAATGACAGGGTCTACCAACCATTCGATTAAGCAAGTGGCATTAGTTGAAGAAAAGTCAAGTCTGGTCAAGAGGAACCCTCCCTATTGCAAGCAGAAATGGAGGAAGAACTAGCAGAGGAAATACAAATAAGTGTAACGACAAAAGAAGTGATTGGAAAGCCAACTATGGGTGTCGAGACAAAACTCTTGCTTGTTCCTGAGCTGATAGAAGCGCCCGAGGGCAAAGTGGCTGATGATGAGGTTACGCAAGAGGTTGTTGACGAGAACCAAGCAAACTTGGATCAGCCAGTGGTGTTTAGATCGTCAGTACACAACACAACCGGCATGACTCCAGCAAAATTGGTGTTCAAGCGGGAGATTCATCATCCTGGGGACTTAATGTTCGGATCACCTGAGACTCAGTCGCAAGAGCTGCAGAACTATTCCTCGCAATTAGAAAACCCACTGCAAGAAATGAATCGCTTGGCAAGAGGACGGGTGAAGATTGCCAGTGATAAAATGAAAACTCTATGACATTCGCAACAATAGTGTGGGTTTCCAAGAAGATCAGGTCTGGTTGTTCAATTCAAAGCACCGTCGTGGTCGCTCAACTAAGCTTCAGTCTAACTGGGAAGGACCATACGCTGTGAAAAAAAAATTAACGATGTTTATCGGATTCAACAGGAAGGATAGCGAAAGTTCAAGGTCGTCCACCTAGATCGCCTGGCTAAGTACAACTTTTAGAGATGGTTTGCCAGTTCGGGGCAAACAGGCTTAAGGAGGAGGCTGTTACGATGCCACAGAACAATCTACGTGTTTATCAAATGTTCCAGAGATCCAGAATGTAAGCGTGTGGCGTACGTGCTTGTAGACGCATTTTGCGAGAATCTTCTCGACTATGCTGGGCTTCGCTCTGGCGCTCGGCCTGTGTCAAGGCCGCAGTTGATTACATAGTTGACACGAGAGTTAAGACTCAGTTTGGTAGCTTCTGGTGTGTGAGCGGGACTATAAATACATGGCGGTAGTGGTCTTAGTTTTCAGTACAGCTGCGAGATATCTTTCCAGAGCAGTTCGAGTTATTATTGTGTATGTTCAAGTAGTTATTAGTGACCTGAAGTGTTGCGTTTTATAATCAGACGGTATAATTGTAATACAATTGAGTTTTAATATTAGTGGACATTTTATTGCGTGTGAACAATTTTCATTTGATTTGTTGTAGAGACTGTGTTGTTAATTACGAACTGTTTTACTGTAACAATTAAAGGTGTGATTAGTGACTTAATTGGTGTCTTGTACTTATTTTGTTTCCACTGTACCTATGACGATCGAGTAGACCGTCGTAACAATACAAACATAAATATAAATTTAGTTGTATGCATCATAGTTTGGCGCGAAGGAATTTCCGTAAAAATCGTGTTGCTCAATAAATGTTTGTTATCAGTATGTGTCAGGTTGCCAGCTGACATCGCAGTCAACCTGTACGAATATTTAAGGAAAGACGTGAACATAAACGAAGCAGTCGGTACGTGTTAGGATCTAAGATTTAGTGTACCGATTAGTGCTCGTTTCCCTGCTGCTGAACTCTAACCTGACAATCTCGTTGTAGATGTCCAGGTTTCCCTCATCTATAACAGTTTGGTCTTCCACTCTTTCTTACTTTATTCTGTGGTGCTGACCGTTATGGTGTCATACTTCATTTCACTTCCATTATGAAGTGATTATTTTATATTATGTACATATACATACACACATCGTCAACACACAATTACATTTTGTAAACAAAAACTCATGAAAATTAAAATTTTACTTTTTAAAAAATTATATAATTTTCTGCTGAACTAATTTTCATTCCTTTTGCAGCAGCCATATCGTGCACTTGTCTCATAAATCAGTGTAATGAAATCAGCTTCCTTTGTTTCTTGTTTTACCTTACATGTTCCCAACATCCTTCCCATGAATTGTGTTGCATTGACAGGAATTTCTTTATCTTTATCTTCGTCACTATTAATTTCCTGAAGTGATGAGTTACAGAGTTTTTCCTATAACTTATTTTTCAAGAAAAGGACTAGAACTGTGTGTGTGTGTGTGTGTGTGTGTGTGTGTATGTGTGTGTGTGTGTGTGTGTGTGTGTGTGTGTGTGTGTGTGTGTACAATAAATTGTAATGATCTATAGGGTAAGTTAGTTTTTGCAAGTGAAGGAACTTCATCATAGATAAAACATGATTTTAAAGCCAGTTTGTATTGTTTGTATGTACTAACAACTACTTATTATTATAGTTGTGTACTCTTTTGTTCCAGTTGTATTCATTGACACCCATAAATGAGGATATTCATGAACAAGTGAAGTCTACCAAGAAGTGTGATACTTCTACAGAAACATGTACCAAAATAAACCATTCCTTACATCAGTTAAAACATATTGGCATTAAGAAGTTTATGTGTGATATTTGTTCAAAAACATTTAATCATAAAAGCCATTTGTCACAACATAAATTAATACATTCTGGCATTAAGAACTACCAGTGTGATATTTGTTCAAAAAGATTTACTCTAAAAAGCCATTTGTCACAACATAAATTAATACATTCTGGCATTAAGAAGTACAAGTGTGACATTTGTTCAAAAACATTTACTGTAAAAAGCAGTTTGTCAAAACATAAATTAATACATGCTAATATTAAGAAGTACAAGTGTGATATTTGTTCAAAAACATTTACTCAAAGCAGCAGTTTGTCACAACATAAATTGGTACATGCTGATATTAAGAAGTACAAGTGTGATATTTGTTCAAAAACATTTACTCAAAAAAGCATTTTGTCACAACATAAATTAATACATGCTGATATTAAGAAGCACAAGTGTGATATTTGTTCAAAAACGTTTACTCAAAAAGGCAATTTGTCACGACATAAATTATTACATTCTGACATTAAGAAGTACAAGTGTGATATCTGTGCAAAAACATTTACTCTGGCGGCATATGATTTGTCACGACATAAGTTAATACATTCTGATATTAAGAAGTACAAGTGTGATATTTGTTCAAAAACATTTACTGTAAAAAGCAATTTGTCAAAACATAAATTAATACATGCTGGTATTAGGAATTACAAGTGTGATGTTTGTGCAAAAGAATTTATTCAGTCATCCCATTTGACAAAGCATAAGTTAATACATGATGACAATAAGAAGTATCAGTCTGATATTTGTTCAAAAACATTTACTCGGGCATCCAATTTTCATGACATAAATTAATTAATACATGCTGGTATTAACTATAAGTGTGATGTTTGTGCAAAAACATTTACTCACTCTAGCCAATTGTCAACACAAAAAATTTGTTCGTGTCATTCTCAACACATAAAAAAGTAAGTAATTAAGAAGTACCAGTGTAACATTTGTACAAAAACGTTTACTCTGGCATATAGATTGATATAGATTGGCATTATGATATAGATCGTAAATTAGTGCATGACATTAAGTAATACCAATGTGGTATTTGTTAGAAACGTTCGCTCTGGGAAGCATTTTGTCACAACATAAACTAAGCCATTCTACAGGGTAAGTCAAAAAGTAAAGGCAAATTTTATTTTCCCTGCTCCAGTGGATGGCAGCACTGACTGAACAATGACATATCATAACCTCAAAGTTTTTTTGTTCTTTAGCTGTGTTGTTTCAGTGCTCAGCTCCATTCGTAGTGATTTCAGGGCATTTTATTATGAGTGCCCCATTGTCCGTGTGCACCAAGGAAGAAATGAGGGGAGTGGTACGTTTTCTGCACTCTGAAGGGACTAAACCTGCGGATATTATTCGCAGAATGCAGCAGCAGTACGGTGAGAGCTGTCTTAGTGAACGCAAAATTTATGAGTGGATAAATCGCTTTAAAAATGGTCATGTATCTATCTGCGATGAAGAGTGTTCAGGTAGGCCATCCACTTCGAAGACGGACAAGAACATCGAGACAGTTGAGCAAATGATTCATGATGATCGTCGTGTCAAAATTGATGATATTGCGCATGCGTTGAACATTAGTCACGGTTCAGCAGTTGCAATCATCCATGAATCACTAAATTATCGCAAAGTGTGTGCTCGTGGGTACCACATTGACTGACAGACCAGCACAAACAGAAACGTTTGGAAATTTCAAAATCACATTTAAGGCGTTTAGAAGAGGACGGAGAAGTTTCTCAGTCGCATAGTAACCGTTGATGAGACGTGGGTCCATCACTTCGAACTACAGAGTAAGCGGCAGAGTATGGTGTGGAAACATCCATCCTCACCTACAGCAAAAAATTCAAAAGACAAGTTTCTGCAGGAAAGTTGATGACAGTGTTTTGGGATATGAAAGGTCCACTTCTAATTCATTACACTCCTAAAGGTCAAACAGTGAATAGTGACAGCTACTGTGAGCTACTGCGAGATCTGAAACCCAAAATCAAAACAAAGAGGCGAGGAAAACTTTCGAAAGGTGTGCTTTTGCTTCAGGACAATGCCCGTCCTCATACTGCAGGGAAAACGATCCAGTGTATTTAAGATCTTGGTTTTGAGCTGCTAGAGCATCCGCCGTACAGTCCTGACCTAGCTCCAAGTGATTTTCACCTTTTTGGTCCGATGAAGGAGCACCTGCGTGAATCCAAGTTTTCGTCAGATGATGAGGTTGTGGAGGCGGTGCGCGAGTGGCTGTGCATGATGCCACAAATCTTCTTCCAGGATGGAATTACGAAGCTTGTCAAGAGATGGGCCAAGTGCATAGAAGTTGAGGGAGATTATGTAGAGAAATGTTACTTGTCATCTTGTTTTCACAATAAAAAGTTCCTTTTTAAAAATTTGCCCTTACTTTTTGACTTACCTTCGTAGTATTAAGTACCAGTGTAATGTTTGTACAAAAAAATTTACTCACGCATATAGTTTGACATCTCAAAATTAATGCATTGCAGTAAGAGGTACCAGTGTGTTGTTTGTGCAAAATCATTTACTCATGGATAATTTTTCATGACATGAATTAACACATGGCGTTAAGGAGGCCTGAGTGACAGTTTTACAACAAATTTTAATTAAATGCTATTAATGTTCAGAGTAGATTTTTCAGTTTATAAAATTATTTAAATCTTTGCTCTCAGTTTTAAAAATGCTATGTTGTAGATTATCTTTGTTGTTTTATAGGTTATTCTTTGTATATTGACAGTGTTTTTTGTGTTTACATAGTTTTGTATTTTGTTTATGTCTGTGAATGTCTTTATACTACTATTAATTGTATATCTATTTTGATGAGCTCCCTGGTCACTTCTAATATTTTAGTTTGTATTTCATTTGCAATACATTAGATTCATTTTATTTAGTTTATTCAGTAATTTAATGAAGTACATGTTTTTCTTTCACTATTCTGTTGCCATTTAGAGTTGTTTAATTCATTCTGCTGAATACTGCATTGAAACTTGACATTAACATTATGTTAGCTTTTCAAAACATTGGAATAGGTTTGGGGTTGTTTGGGAATAATTTAGAATTGTCACAAACCTAATTTAACAAGATGCACTAAGAAAGGCATAAATTCAGTCATAACATGACAGTAACATATATGTATAAAGGCACTAGATAAATGTTTGTAATCAAATTACTGTATCTGGGAACCAAACTAATTGAATTTGATAAAGAACATAAGAAAAATAAAATTTTAAATGTTAAAAGAATGCACAAAATAAAAATATCTGAAAAAGTAAATAGTTTATTTATTTATAAACTGTTAACTAGACTACTTATTTCCCACCTTATCTGTTTCTTCTCTTCCTCATTAAGTAATTTTTGTATCACAGCTTCACACTCAATAATTAATTTCTGTTGGTCCATTTCTGGCAGTGGCACATTTTTTTACCCTTTAGCTAACAATTCTTTCTCTTACCAGTATATACAACAGAAAAGGAGGTAATATGAAAAAAGAGAAAAGTATTACAACAGTGGTGAATGGACTGAAAATAAAATTGACAAGAATGAAATTATAGCCAATAAAACAGATAAAGAAAATATGAAGCTATTACTTAAGAAAAATGGTTACATAACCAAAGCTGAGAAATTTATTAGTGAGGGCCCTTGTCAGGAAATTAACTATGATTACACAAAATATGTTCTAAGCTAGGGTACACAGGTTGAAAGAAATATCGTTTATTAACACTTTGATCAGTGACAACTCGGTCAGTATGTCAGGATAGTGGACTTTTTTGAAATTTTGTAAAATGTAATTTAATGCAAAAATGTCAACTTTAATTATAGGCAAATTGATTAAAAATATATAAATAGTGTTAATTAAAATTTCCTACTTAGTTTTCTATGTGTGAAAAATCTTGAAGCACGGAAACTGGTAAATGGCAGCGTCACATTCTGTACACATCCAGTGAGTATCCTTTCTTTTTCTTTCTCCTTTGTTTGTATATTTGCAGACCTAGCAAGCTCTCTGAGGCCTTTGCTTCATTTCTGTTGGTGGAATTGGCTCCATGAAATGTCTAGCTGTCAGACACAGTGGATTAGTTGTCTTCTTTAACCTTCCAGGTTCTGAAGAAACCCTCATTGGTGTATATTTTTCTAATAGTTGTCTTTAATATTGGATCTGAACTGTTGCAGTTTCGTTTTTCTCCCAGTTGTTTCTTGGCACAAAATGTGTGCATGTAGCATATACATATCTGTCATGTGGAAAAAATTTCTAGTATCATTTCAGGGTTTTACAAGTACTATCTGTGAAGCTCATCTGCATATCACTTTTATCAACTAAACCCATATTGCTATTATACTGTACAACAAACAGTGGGTTTTTCACAGGTAGTCCAGTAATTCTGTCAATATAATTAGTTTCAACCATTTCTAGTTTTCAAATGATTGATAACATCGTTACATCCCTTTTGTCGTGCTATTTGTCAGCCAACAATATGCCTGTATGTTTCACTGAATAATCACTTTCTTCATTCTTTTTTGAAAATGTGGCATGTGTTTTCTATTTATTTTTGCTGTACCACATGCGCCAGTGCCTTTTTCATAAAGGTATTGAAACAAAGTGGAGCTAGTATACCAGTTATCAACATAAACTTCATGACCTCTGTTCAGATATGGTTCCAGAAGAGTAAGTACAACAGAACCTGTCATTCCAAGATTTTTATCAATCTATATTAGTATCTGATCCAGTATACAAAATAAAATCTAGTATGTAACGAGTCTTACAGTCACATAAAAAAAAACATTTTTATACCAAATTTATGCCTTTTGGGTGGAATTGTCTAAAAGAAAGTCTACCCTTCCACAGGACCAAACTTTCATCAATACAGAGGTTTTTAGAGGGGTTGAAGGAGTTTTTGAACTTTTTTCCAAGTGTTTCAAAAATGATTGTTATTTTGAACAATTTGTCACCAGCAATTTGGGCAAGATTGTTGTTGAAATGTAGCATTCTGAGTAACAAAAAAAATCTGTCCTGAGAAAAATTTTATGAAACAGTGTGGAAAAAAGTGGATCAGTTGTCCAATACTCATGAAGCCAATATTTTTTTATCTGTCCCATAAGAAGAACAGTAGCTATAAGTGGATATATTTCACTTATATTTGTGTCTGTCCAGTTATAAGGTTTGGATTTAGGTTTTATTCCAGCTTCTGTTGCTTCCAATTTTGATTTCACAAATATATATATATATATTGCAACAGAACACAGGATGATAAGCTATGTTGTTTGTATCAGAGCACATGGATGACGAGCATTTTCATGTTTAAATTGGTTTTATGTACTATTTTGTCTTTTAGCCATAAGTTTTGTATTTAGAAATGGATAAGCATGTAGGGTATACCAAACTCTTCGTAAAAAGGTGTTCTATATTGTCATGTATTTTTTGAGTGAATTTGTGCGGGTGTGATGTGTGATCGCGATATCTTCCGCGGTAATTAACCGATCAACGTGAAACTTTGACAATGAATTGTTTATGTAAAAAGCTCCAATTTATGTGTACTCTATGGTTCATAACTATTTTAAAAATATGGTTTTTTAAGTGAAGAAAAACTCAATTGTAACTCTTATCAATGATAGGGTAATAAAATTCGTAGATAATTTCCATGCAGGCTTTTGCTAAATTATACAAAGTTTTTCATGAAATTTGTATATCTGTTTGTTCCATCAATCATGTGACTTGGGCTTAGCCAATCAGAATACAGTAAATTCAGTAAGATTCATTCTTTGTAGAGTTAGGATGTGCACAGTTCTGGTTTAGCATCTGCAAAGGGGAAGTTGTGCCTGGTGAAGAGAGTTGTTCTCTTACGAACATTGAAATATATATAAAATAAACATTGGTAATTCTTAACGAAGTTTTGCGTTAAGAACCAAGTGGGTAAAATATTTAGATAAAAATTATAATATAATATAGTGCTGTTTTCGTGTAAGTTAAGATATCTGCTTAGGGAATTGAAAGACACTTCAAGATATCGTGGAAGGTGTACAGTAAATGCACCGCATTAATAAATACCCATATTAACCCTGAAATTAATAAAATATAAAGTATAAATTAATAATAAACTGTATGAGTGAAATTTATAATCATTGTGAGTGAACAATTTATGAAGAAATTAATGTTAGCAGTCAAACAATAACGAGACGCATTGAAATATCGCCGCTGGAGCCGCCGCCCGTAGAAGAGGATGACAAGACGAAGAGGACGCCAGGACGAAGAGGACACCAGGAAGGAGAGATGCTGTAGAAGAGGACGACAAGACGAAGAGGACGCCAGAACGAAGAGGACACCAGTAAGGAGTGACGCTGAAGAAGAGGACAGGAGCGACGAGAGGAGAGGAGGATGTTGCAGCAACCAAGTAAAATCGATTTATATTATCGAACAACACAAACTATTATTTCTATTATCAATACATGACAATTTATGATACAATACACATCTTTAAAAAACTATTGTGTGTATAATAAATCATTTTTCATCTCCTCCATAATAGACTTGTTTGTGATTTGTACACACTCACTATATCCTTGTTAGTATAATAAAATTTGATCTGTTGCATAGGGATATTTGGCGCTGGCCAACGTTGGGCTCGATTTTTTTTGCATTAGTTTTAAAAAAAGAAATATTATTTTGAATGTGTAGAGACTAAATTCATTGAACTATTTGTATGTGCTGTTCTGTGTAATCAGGGGGTGTAGATAAAAGGTTGAATACTCCCTCTTATCAGATATTTGAACAATAGTAGTAAATTATCTATGTGGAGATTGAATTATTATGTGTATTTATGTTAGATTAAGCTTGTTTACATTTGATTGAGATACTGGACTATAATAATAAATAACAAACTGACAGTTATTCGTAAAAATATGTATTAAAAATATTGCCGTTACTATAAATAAAAAAATATAATATTTATTAAATTTATAAAAAAATAAATAATCAGTAAGGCCGAATCATAAGAATTACAGAATACATTGGCGGCATTATTGGCAAATATGCAGAAGCTGTCCGAAGAAAGTAAAGCAAATTGCAGAAAATGTCTGACGACAATAAAGCAATTAAAGAAGAAATTAAATCTAGTAAAGATGAAGCAGCAAAACAAAATAAGTCACTACACGATGAGAATAAAAGAATCTATACAGCCATCCATGACCAGGCAAAACAAAATAAACAACTTTTAGAGTCAACCGAAAAAAGTATAGGTAAAAAGGTAGAAATAATTCGCAGCAATATTGAGACCGCTTTAGAAGCGAACAATTCTCGCATCAGTGAATGTGAAGCTAAAATCACGGGGATAGAGGAAAGAGTAGTTCAACACACATATACGGTAAGTGAGCTTGTAGCTGAACAAGATCAGCAGATACAAGAATTGAAACAACAGCTGACCCGACTCCAGAGTACCTCGACAACAGCAAACCAGACCACGTTCATCTATAGAACTTTAGAAGAAAACAATTCGCAAGTAAAATTCTTTGGCAGGAGTCAAAGAATCCGATTTATTTCCTGAAATACTGCCAGCGAGACATGGACGCAATAGGCGACACCCTGAGTGAGATGGATAAAATAAACTACGTAGTCAGAAGATTAAAGGGTACTGCAGCTGAGTGGTTCACAGTAGTACAAGATAAAATAGTTACATATCAAGATCTGGTACAACATTTTAAGGCGAGATACTGGAACAGCGAAATATAGCAGAAAATACGGGTGCAACTGGAGTTTGGTAGGTATTCCAGTTTAAAAGGGTCTAAAGAAAATTATTTACTCCAACTCATATCTCATGCGAAGTATTTTGAACCACAAATGTCAGAGCCAGAGATGGTTAATAAATTAGCTCATCGTTTCGGACGCGGTATTCAAATCGCTGTAATTACACAAGGTATTAAATCATTGGAAGAACTACTATTGTTAACCAAATGGGATAATGTTGACAGTCAAAGTAACAGTAATAATAATAGTGAACCGGCTTGTAAACAATTCCAGCCGCAACAACCACAAAAACAACAACAACAAACGCAACCACAACAATTTAAAAACAAACCAAATTTCCAAAAGTTCAATCAAAGTAATGTATCGGCAATTAATAAAACATACCATATCAAACAGCAGTATCAAAAATCTCATGTTAACAAGACTAGCGATAAGAATGTATACATTGCTTCAGGCCTATATTCTGAATATATTAAAGATGAATTGAAGTATAGTAATTATGTTAATGATTATGTGGAACATGTTAGAAATAAGAGTGATAATGATACGGTTGTGGGCGCGAAAATTAACGGATGTGTCGGTAATATATTATTCGATACTGGGGCTCAAATTTCTCTAATCAGTAAGGAATTTATCGACGAACACAGACACCAATTTAAAAAAACACCAATCTTACCTGTCAACAATGCAATTGTCACGACAGCCACAGGTGATTCACAAACTATTAATGAGCAAGCACTTATCACAATAAATTCACAAGGGATGGAAATGGAAATACCCGTTTTTATAGTCAAAAATCTAGTGTACGACGTTATAGTAGCACTGACACATTAAGGAAAATACACGCTAATTGATTTTACTAATAAAACGCTAGAATGCATAGTTAAAAATACACAACATACAATTAACCTGGGTCATACACACAATACTGTAAGGCAATGTGGGCAGAATGCTATGCTACAGAAACCAGCTGTTTATTGCATGGATAAGATAACGAGCCATGGGCAGTGCACGGCCGATAAGCAGACAGCTGGTCAAGAGAATCAATTACATAATAATTTAAGTAAACATAAATCGATTTTTAAAATTCTAGCAGTCAAGTATACATTACCAGATGACGTAAGAAATAGATTAAAATTTATAAATCTTGAACAACAGAAGGACGCAAAATTAAGAAAAATTAGTGAAGAAATACAAAGGCAAGACAACCCGAAATACAGAATCGACAGGGAGGTACTGTATAAAATAATCGATGGTCAATGGAAGATTACGGTTCCTGATGATCTCATTGTAAATTTAACGTGGGCTTGTCATGAAGGTCTTGCTCATGCTGGAGCTTATAAATGTTATTTGGCAATAAGAGAAGACTTCGTATGGTTGAACATGACAAGGAAAGTTAAGTCTATTTTGCGAACATGTCACATGGTCAATGTCAATGTCGATGGTCAATGGAAGATTACGGTTCCTGATGATCTCATTGTAAATTTAACGTGGGCTTGTCATGAAGGTCTTGCTCATGCTGGAGCTTATAAATGTTATTTGGCAATAAGAGAAGACTTCGTATGGTTGAACATGACAAGGAAAGTTAAGTCTATTTTGCGAACATGTCACATATGCCAGACAGCTAAATACCCAAATCAACACACCTATGTGGAGATGGGTAACATCGTTACCAAGAATAAGAATGATCTACTGTGTATCGATTTTTTAGGTACGCTATCACGTGCTGCAAGGGGTATGAAGAACCTGGTTGTTTGCACAGATGCATTTTCTAAGAACGTAAGTTTATATGCAATTGAACGGCCTACCACGATGGCAGTATTAAATGTTGTATTAAATAAATACATTCCTAAATATGGTCCAGTGAAGAAAATTCTATCTGACCAGGGTAAGCAATTCACCAACAAGAAGTGTCCGAATTAGAGAAGCACAATATACAGGCAGTGTTGACAGCAATACGGAAACCGCAAGGTAGCCTCGCCGAAAGGGTCAACAGGGAATTAGGGCGTCTGTTTCGCACTTATTGTAATACCAACCAGAGTAGGTGGCCAGATTATCTCGAATTTTTCGAGGCGTCCATCAACGGGAATTACAATGACACGACAGGATTTACACCTAACGAACTACAAACCGGGGAAATGCCAAAGCGTGTCTGGGATGGGTGCATCAGGAGGATTGCAATGCAGAATTTGCTTATTCCAAATTTGGTTAAAAAGATAAGAGGCAAGGAGACGCATTAAAAAGTATGTTCCGAAGAATGGACGGAGAAATTTAATGCGGATCACAAACTGGTAACATTCAAAACTGGCGAGAAGGTACTCTTGCATGCTTTAAATGTTGGCCACAGGGAAGATAATACGGCAGCAAAATTCTTTAGATTATACAACGGTCCATATATTTTATCGGAACAAGTGGGTAAAAATACATACACTGTCACAAACCCGAATACTAACAGAGTGATAGGGAAGTTCCATGCATCATCCTTAAGAAAATATGTTAAGGATAATTAAACCTAAAATGCCAGGATATAGGTAGAATGACTGGTAGGAAATTGTATAAAAATATGTGTAAAGTAAGAATAATTGTGATCATGTTGGAAAAATGTATGGATGAACGGTAATATACCTAGATATAGCCGAATGACGTCAGAAGTGTGATACGCTTATCTGTGTGCAGGAAGGTTGTTGATATCTAGCCATGTGCGTTTGTGTGTTTACATTAGGGCTGTCAAAGTGACAGTTGAGGAATGTGTTTGATAGAAGCTATTCAGTTATTTTGATTTTTGAAGTTATTATGTTATTATTTGGATGATTATTATTATTGGGAAAAAGGTGATGTCAATTTAGGTTAGAAAAAAAAAAGAAAAAAAAAATTTTCTATTCCATATAAACAATTTTTTTTTACACGTGGTGGGGTTAATCCTGCAATGGAACACAGGATGATAAGCTATGTTGTTTGTATCAGAGCACATGGATGACGAGCATTTTCATGTTTAAATTGGTATTATGTAATATTTTGTCTTTTAGCCGTAAGTTTTGTATTTAGAAATGGATAAGCATGTAGGGTATACCAAACTCTTCATAAAAAGGTGTTCTATATTGTCATGTATTTTTTGAGTGAATTTGTGCGCGTGCGATAACATGTGATCGCGATATCTTCCGTTGTAATTAACCGATCGACGTGAAACTTCGACAATGAATTGTTTATGTAAATAGCTCCAATTTATGTGTACTCTACGGTTCATAACTATTTTAGAAATATGGTATTTTAAGTGAAGAAAAACTCAATTGTAACTCTTATCAATGATAGGGTAATAAAATTCGCAGATAATTTCTATGCAGGCTTTTGCTAAATTATACAACGTTTTTCAGGGAATTTGTATATCTGTTTGTTCCATCAATCATGTGACTTGGGCTAAGCCAATCAGAATACACTAAATTCAGTAAGATTCATTCTTTGTAGAGTTAGGATGGGCACAGTTCTGGTTTAGCATCTGCAAAGGGGAAGTTGTGCCCAGTGAAGAGAGTTGTTCTCTTACGAAAATTGAAATATCATATATAAAATAAACCTTGGTAATTCTTAACGAAGTTTTGTGTTAAGAACCGAGTGGGTAAAATATTTAGATAAAAATTATAATATAATATAGTGCTGTTTTCGTGTAAGTTAAGATATCTGCTTAGCGAATTGAAAGACACTTCAAGATATCGTGGAAGGTGTACATTAAATGCACCGCATTAATAAATACCCATATTAACCCTGAAATTAATAAAATATAAAGTATAAATTAATAATAAACTGTATGAGTGAAATTTATGATCATTGTGAGTGAACAATTTATGAAGAAATTAATGTTAGCATTCAACCATAATAACGAGACGCATTGAAATATCGCCGCCGGCCGTAGAAGAGGACGACAAGACGAAGAGGACGCCAGGATGGGAGCGACGAGAGGAGAGGTGGACGTTGCAGCAACCAAGTAAAATCGATTTATATTATCGAACAATACAAACTATTATTTCTATCATCAATACATGACAATTTATGATACAATATACATCTTTAAAATACTATATTGTGTGTATAATAAATAATTTTTGTTACTTAACGCTTGCCGTCGTCTTTCTTTTACCTCTGTAAAATATTGGAGTGTGTCAGAGTGTAACTTGTGTATGTGTGTCTTACCAATTCATCCTCGCACGGTAATGTAACTCACGATGCTTGAGTCCGTAGCGAACGTACGGATAACCAGGTATCGTAGTCCCCGATCTGAGGTTCACTAGTAGTGTATAATTCCCGGGTGGCGCCAAATTGTTTATTTAAAACAATCAAAACTGTCTTCTTATCCGCGATTTACTCAAACGGTGTGAAGGATTCAATTCGTCCCGCCGTTTCTCGATTTGTATAATCGAGCTGGCAGTTACAGTATTCGCTACTTGAGCGCTAGTTATCACGTCAAAGACGTATGCTGTAAATTATAATTTTAAGAATACACTTTCCTACTGAAAATAAAACACATTTTAACATACACAGTATTGATTTATTAGCGATTTGATATTAATGTTTCATAGACACAAGCTATATTTGATTTCTTATATAAATTTTTGCACTGGTTATTTCTTTATGAGACGTTCTCTCACAGGGTTTTACAATCGAATTTGAACGTAACTAAACATACAGTATGGCGTTCTATCACACAAGTCAACCAATATTTTCGTTCAAATTTTGTGGGATCTTTTGATCACGTTAAAAGGCTCAGATGCAATTACAATAATAAAAATACACAACCTTACAATGTTTCTACTTAAGTATTGTAACGTGTAACTATAAATGGTTTGTTGAAGTGTAGTACAAGTGTTTTAAAAGTTCGTACATTAATACTAGGTTAGTTTTATAATTTAACAAATTTTCAGTGTCTTAATATTCTTATTTAATCTTTGAAAGAGAATAAAATTGATTCAGTGGTATTTCATAATATAGTGAGAAATATTCAAAGTGCGTTATTTCGGAAGTTGAGATAATTTATTGGATACTTAACAGCTTTGTAGCATGTGATTACTCTGTTGGTCGGAAATGAAGGAATGTGGCTGCAATATAATTCAGTTTTCATTTATTCGGGCTTCGGGCATCTTTTTCAAAGTATTTTGATTCATTTATTCACTTCGTCTTGAAATAAAACGTCTTCTCCATCAGGTAATTGTGTTCAGTGATAGTCAGACTCCTTCTCGTTCAATTTTGATAAGTTAATTTACTTTTAAAACATTTTAAATATGAAAATAGGTTGTTCTGAATTCTGGCGTCTGTTTTACTTGAGCGTCACTTTCTGAGTAATCATATTCAACGGTAATTACCTCTTCAACCGTCGTTTCCATGGTTACCCCATTATTCTGATTGGGCGAGCTTGACATAAATCCATTGTTATCAAAATTTGAATTCCTTTCAAATCTTCCTGTATCTTCTGACTTCCTTCCTTCTCTTATTTTCCTTCTTAATTATTAATTATTAGCACTGTCATTTGTATTTTCTCACAAAGATTATTTTGGTATCCCACAATATTGGGTTTTTTCATGTTTTCTAAGTTTACAATTAATTTAATATTTACTAATTACATTTCTCTGTTTATATAACTCCTTATTTTAATATTTTGTTTTTAATAATATGTACCATTCATCCTTGGTTCATTAGTCACTTTGGATTTGTTAATTACTTGGCTATTTTCATACAATTAGTATTTGTTTGTTTGACCGTTAGGCCTGTTTCAAGTCTAAGTCGCCATTACTGGTTTTTGATTGTTTCATACACATTATATTTCATTTATTCCTAGATCGTTATTTTGTTTTTATAATTAGGTTTATTGTCTATGGAGGTGTTTTGGTTCAGTCTTTGTGTGTTTTTTGTGTGTAACAACTGTGTTATTAAATATTTCTTGCTAATTATTTATTAACAGTTTTCTCTCTTATAACTCAAACATTGTTTTCTTTCCTTATTTTAATTACTCTGCCAATGTCAATAATATGGCTATTAATTACTATTTATTTATCATATAACATATAACATTTAGGCTTATGTTTGGGATAATTACCCAATCCATCTCCTATTCATAAACAATTGTTTATACAATTAATTAACATTTATTATTTAATATGGGTGTACAATTCATTACTTCTTATTTATTGTTTGGGTGATAAACAATCTCACCTCTACTGAACTCGTTTCATTACTCTCCCCTTATAACATGGGTATTTACTTAAGGTTATTACATACTTATTTTCTAAAACTCTTTGCTTTCCCTTCCATGTTAACATCATCTTATTACTTTTTCTTGTGATTCTCACCTTTAAATTCTACAGTACATTCGTAAGTTCTATAACAATATTATTTCATAAGTATTACAGTTAATATCACTCTTCAGTGTTCATTATTACTGAATCAATGTTCTATTTTAAATATTATTCATAATAACTTTATTAAATGTTATTATTCACTCTTAAATCTTAAACATTGGTTATTTTACTAAGTCTTTATCTTAGCCTTCTCTACTCTTACTATTTTTATTACTGACCATATTTTTATTTATTTATCACTGGCACTTTTTAAATTATTTGGTGTTCATTATAATTTACTTAGTGTTTCTTTTTCTATCATATCACTTTAGGGTAATTCACTTTCACTAGTTTAACTTCCGTTTACTTCTCACTATTTTACTCTCTTTCTCTACACATATTATATATAATTATTAATATCATGTCTTTCTCTATTAACAACTTAAATGTATTCCTAACTCTTTGGCTAGTGTATTTTTAGCTATCGTTTTTTATTAATGACTATTTACAATTGTCATTCAATCAATACTAACATTCATTAATTATTTTGGTTCTTAATCGGTTTCATTTTCTTTATTATTTTTGATTACATTAATTCTCCCTTCTCTAATTTTTTATTCCTTGTCTGGGTTTTCTTGACGTGTTTCATTTTGTTTTCTTCATCGTTGGTTTGTTCTCTCTTTGTTTTCATTTTTCTTCTCCTCCACTTCTCTTCTTGTTTACTTTATTTTGGTTTCTTAACTGGCCAATCTCTGGGGTTGGGTCAATGTCGTTTGTCTGTCAGTCTAGTCGTTGAGTTTCTTTAATAATCACTTTTGGTTTATAATTCTTTCTCCTTTCTTAATTACTTTTTATATATTTTTTACTCTCCACATTATTTATTTATTCAAATATAGTATTATTTAGCATTTTTTATACATACTTATTGTTATCAAAACTGATCTGAATTTGGCGATGTTATATTTTTTATCTCCTCCATAATAGACTTGTTTGTGATCTTTACACACTCACTATATCCTTGTTAGTATAATAAAATTTGATCTGTTGTAATATGCATAACACATATAAAATCAGTATGATTTTTTTTCATTTAGTGAAAAAAGCTTCATCTCTTTGGCATAGAAATATTGTGAACCTCACCGTTTTGCTTCATTTCATACTTGTATGGAATCTGCATATGCACAGAATGAAGTATTCAGCACCAAAAAGTGGCTTTGTACTCGTATACTCCTAACACTTGTACTCGTTTACTTGTTGTTTATTTGTGTATCCATAATACTCCTAATACTGGTATACTCATTTACTTGTTGTTCCTTGTGTGTCCATAGTACCCCTAATACTTGTAGTACTCGTTTACTTGTTATTTGTGTACTCGTTAGTTGCGTAGGGGAATCCCATGACTCGGAACTGTGAGGCCATGAATAACAGGTATTTCAACTTTTCAGTCACAGTTACATCCATTCCACAAAAATATCAATCCAAAATACCTGTTACAGGTATATCGGCCCACCTCTCGAAAAGGTTGCTTTTTCTATGATCTGCACAAAAATAGAGTATTATTGAAAAAACGAGTACCCCTTTACTTCGAGTTAGTTTTGTATTACGTGGATTTCACAAAAAGCGAGATCGGTTAGTATTTAGGTTAGTTTGCATGTTAACCTAACAATGTAAACTTTTTCTTATTTACATAAAAAAATACCTTATTTACCGCATACACAGGTAAATTAGACATGGATCCCACTTAGAAAATGAAAAACCCACGTTTTACATTATTTGGATCCCATAATTGCTTTTTTGGAAATTTTTTCTAATTCTTCATGAAATTAGTTTTGATCTGTAGTTTACCTAGAAACACAACAAATGTGGTTTTTGCAAGTTTTGTGGATGCCAGAGCACAGGTAGTCACAGGTAGAACTATTAAATCATATTTTTAAATACATGCCAGAAGTTCCTGCCTGGGCTAAAGGACGCAATTTTGAGGGCTTGGTATCAAACTATTAAACATTATAATAAAAATTATGTAATAATTGATATATCATATGCTAATGAAGTCCCCTAAACACAATCTGTTAGTGGATTGTCACTGTCCAAATGTAAATATCATCACTTCATGTTTTTCTTTATATCAAAGTCACGCTTTGATTTTTTAGAAACGTTTTACCTGCTCCCATCTTGTGACTTTACGTTATTCCTACCTATGAATGCTTCATAACATTCAATCCATCTTCAGGCAGCCTAAACTTTATGTAGAAGGGTACATGTTAACACAAGACACCCTAAGGCTATATGTAACTTCTTTTGAAATATGTGTAACAATTTATGTTATTTTATGCTCAAAACAGTACATTCCCCAAAGGTGGTGCAAACTTCAGGAAATGATTCTACTCGTTCAACTGAAGGGAAAATTTCAAATTAACATATACAAAAAAAACGTTTTCCATCTACGAGTGTTTTTTTTTCTCAATAACAGTACCCGCACTCATTTTATTCACTTATTGGCATCGATATGTAGTGAATACTACATACCGTATAATTTTAGTTAGTAAATTGTAATGGGTCTAAGTTTACATGAATGTTATTGGGTAATTTTATAAATTTTATAACATGTGCATATGAGGTCCCTTTGAGGTGAGACGATAGCCAGTAAATATTTTCGTGACCATGTATCGTTATGCAGTTTATTTGTAGTCAGTGATTAATAACGGAGGAATATTGTTGACAAGAAACGGTTAATTACGAGTTAAAAAGGTGATACAAAACTCAGCGGAACGTTACAGTACTGAGGACGAGACAAATAGCGGGGAGCGGGGTGAACCAGTTTGAAGACGAAACAAATGGAAATTGCTAACACTGAAAAGTCAGTCGACCACCATCTTTTGCACAGTGTAGCAGCAAAAAAGTTACATAACATAATCGCGAGCGCCCGCATACAACAAAGATGTGAATCTTTCTATATATTTCAAAGTGAAACTGTATTTGGCTAAATATTCATCAATAACAGTAATTAATTAAAGAAATTGACAGTTCGGCAGTGACACGTAAAAATGTAAAAGTGGAAACAGTGCATGCCACGAGGAGACGTCCCGTGTGGTGAAATTCTACGCAGCATAATCAAGGGAAGTTCAAGAAGCAATTTCAACAATATGTATACCATTTCAACATTTTAAAATACTGGCTTTTTCCTAAATTATAAAGTTGAGCTCAACAAAATCAAAAAATAAGTAAATGTGTATGTTTGTGTGAATGAAAAATTATGAAAATAGGCCTAACAAGAAGTGTTGAGTTTGCATAATCTTTTATATACGTAGTAGTATTTTGATGTCGTAGTTTATTGAAAATCAGTTTTACGCCTTAAGGCGGAATAAGTGTGTTCATGATTTTTTTATGTTTTCGAGAGAAAATAAATAATGTTATATTTTACTTGATATACGCATTTTGTTATTTGTATTTGCCCACTGTTCTCTGCCTAAGTATACTAAACGAATCCCTGGACTAAACATTACATATAATTATATTCATTTAATTATTAATAACCGATAAGACTTCAGTTGACGTCTGAAAAGGTACAAATTTTAATAGTCAATTACTGAGTAAGACTACAAAATAGAAATCATGAAAATGTATTTGCGTATGTTATAAAATAGTTTGTTGACGATTGCAATATGTTTCATTGTCATTTCTTATGAAAAATATTCCTAGCAGTAATATAACTCTGATGTGTGCCTATGATCCCAAAAGTTGGTGTTGTTAGGTTAACTTGCTAACTAAGACACAGGGAAACCAATATGCCTATAAAATAATACTCGCTTTTTGTGAAATCCAGGTAAACAAACCAACTCGGAGTAAGGGGGGGTACCTGTTACTATACATGTCTTCTTTTCTGTGGTAGAACTCGTTTTCCACTAATACTCGTTTTTTCACTAATACTCAGCTTTTGTGCAAATCACTGAAAAAGCAACCAACTCAAACGAATTCCAGATGCTATACATGACTCCAATTTTTTGTTTCACAAAAAATTTGGTTCCAATGAAGTTTACAAGATTTTAGTGAATATTGACCACATAACAAATAAAAAATCTTGTTTTCATTTGTTAATAATGTTGTTTTTTGTTTTAATCTTACTATTCAGAAATAATTGTATTTTTCATTTTACAATTTCTATTGTTTTCTACTTTGTTTTTTGTTTTTAATGTTTCTCTCTTTCAAGCATGTAGACACATTAAACGTCACATATTTTCTAATCATGGCTTTTATTTCATTAAACAGTAAGCTAAAACCCAAAAACCATTATTATCTAACCTCAAAAATGAAAACAACACATATTTTTGCTTTACATTAAGACATGGAACCATTTACAATTATTACACTTCTTCTTCTTCACATCGTAGTATATCAATACAATCACATCTTCAAAACATCGAAAATGTAGTGCGTGTATGGAAATTGGGACAGTGGTTTATTTCTAATCAATAAGTGCTGAAGGTAGTGAAGCGTGAAGTTGACATCTTGTATACATAGTCTATGTACTATTGCTTATAAGGACAAAACAAATCAAAAAATTTATTTTGATAATTTTCAAAATGGTGAATGGTAAAAAATTGTAATTTCAAGTTTTACAAAAAAAATGTGGTGCTTATAACCATGGCAATTTTGTGGTGACAAAAGTGGTGGAATTCATGGCTGAAATATAGACAATGAAGAGGGTTATTGTTTGCAGGTGTAAAGTAACGCAAAGTTAAGACTTTCAAGTTTCCTAATCCACGCTTATCAGGACGCTTAACAGAAGTGGAATCAACTGAGATCAACATAATAAGAAATGTTTAATTTGTAAATAAGTAAAATAGTCTTTAACTTATTAGGTCAGCATACCATTAGTATCAGAAGGTTTTCCATAATATACCCATTTCTTTAGCATTTTTTCCTTCCATGTCAACCTCTTTGCATCTGGTGTTGGTTGCTGGATGAGGACCTTTTCAGAAACTATGTATTAACATACTCATCAGGGTTAAAAATGATCAAAGGAGGCCCAACAGTACTAATAAGAAGGTTTTTCACATACTTCCAATTAGCAGGGATGATCTTTGCTAACTTAACTTTGCTAAAGTTATTTATCGAAAGTTTCCCGACACCCACTGTTACGGGTGTAAAATCATAAAATTTATTGTGGGAAACTACACGGAATGCGATTTGTTCACTCATGTAACGGGGCCAAAAAGAGGGGTTTTTATTTTATTAAAAAATCATAAATTTGTTTTCCATCTGTGTGGCCAGTCACATGTTAAATAAAAGTTTCGTCAGACAAAGGAACAGTGGTGTGAAGTTGAACGTAGTCGGGACAATGGAATGCAAGGTGTGACCAGAGAATGCAATTGAATTCCAAGAACTTCAGTGCTGTGTGATGCACGCAAACGCACAAACACCAGCGGTGCACACAGACGACGCTCGGACCAAGACGAACCAAAATGGCTTTTGTAAAATTTGTTTGCCATGCGGTCGGGATGGTGACGGAAGTTTAACAAGACCATGCCTATCCGAGTCATACGACGAAAGGCAGTGAAATTTTGTCAACGCTTTGGGAACACTCACAAACCATGTTCCCGGTGCCACTACTAACATTTTGCCACACGAAGGCTGTGAACGACGGCGTAATTTGGTAGACGAAGGGCAGCGATTTCCGCCCGCATGTAAAAAAGTCAGTCTTCACTCACGCTTCGCCTGGCCAGGCAGAATACCAACCGTGGTCCATCAGTAAATTTTTCAAACATTAAGTAAAAGAACAGTGTAGTGGTGAAACAAGTTCAAAATGAACCATGCGGATCTGATTTAATTAAAGAAGAAAAAAATATGAACTCATAAACTTTCGGACAACTAAAAGAGGACTTTGTGCGGGACGCGCCACAGGTCAGGGGAGATGCCGCTACAACACGTAAACGTATTCACTCAAAAAATTTTAATGATTGGCTAAATTAAATAAATGGGGGGGTAAAATGGAAAGAATGTGAGTGCGAGCAGGCTGGGCTGCTTTATTTAATCTAAGGTACCTATTTTTAACTTTTGATGTCAAGAGTTTAGATTAATTAAGCAAAAGGGAAACCATTCAGATATTAGAGATTTCTTGCAGTCTCCAGATTAGATTCCTCACCAAATCGGACATCTACAGCATATATTGGACAGTATGGCTATTTCTCGAGTGAATGTGAAAGAGGCTTCTCTCAATTGAACGTGACTGTCACTCTGCAAAGATCATCCCTGCTAATTGAAAGTATGTGAAAAACCTTCTTATTAGTACTGTTGGGCCTCCTTTGATCATTTTTAACCCTGATGAGTATGTTAATACATAGTTTCTGAAAAGGTCCTCATCCAGCAACCAACACCAGATGCAAAGAGGTTGACATGGAAGGAAAAAATGCTAAAGAAATGGGTATATTATGGAAAACCTTCTGATACTAATGGTATGCTGACCTAATAAGTTAAAGACTATTTTACTTATTTACAAATTAAACATTTCTTATTATGTTGATCTCAGTTGATTCCACTTCTGTTAAGCGTCCTGATAAGCGTGGATTAGGAAACTTGAAAGTCTTAACTTTGCGTTACTTTACACCTGCAAACAATAACCCTCTTCATTGTCTATATTTCAGCCATGAATTCCACCACTTTTGTCACCACAAAATTGCCATGGTTATAAGCACCACATTTTTTTTGTAAAACTTGAAATTACAATTTTTTACCATTCACCATTTTGAAAATTATCAAAATAAATTTTTTGATTTGTTTTGTCCTTATAAGCAATAGTACATAGACTATGTATACAAGATGTCAACTTCACGCTTCACTACCTTCAGCACTTATTGATTAGAAATAAACCACTGTCCCAATTTCCGTACACGCACTACATTTTCGATGTTTTGAAGATGTGATTGTATTGATATACTACGATGTGAAGAAGAAGAAGTGTAATAATTGTAAATGGTTCCATGTCTTAATGTAAAGCAAAAATATGTGTTGTTTTCATTTTTGAGGTTAGATAATAATGGTTTTTGGGTTTTAGCTTACTGTTTAATGAAATAAAAGCCATGATTAGAAAATATGTGACGTTTAATGTGTCTACACGCTTGAAAGAGAGAAACATTAAAAACAAAAAACAAAGTAGAAAACAATAGAAATTGTAAAATGAAAAATACAATTATTTCTGAATAGTAAGATTAAAACAAAAAACAACATTATTAACAAATGAAAACAAGATTTTTTATTTGTTATGTGGTCAATATTCACTAAAATCTTGTAAACTTCATTGGAACCAAATTTTTTGTGAAACAAAAAATTGGAGTCATGTATAGCATCTGGAATTCGTTTGAGTTGGTTGCTTTTTCAGTGATTTGCACAAAAGCTGAGTATTAGTGAAAAAACGAGTATTAGTGGAAAACGAGTTCTACCACAGAAAAGAAGACATGTATAGTAACAGGTACCCCCCCTTACTCCGAGTTGGTTTGTTTACCTGGATTTCACAAAAAGCGAGTATTATTTTATAGGCATATTGGTTTCCCTGTGTCTTAGTTAGCAAGTTAACCTAACAACACCAACTTTTGGGATCATAGGCACACATCAGAGTTATATTACTGCTAGGAATATTTTTCATAAGAAATGACAATGAAACATATTGCAATCGTCAACAAACTATTTTATAACATACGCAAATACATTTTCATGATTTCTATTTTGTAGTCTTACTCAGTAATTGACTATTAAAATTTGTACCTTTTCAGACGTCAACTGAAGTCTTATCGGTTATTAATAATTAAATGAATATAATTATATGTAATGTTTAGTCCAGGGATTCGTTTAGTATACTTAGGCAGAGAACAGTGGGCAAATACAAATAACAAAATGCGTATATCAAGTAAAATATAACATTATTTATTTTCTCTCGAAAACATAAAAAAATCATGAACACACTTATTCCGCCTTAAGGCGTAAAACTGATTTTCAATAAACTACGACATCAAAATACTACTACGTATATAAAAGATTATGCAAACTCAACACTTCTTGTTAGGCCTATTTTCATAATTTTTCATTCACACAAACATACACATTTACTTATTTTTTGATTTTGTTGAGCTCAACTTTATAATTTAGGAAAAAGCCAGTATTTTAAAATGTTGAAATGGTATACATATTGTTGAAATTGCTTCTTGAACTTCCCTTGATTATGCTGCGTAGAATTTCACCACACGGGACGTCTCCTCGTGGCATGCACTGTTTCCACTTTTACATTTTTACGTGTCACTGCCGAACTGTCAATTTCTTTAATTAATTACTGTTATTGATGAATATTTAGCCAAATACAGTTTCACTTTGAAATATATAGAAAGATTCACATCTTTGTTGTATGCGGGCGCTCGCGATTATGTTATGTAACTTTTTTGCTGCTACACTGTGCAAAAGATGGTGGTCGACTGACTTTTCAGTGTTAGCAATTTCCATTTGTTTCGTCTTCAAACTGGTTCACCCCGCTCCCCGCTATTTGTCTCGTCCTCAGTACTGTAACGTTCCGCTGAGTTTTGTATCACCTTTTTAACTCGTAATTAACCGTTTCTTGTCAACAATATTCCTCCGTTATTAATCACTGACTACAAATAAACTGCATAACGATACATGGTCACGAAAATATTTACTGGCTATCGTCTCACCTCAAAGGGACCTCATATGCACATGTTATAAAATTTATAAAATTACCCAATAACATTCATGTAAACTTAGACCCATTACAATTTACTAACTAAAATTATACGGTATGTAGTATTCACTACATATCGATGCCAATAAGTGAATAAAATGAGTGCGGGTACTGTTATTGAGAAAAAAAAACACTCGTAGATGGAAAACGTTTTTTTTGTATATGTTAATTTGAAATTTTCCCTTCAGTTGAACGAGTAGAATCATTTCCTGAAGTTTGCACCACCTTTGGGGAATGTACTGTTTTGAGCATAAAATAACATAAATTGTTACACATATTTCAAAAGAAGTTACATATAGCCTTAGGGTGTTTTGTGTTAACATGTACCCTTCTACATAAAGTTTAGGCTGCCTGAAGATGGATTGAATGTTATGAAGCATTCATAGGTAGGAATAACGTAAAGTCACAAGATGGGAGCAGGTAAAACGTTTCTAAAAAATCAAAGCGTGACTTTGATATAAAGAAAAACATGAAGTGATGATATTTACATTTGGACAGTGACAATCCACTAACAGATTGTGTTTAGGGGACTTCATTAGCATATGATATATCAATTATTACATAATTTTTATTATAATGTTTAATAGTCTGATACCAAGCCCTCAAAATTGCGTCCTTTAGCCCAGGCAGGAACTTCTGGCATGTATTTAAAAATATGATTTAATAGTTCTACCTGTGACTACCTGTGCTCTGGCATCCACAAAACTTGCAAAAACCACATTTGTTGTGTTTCTAGGTAAACTACAGATCAAAACTAATTTCATGAAGAATTAGAAAAAATTTCCAAAAAAGCAATTATGGGATCCAAATAATGTAAAAACGTGGGTTTTTCATTTTCTAAGTGGGATCAGAATACGTGGGACCAGAATCTCCAGTGGTTACAGATGGCGTTCAATTCGTCCCTTCATGAAAGCCATCGTGCCGTGCCTTTTGAGGTCATGTTTGGTTTCTCCCCCGCTCATCCCCTTGGTAATTTGTGGAAACTGGAGGATCTTCTTCCGGATTCGCCGAACGAGGGGGTCACTCACAGGTGGAAAGATGTGAGGAGAGCCCTGCTCCGATCGCACGAGCGCGTGCGGCGTCGCTATAACGCTGGGAGAGTCCCCAACCCTTTTAAGGTGGGCCAGTTAGTTTATTGCAGGAGCCACCCGCTCAGCTCTAAGGTGGAGGGTCGCGCTGCCAAGCTCTGCTATAGATGGTTGGGACCCTTCCGGATTTCTGAGTTTGTCTCGCCCGTCACTGCCAGCCTGGTGGGTCCGGAGGATGGGATGAAGGTGAGGGTGGCCCATGTGTCACATTTGAAGGCGTGTGCGCAGATGGAGCTTGCTTGAGAGGTGAATAGGTATTGTTTACCCCAGTTAGGAGTAGTTAGGGTCCTCGGGTTTGGTTTTCGGGGGGCTTCGCTGGAGGGATTGTGTTTTATGGTTTTACCTTTTAGCGTTTTATGGTTTTAAAGTTGTAGCTCCTCTCCTTTCCTTTCTTCTTTCTACTGCTTTAGGCCGTGGCCGCTCACACTCCCCGTATCTTCTACACTTACACACACCCAGCTACACACCCACACACACCTTGTCCTTCCTTCTGGTGTCCTTTCGTTTTCAACTTCCGCCTGGTTTTATCTTTTTATTGGTTTTTAGTCAGTCCCCGCTTTTCCTCCAGTGGTGGCAGTCCCAGTGTCGTCCAACCCGTTGGACTCCTTTTGTTGTGGGGGTGTGCCGTATCTGGGAAGTACGGCAAGTATTGGTTATATCAAAGCTGAGCTTTGGATCGGAGACACTCCCGCCACCTATAAGACGTTACGGCAACTCACGAAATTGTCATTATTGAATTGCGGCATAGATGCCGTCGTTGGATTGTGAACATTGACGCTATCTGTCTGAGACTGCGGCAACTGTACTTTTCGGTCCCGCTGCTTGGAGCGGCGTCTGTCATGGAATAGTGGCTGGTTGACTCACGTGGTAGGTTGACCTTTGGTTTTTTCCGTTGAGTTTGGGCCAGCTGGTTTGATCAGCTGTGGAGAGAGATGTTGTCTTGACTCGTGGGGTGGATTGTTGTCAGCTGGTATCATCAAGAGCTGTCTTGGAGCTCTGCGTTTGAAAAGTTTTTGTTTGATTTTTTTTTTAAGGCCTGAGTTTTTTTTAATTAATCATGGCAGGCTAAGAGTAAAGTGTGCCGACGGGGTCTCTCGGCCTGGCAACTAACCGTGGAAGAGATCAAGATGTCTTTATATGTGTGTGAGTATTGAGGAACACTGCACATGTGAGTATGCATGCACAGCACGTGTGCATGCACTATGAACAGGTATGAAAAGGTGAAAATTATTAACTTTTGCCGGGGATGCGCTGCTTGTTGTGGAGAAAAAAAAAAGAACAACAGTTGCTGAATTCTGGATAGTTTTTTTTTCTCTATATACTGGGAATATAATAGACAGGTTGCTACAGTCATTGCAAATTTTTGAACGCAAGTTTTCAATAAAAGAAAAGTCTGGTGAACCTTACTAGTTTCTTATGTGACTAGTTTCTTATTCGACCGTAATAGCTTATGTGCAAAATTTTTACCTACGAAAAAACACAAAAATAAAAAACTCAAGAAAATGTGTTAGGAATTGGCCAGTGGGCTCATTGGGTCGAGTGAAGCAAAATTCAGCCTTCAGCCGAGTTCCTTAAATGCTCATATTCAGTGTGTTCATATAAATGTCTTGTGTTTTAATTGTGGAAGCATGTAATTTCTAGTGTACCTTTTTTTACTATAATCTGTGTGGAACGTATATTGTGGCAGCCTTTTATTGGAACTTGTAAATCTGATTATGAAAAGAGTTGCAGATCACCTACAATTGTACCAATACATTGCCCTGTACTAGAACTGTAATTCTGAAGTATTCAGCCCATTAATAAAAATGACTGAACTGTTGTACAAGATGAAATTTTCACTATTTATATATTTATAATATTTGTATATTTATATGTTCATAATTTTTTTTAATTCTCTATCAATGTACAGTGACCTTTTAAAATTCTTTTGTAGATGTATATACTCATATTTAATTTCATTCTCTGTCCATTTACAGTCACTGTTGAAATTCTTTTGTATAAGTATATGCTCATAATTCCATGCACACAACATATTACATGGCTGAGAGATATATGTACCTGACTATTTGTTAGTTTTTTTTAATAAGGGTGCACTCTGAAATCTGCAAGCCTTTGGGCTACTCAAGTTTATGCAGGTTTAAGGAAAGTTGAGCACATGCACTTGTGAATTCCACACAGAGGGTATAATTACCTATCTTATGTTTCCATTATATTTTCCTAATTATATGATTCTCCTTTTTAATTTTTGAATGAGATTTCAGAGGGCGCATGTTGTTATGTAATATGATTGTTTAAATTGTTGTAGGATAGAATTGCTTGTTAATGCTTGTTAAATGGTTTATAAAATTGTTGATATTATTGAAAGTGTTTATAGTACAACCAGAGGGGGACTGAAAAAAAAAAGACTTAGTGTTATTAAATGTTATATTTCGAAAACCTCTGGAGTTACTCTTTGTACTTATCAATGTTAATGTATTTATTTCCAAATAAGGCAATTCTATGGGTGAAGGTAAAAAGGTGCATGTCAATGGTGATTTGCATGCCATGTAAGAATTTTAAATGTTTTACATATTTTATATAATTTTAATGGAATATTTTTTTAAATATTGAATTTTGAATATTTTGAAATTTAAATTCTGAATACGATGTCATATATTTTAAATATGTTATATATTTTATATATTCCTAATGGAATACTGTCACATAAAATATTGTATATGATTTATTATTTCGAAGGGAATCAATAAATTTGTAATTGTTGAATTTAAAACAAAAATCGAGGTCACCTCATTCGTCCAATTCCCCAATGGTTACTCAGCATGTGGACATTCTTCCACTAGGAGTCTCCTCCTAGTTCGAGTGAACAAGTGAGCCGGTCATCAAGGTAAGTTGTAGTTTTTTTTTAAATTTTTTGTGGATGTCAAACTTAGGAAATGTGTCAGATTTGTACAGTTGAAAATTTTGTTGTGACGTCATTGGTGATGAGCGGCTCAACAGATGCAGGTGTACTAGAAAATGTGGACTCCTAAAAACAAAATACGAGATAACGGACACTATAATGTTAACACAAAAAATTAAAAAAAGCTAAAACAATGTTAAGGAAAATATACCTGTTTCATATTCGCCTAGGTTTCATATTAACATCCATAAGAGGTTATTAATGCTAACATTTAATTGAGATAATTCATTCTGATGAACCAGTGACAACCCAACTAAGCAGAGAAGAAGGTTATGAGTTTGTGGCTGTTACTATGTTTGTTTTTGGCACCTGTAACTCTGAATTTGATGCACAGATTATAGTAATTATTGGTCAAACAACTCTCATCATCCAACACTATGGTATGCAATACCTCAGAAAAAAAACAAAGAGTAGATTAGATGATAGACAATATATTATCGAGTTCTCAAATAAAATAGATTTTTTGTTGTTTGAACTCCAGCTTTATTAAAGTTATTCTAATATCATAAAATATCTTTAATGCTGATACTGTTTCCCCCTATAGCTGTGTATGAGATTCAAGTTTTAAATACTACAAATTTTCTGTAGTCAGGATTTTTGTATTACTAATTATGGCTTATTTTATCCTCAACATACAGTAAACCCCCGATTATTGGAAATAATGGGGGCTAAAACCCGTTTCTGATAACCAAAATTTCCGATAATCAGAGGTAATATAATTAAGAAGTTACAATATAATTAGCTATATTAAGAAAACGTCAGTAAAAAAATGTTCACAATTATGTGTATCTATTCTCGTTTAATGTTGATTTACAAGTACCATAACTTTATATTATTTTACAAATGAAACTTGGAATGGAAAATTACAAATTATTTGTAATGGAAAAAGTCAGAAATCTTCCATTGCACTTTTTTCTCAGATCGCTTTCTTGCCGCTAAATCTCGCCATTGTTTGATAAGAAGTACATCGGCAGGCTTTGATTGTTCACATTGTTCAGCAAACTTTAATGCAATCTGAAAAAATTATAATTTCATTTTAGAAGCCCCTGGATGGCTTAATTTAAGCCTCAAGATTTAATTAACTTAGCAATCCTTCATTTGTGTAGCCTAAACTAGTTTTGAAATTTGTAATCACATCATCAGTAGCGCGGAAGAATATAATGAATGTATAGGGTAATGGTAGCAGTAACTGGCATATTTCTATGATTGGCACCCTCGGATATTCATTGTGCCAATTATATGAACATGCCAACTACCAGTACCATTACCCTATACCTTCATTGTATTCTTCCAGGCTACTAACAATGGGATTACAATCACAAGACTAATTTAGGCTACACAAATAAAGGATTGCTAATGGTAATTAAATCCTTCGAAGTTTATACTGTCCAGTTTTGAGTGTTTTCTAGTAAAAAATACGAAAGAAGTATGATATACTCTACTGTATTTCTACTACAGTACTGACGAAAACAAGAATATGAACATTACTGGTTTATGAAATGAAAACGTTACGATTTCTATATAAAAAAAATGTAATTCCTACATCCAAGGCCTCCAATCCTTCTTCAGCAGTAATGACGGGGATAGGCTGAGCACTGTTGTCATCATCATGGTCTTCATCCTTGTCCTCAGTCCCCAGAACAGCATTTACTATGTCTTAATCGGTAAACTCTTCTTGTTCATCAGAAGTAACCCACTCTTGTACCTCATTCTCATCTATGTTTTCGAAGCCAGGAATCTTCTTTACCATCTCTGGAAGGTTATCTTTCTCAGGATCAATTTCACCGTCAATTACAAGACCATGAAATAATTTGCCCCAAGATTTCTCCAGAGTGGATGATTTAACATCCCTCTAAGATTCTGTGTACCAATATAAGACATGCTTCATGTTGATATTCTTCAGTGCATCTTTCATTCTCATTACATTCCAGTAAAAGCAAATGAAGTAATAATCAACAGTAGTTTCTTTTGAAACATTCAAGGACACCTTGGTCCATCGGCTGCACTAAACTGGTTACATTTGGAGGGAAGAATGTCACTTCAATTTCCCCAGTTTTTAAGTTGCTTGGATGACTACATGAATTATCAATCATGAGTATAGCCTTCTTATTATCCAAACACTGTTCAACTTTTGGCACAAAAAAATCATAAAACCACTCAGTAAATAGACCAGCCGACATCCATGCACTTTTATGGCTTTGGCACAACACTGTAAGGGCAGTTGGGGTTTTTTTTAATACTCTGAGATTCTTTGATTTGCCAATAGACAATAATGGAAGAAGAAAAGTACCCGAGGCATTACTGCATGCACAAATGGTAATGCTCTCCTTGCTTAATTTATGTCCAGGGACTGGAGTTTCAGTTTTCATGGCAAGTGACTTTTTTAGGAACATTTTGAAATTAAGGCCTGTTTCAGTGGTGTTGAATATTTGAACTTTAGTGTACCCTTTGACCAGATCCTCAAATTCTGTTCTAAACACGTCAACAGCATCTTTGTCTCCACACACATCTTCTCGCCACATAGATTCAATTTTCAAATCCTATAGCGGGCTTTCCACCTATCAAGCCAGCCAGAACTAGCACTAAAATCTTTATAAGATTCACCCATCATTTCAGACAGTAATTTAGCTTTCTCCATCAAAATTGGTCTGGTTACCTGCATGCCCTTCTCCCTTGCCTGGGAAAACCACCAAAAAAAGAGCTCCATTTACCTGCTTGTACACAGAATGCTTCATCAACTTTCTATTCAGCATTTTAGCGCAGTATTCTTCTAGTTTTGATTTATTTTTTACCCAAACTGACACTGAGGAAATTCCTACACCTAAATCAGCTGCCACATCACATAGGATTTCACCATTGTCCACTCTTTCTAACAAGTTTTCTAACAAATTTATATTTTCTCCAAGTCATTTCCGATACTCGGGGTTTTACTGTATTTGTCATTCTTAACATAGTTCTATAGTTGTTGAGCCCTTTTTTGTGATAAAAACAATAAAGTAAAATTTTTGAATTTTGTATGCTATGCGTAACAATCAACATCAAGCTGTGTAAGTGTTTTATCATCAAACAAGGCAGGTGAGGAGCTGAGCAATAAATTTATAAAAAACTATGTGCATAATTATAAAAATAAATAAAATAAAATTTTTAATAAATAAAAATTGTGGGGTGTTTGTAAACACCCCATATAAAGCTCCTTTGAGATTTGTTGGTTGAGTAGCATTTTATACCAGTTTTACTGTATATACTATAAAGCCACAACAATAGTTCCCTTACCAGAGGTGTAAGCTGATGCAACATAAGCAAACTACTCCCCAACCTGCAAACACCAGTACGTCCATATGTGGTTGCACATTATGGAGCTACACTCTACTATTCATGTAAAATATTCGACACTACACTATTATTCATGTAAGTCCACCTAATATATTAACCCTTTGGGGACTGACGTCCGGTCTATCGGACGTGTATTAAAATTGCCAACGTTTTTACAGGAATCATTTCTGAGTGCTGCCAATGCGTCAGATGGTAAACAATCATTAATAGTTTTCAATCCACCCACCTGAGAGCATAGTTTCCTTTTTTTTTAGAAATTATGTGATATTGAAGTGGCAGTGTTCTTGTGTTGCTTTTCGTTGCTGGCGTTCGTGTTGGTTATATTTACGTTGTTTTTTCATCGTGTTTCTATTTTTGTAAGTGATGTTAAATAAACATAAACATACAACTTTCTCACCCAAATTGCATATTATGGTTTTAATATTTTATTAATATTTTTATTTAGAAAGTAATTAATATACTGTATTAAACTATATTCTGTACCCCCAAATTATACCTATAAAAAACACTGTTTTTTACCCAATGATTGTGAAAATTGGCAATCCACATAATAATGTCAGTGTTGAATGCATCAATTCTGTATGAACATCTAAAAGGGAAGAAAATTACAGTAATATCTATGAGTGATAACATCTGTAACTGACTTGTCTGTGAAGAGACAGAAACTGTTGCTGTTATCACCTGGAGGAAAAGTAATTGGTCAACTCACTCAGCGACACTTTCCTGCTACAGTACCATTACACCCTGGACAATCAAAGGGGCACAGATGATGTATAGTTTGCTCAAAAAAGATAAATTAACTACTTGGAAGGCGGGGAAGAAACTAACGCAAATTCAGTGTAGTGACTGCGATGTTGGTGCATAGATCCATGTTTCCAACTATACCACACAAAATTTCAGTATGACAATGTAATTTGCTTTTTCTGATGTAAATGTTTAAGTGGTATTGAAAGGTATACGTAAATATATTAATTCAGTTTTTAAAATATATTTATCTGTACTATATGGAAACAGTGATAATTCAATAATTATTTTAATATAAAAATATCAAAAATACACTTGTTTAAAAGGCCAACATCAATTTCAGTCTAAAGGTAAGTAAACACATTTTATACTGTCAATTGTAGAAAGTATAAGGAAAATAAGTATGTAATTTGCTTTAGGATAACCTTAAACTCAAAATTTTTACACACTTTAAAAAACAAGTAATTTTACGGATAAGAAGCCCATTTCATTAGTGTGGAACTGTTCCTAAGGTGACCAGACTCAAAGTGTTAATTTGATACAAATGAATTTTTTTCAGTGTTAACATAATTTTCAATCACTCCCCCATCCAGAGCCTTATAATTTATAAACATGAACACTAAATTCTTATTTTTGTTACAATTTCTTTTCATCTGATAGCCCACGTGGACTTTTGTGATTTTTTTTTAAATTTAAACCCCTCACATTTTTGCATCCCCCCCATATTTTGGGGGGAATAAATTTAAAAAAACCATAGGGTCCTATAAGGTAAAAGTATGTACATGCATGCCATGTTCTATAAACATAAAGTTATTGTGAACTATAACCCAAACAGAGAGGCGGACAAAGACATAGATAGACCAGACAGGTAGACAGACAAATGCCAAACGGTCGGGTTAAAACTAAGGACTCACTATGCTCCTTTAATCATGTTCAAATTAATAATAAAAATTTATTAAACTACCGTAGGCTTTTATGGTCCGAATCCTTCTGATCACTCTACAATTTCCTGCCTGAATGGCTATGGTGTGTGAATAAAAGTATTCTTCCATGGCATGTCTGAGTATTAATAATACGTATTGTACTGTTCTGACCACAAAACACTGATTTTAGTTAAAGCTTTTTACTCTCACCATTGTAGCAAAAGCTGGCTTAAGCGAACATAAAAATTTAACCAACATTTTAATCTAAAATTAGTGTTCTATAGTCAGACAAAGTATGATACACATGAAAAATACAGTACTTCACATCATGCACAGCTGCTATCTTCAGAGTGAAAAACTATGTGGAAAACTGTCTCAACACTAGTAACAAGGGCCCACTGCTATATCTGTGCTGTCAAAATGTGAGCAAAGAATCATTTCAAGCGTAGGACACAACTACTATGCCTGGAAATTTTACTCAAAGATCAGAATAAAAGTGCATGTTAATGCAGATGTGAGTAATTTGTTTTTTATGTCATCAACATCACAACCTATTCTTATTGTTCAGTTGACTCATATAACGGACGTGAAGGGTTTTGATTACAGGTGCTGTATCATAGACAATACAAGTGCAGCTGTCGACCCTGGGGTTTTTAATTTTATTGTTACATGTTAGTAGCCTATTAACACCTCATATCTGTTTTTTAAATCAGTAAAGAAGATAAATTAAAAAAAAATTGCTGACTTGTGAAAAATACAGTGGCCTATTTCTGAACCAACAATTAAAGAGTTTTGCTAATTTTACTTGAATATAAAGTGATACCACCTACTTTACAGTTATGTAGTAATTACAAAAAAATGACCATATATTATATACATCCTAGTCAAACAATAATTTGCTACTGAACCCTATAATTTACACACACTATATTAAGTACACATGTTCTCAATAAACTCTTGCTTTTACTTTGAAAACTGTCCAATAGATTAAACCAAAGTGAAGTAGGCACTCCAAAGGTTTACACTAGATACACTCAGCCCAAACATTTCTAGTATACACGGGTCGAGAATATAATGTATGCGACACAACAGCCCAGGCTTGACCTTACGACTCAAAGTATTAAATATATTAATAGAGGTACATGTCTCACATTCACTTTTGTGAAAGGTTTTGGTAACATTTTTATCCCCACCATTTATATGTCTTCTTTTAATCTACTTCAAAAGATAAAAAGTGAAAATTAATAATGACCTGAATGTAGTGTTAATATATCTTGTCACTTTATATAATTAATAATAACTTTAGTATAACAATTTATTCAATACATCAACAGAAACCCAATAATTTATGCAGAATAAAATCTACAAAATTATAACCATTTAGTGAGCAAAGAACACTTTCATATTAAGAATATGAACCATAACTCTTCTTATATTTTACCTGGGTGTTTGTATGTGTGTGTACATACACATGAGAAAATACATTTTATTTTCTTCTGCCAAAGAAAAATATGAAACTGTAAATTTAAAGTATTGGCATTTCAAAAAGAGACACAAAAATATCAGGCACAACATACCTCATCTTCGGTCAATTCTTCAGAATATTCTTGCTTGATGACAACATCTATTTCATGTGGTTCATGTAGGATACATTCTTCCTTCATACCAACTTCTGATAATGATAAAGCAACCTGGAAATAAGACACAATGTAGCTGTATAAGTTCTTTAAGATTTGTCATTGACCCCAAAGATTAGACTGCACTGCCAATTTTTGTCCATTTCAAATATCCCGCTGCAGATCTCAAGTCCTGCTGCATGGTAGCTCCAACTAGTAGCACTACATTGAGGTAGATAGATATTGGTAGAATACTTGGCAGAAGCATCAAATATTCTGTGAACATGAGTAGATGAACTATAATCTTTTACTATGGGATGATGTGGTAATTGATAGGCATGTTAAGGTTCTTTATTTTCAGTTACCCTTACCATTTCATCTTTTCGAGATATTAATTTAAGAATTCAGTACAACTTTCCTTTAATTCCGGTTCCTTTGCTAGCTTGTGTACCAAAAATGTTAACTGCTTGTTCTTTAGAGTTACCTAAAACACTAGGATCAGCTGAGCAAGATAGTTTAACTACGAATCGCCCATCAGGTAAACATTTAGTGTTAGAATTATAATGCTCCTTCCATTCATCTCTTCGCGTGATTTGCTAGTCTTCAATGGTACATCTTCTGTCCTCCAAAATGAAGACATAAGACTCAACAAATAGTCCAATAAGTGATTTTGGTGTATCTGGTAAGGCCAGATGATGTTTTAATGTTGATATATTGCCCTCTGCAGGGAATGAAAATGTGAAATTGGGGTGGAAAAGGTATTATGAGCGAGAGAGAGAGAGAGAGAGAGAGAGAGACAGAGGTAGGAATATTTAAGGTGAATAGATATCATGAAGAGTTACGAGTCTACGTGTTTATCAAACGTTCCAGAGAGATCCAGAATGTAAGTGTGTGGCGTATGTGCTGCTAGACGCATTTTGTGAGAATGTTCTCGACTGTGCCGGGCTTTGCTCGGGCGCTCGGCCTGTGTCAAGGCCGCAGTTAATTATGTAGTTCACACGAGAGATAAGACACAGTTTGGAAGCTTCTGGTGTGTGAGCGGGACTATTAATACATGACGGTAGCGGCCTTGGTTCAATGCGAGATATTGGATAGTGCGGTTCGAGAGTATTAGTGCGATATATTTCCAGAGCGGTTTGAGTTATTACTGTGTACGTTCAAGTAGTTATTAGTGAAGTGTTGCATTTTATAATCAGATGGTATAATTGTAATACAATTGAATTTTAATATTAGTGGACATTTTATTGCGTGTGAACAATTTTCATTTGATTTGTTGTAGAGACTGTGTTGTTAATTACGAACTGTTTTACTGTAACAATTAAAGGTGTGATTAGTGACTTAATTGGTGTCTTGTACTTATTTTGTTTCCACTGTACCTACGACGATCGAGTAGACCATTGTAACAGTGGTGTCAGAACTGGGACAGAACGGTTAACAGTGGACATTTTGTACAAGATGAGTGTCATTCGTAATTAATCGGAAAACAATGGATGCCAGTCAGATCATGGAAAATTTCCAGGCGCTGTTGTTGCAGACAGAAGAACGACAACGACAGGATGCATAGAAAGTGGAAGAGAGACAGAAAACCCTCCTGCTGGAAGCGGAGGGAAGACGCAGACAGGAGGCGGAAGAAGCAGAAAGACGACAAAAAGAAGAACAGAGACAAGGAAGAGAGGAAGCAGAAAAACAACAGGATGAAAAACGCAGACAGAAGGCGGAAGAAGCAGAAAGACGACAAAAAGAAGAAAGAAGACAAGAAAGAGAAGAGGCTGAGGAACGTCAGAAAGCACTAATGCTTGAAACAGAAGAAACACAAAAAGATGAACGTAAGCAGGAGGCAGAGGAACGTAAACGTGAAGCAGGTGACATCAAAGCATTAATTCAAGAGCAAAAGCAGATGCATGAACATACTACAGCAGAACTGAGTCTCCTACATGGTGACGTAGGTGAATTACGAGGTGAGCTTAACAATCAAAGTACCAGAATATCTGACGTAGAAGAATCCATCTCAAATAAAATAGCTGAAGTAGAAAAATCTGTCTTCAGTGTGGAAAAAGCTATGTCAACAAAAATAGAAGACTCGATTACAAATATAAAAGAGCAGATTAAAAATGAAGTCGAGCAGTGCCTGAAGTTACAACCAAAACAATTTTGTGAACACACTGTGCCAATGATAGAGACAGAGAAAGACACAGAAAATAAGTCAATAGAGAAGGTCATCTCGCCTGCGTTTGGGACAGTTCATGTCCCAACCTTTCATGGAAGCACGCACTGGACGACGTATTTACACCAATTTGAAGCTACTGCATGCACAAATAATTGGACGGAGAAAGACAAGGCAGTTTCACGCGTTCTCTCGTTAAAAGGACCTCAATTATTACAGAAAGTGCCACCTGACAGCCAAAACATCTATGATGAGTTGATAAAAGTTCTAGAATTACGCTACGGTGATAAACATTTGCGAGAGGTGTACTACGCTCAGTTGAGAACAAGACGACAACGTTCTGGGGGGAGTCTTCAAGAATTTGAAGCAAGTATCGACAGATTGATTAGATTGGCCTATCCTGAAGAACCAGAAAATTTCCGAATAAGGTTTGCGGTGCAGACATTTATTGATGGTATCGGAGATTGTGAACTTCAGCAAGTGTTACGAATGGCAAGACACCGAGATAACTCAGAAGCTCTTGTTCACGCCCTAGAGTTTGAAGCTGCCAAGTCAGTGTTCCATTACATTAATGGGTTTGTGCCATCACATTGCAGTCAGAAGATCCCTGTATCACATTGCCGTTATGATGGGTGCAGAAAAACAATGTTGTCGAACAAACAATTCAAAAGTTCAAGAGAGTCGCAACGATTTGAAAAAGACAGAAGGCCGAAATGTTACAACTGTGGAAAACGTGGTCATCTACAGGTAGACTGTTGGGAGAAGAAGATACCAAGAGAAGAGAGTGATCGTACCAATTGGAGAAGTAAAGCCCCAGAACAGCACATAGTTTCCATGCTACACAAGACTAGTGGAAACCTGATCGTTAATGGATTTGCAGAAGGTAAACCAACATCATTTACAATTGACAGGCGCAACAGTGTCGTTTGTGCGCTCTGACTTAGTCAGCAACCGCCAGCCTCTAATTAGCTCTTGTACTCTTGTACAATACAGACTGTGACTGGAAGCCCCGTCAAGGTGCTAGGAAAGGTAGACGTACGTGTATGCCTGGGTCTTCTCGAGTTTAGCCACCAAATGCTCGTTGCAGACACTGTCGATAAAGTGTTCTTGGCATGGACATTACGAATGCCTACGGATTCGTTGTGGACTTAAAGAGAGAATGTCCTGACGGTTGGCGAAGAGAAGATAAAGCTTTGCATGGCTAAAATGACAGGGTCTACCAACCATTCGATTAAGCGAGTGGCATTAGTCGAAGAAAAAGTCAACAAGTCTGGTCAAGAGGAACCCTCCCTGTCGCAAGCGGAAATGGAGAAAGAACTAGCAGAGGAAGTACAAATAAGTATAACAACAAAAGAAGTGATTGGAAAGCCAATTATGGGTGTCGAGACAAAACTCTTGGTTGTTCCTGAGCTGATAGAAGCGCTCGAGGGCAAAATGGCTGATGATGAGGTTATGCAAGAGGTTGTTGACGAGAACCAAACAAACTTGGATCGCCAGTGGTATTTAGGTCATCAGTACATGACGCAACGGGAGTGACTCCAGCAAAATTGGTGTTTGGGCGGGAGATTCGTCTTCCTGGGGACTTAATGTTCGGATCACCTGAGACTCAGTCCCAAGAGCCACAGAACTGTTCCTCGCGGTTAGAAAAGCAACTGCGAGAAATGAATCGCTTGGTAAGAGGACGGCTGAAGATTGCCAGTGATAAAATGAAAACTCGGTATGACATTCGCAGCAATAGTGTGGGTTTCCAAGAAGGAGATCAGGTCTGGTTGTTCAATCCAAAGCGCCATCGTGGTCCCTCACCTAAGCTTCAGTCTAACTGGGAAGGACCCTACACTGTGAAAAAAAGAATTAACGATGTTGTTTATTGGATTCAACAGGAAGGACAGCGAAACTTCAAGGTCGTCCACCTAGATCGCCTGGCTAAGTACAACTTTAGAGACGGTTTGCCAGTTTGGGACGAACAGGTTGAAGGAGGAGGCAGTGTTACGATGTCACAGAACAATCTACGTGTTTATCGAACGTTCCAGAGAGATCCAGAATGTAAGCGTGTGGTGTACGTGCTGCTAAACGCATTTTGTGAGAATCTTCTCGACTGTGCCGGGCTTCGCTCGGGTGCTTGGCCTGTGTCAAGGACGCAGTTAATTACGTAGTTCACACGAGAGATAAGACGCAGTTTGGAAGCTTCTGGTGTGTAAGCGGGACTATAAATACATAGCGGTAGCGGCCTTGGTTTTCAGTTCAATGCGAGATATTGGATAGTGCGGTTCGAGAGTATTAGTGCGATATATATCCAGAGCGGTTCAAGTTATTACTGTGTACGTTCAAAAGTAGTTATTAGTGAAGTGTTGCGTTTTATAATCAGACAGTATAATTGTAATACAATTGAGTTTTAATATTAGTGGACATTTTATTGCGTGTGAACAATTTTCATTTGATTTGTTGTAGAGACTATGTTGTTAATTACAAACTGTTTTACTGTAACAATTAAAGGTGTGATTAGTGACTTAATTGATGTCTTGTACTTATTTTGTTTCCACTGTACTTACGACGATCGAGTAGACCATCGTAACAATATCATGAATTGAAAAAACATTTACTGACAACTGCCTCATATAAAATAGCTGCTGAATTGGAATTTTTCGCAAGCTAATGGTCTTCATGAAATCAAATGCAATAGATATTGCATTTTCTTCCTTCATGCCTTCTTCAGATCGTTCATACTGGAGGACTGCATAAAATTGTTTGCTCGTTCTTTTATGGACAATTATTTCAGCTATAGCAGTTCTTTTGTCTACATCATTTAGATGTGGGGTTCTAATTTTCAGGACCAACTCCTCACACTTGGCTCATGTATCAACCTGAGGTCTTCCAAAGCGATAATTATAGTCTGTTTTGCATACATTCCAGTAAACGTTTTTGCTAACAACAACTTCAGGATGCATTTCTCAAAACATTTTGCACATTGTTTTTATGTTTAGACCTGCACTGCAATAATACATCTTTCTACCTGGATACTTTGACTCTTTCAGTGGAAAAGATCTAATATGATTATTAACTAAATCATGGACACTTTGAGGTAAGATGTAGCTGATGCTCCGCCCTCTTTTATCTTGCGGGATTTACCCTGCTATCTTCAAGTCCCGAATTCTACGGACCTGTTTCTCTTTTATATCAAATACTGACAGAAAAGCATACAAACATACCTGTTTCCGTTCACTCCCCAAAATTACATGGTACCTAAAACTTGGAGATTTTGGCTGGTTGTTTTCATTTTCCCTTGGACGCCTTTGTTTTATTTTATTGATATCTACCAGACCTCGTATATATAAGTCTTGTTCATTTTTAGAATTTAAGTCATAAAACTTTGTAAATACATCAACACAATTTTTTCCCCAAACTTCTGCAAACATTGGTTTTTGCAACTGAAACAAGCAATAGACACAACAATCATTAGACTTAATGTTGTTACTTTTTGTTTTTCAAAAAGTAGCCTAACTTAATATACTTTATAGACTGTCACCATGTTTATAGTATGGTAGGTTAGGGCTACTTAAGTTTATAGGTTAAAATAGCTTTATAAGTTACAGGTTTATAAGTTGAAACAGATTTTTTTTTTATAGTAGAGTAGATTATTTCTGACCTGCAAGCAAACTTTGGATGTCTTGGAGGAACTTCATTTCTTTTATGATTAATGTATGATTGACCTTTCAAACGGGCTAATTTAACTTTGTTGACTTTGTACGCGGATGGATTACTTGTCCAACGGCTTGGCTTGGTGAGCATCACGCTTTTGTTGTGGAATTTATTCGTAATGGTGGTTCTGTGATTACTACACAGCGTGCATTTCATATGCAGTTCGCACTTGGCCCACATGAGTCTCTTCCGGATAGAAAATCAATTCATGTTTGGGTATCGAACTTTAGAGCAACAGGTTCAGCATTAAAAAGAAAACTCCTGGCCGACCTCGGACCGTAACAACGCCGAACAATGTGGCACGTGTGAGAGCTTCCGTCCTGCAATCTCCTAAGCGTTCAGCAGTTAAACACGCAGCTTCCCTGGGCCTGTCTGATCGGAGTGTAAGAAGAATCCTGCACAGCAATCTCAACATGCATCCCTACAAAATGATGGTTACACAAGAACTAAGCATAAGAGATTTTGAAACTCGCAGAGCTTTGTGTGAAGACATTCTTCAGAACATTCCCCGTACAGCTGTTGTGATTTTTTCTGACGAGGCTCACTTCCACTTGGCAGGCACTGTAAATAAGCAAAATTTTTGGTACTGGGCTGAAGGTAGCCCTCGAGAACTTCACCAGCGACACTTCACAGACCTCATGTTACTGTTTCGTGTGGCGTTGCCGAACTTGGTGTGTGGGGTCCGTACTTTTTTGAAGAAGATGGCCAGGCAGTAACGGTTAATTCCAATCGCTACTGTCACATGTTAGAAACTTTCCTCCGGCCCAAGTTTAACCAATTCATTGAGGACTATGAAGGAGAAGTCTGGTTCCAACAAGACGGAGCTACAGCCCACACTGCTCGGCGTTCTCGAGAAATTCTGAGAGAATTGTTTCCTGGGCATCTGCTCTCCTTGCATGGTGACATTGCCTAGCCCCCAAGGTCGCCAGATTTGACGCCTTGTGATTATTTCCTTTGGGGGTATTTAAAGGCACAAGTGTACAAACATCGCCCTAGGACCATGGAAGCTCTTAAGGAGGTAATCACCCAGGAAGTTGCTAACATTCCGCCAGAAATGACACGAAGAGCTATGAAAAACTTTCGGGAACGGCTTCGTCAGTATGTCAATAATGGAGGCCGCCATTTAATGGACATAATTTTTAAAAAACATTAATGTAAAATGGCATAGTATATGTTATTCATAAATAAAAATATATTTTTCTGTATCTTTCACTGTTTGTTTGTAATTACCTATTTCAATAGGGAAGGTCTTTATGCCGGACCCTGTACAAAGTGTCCACTGTTTCCACTGTTAACGGTTCTATCCCTCTTCTGACACCATTGTTACGATGTTCTACTGAATGTCGTATGGTACAGAGGAAAACAAAATACAAGACTCCAATTACGTCACTAATCACCAGCTTTAATTATCACAATTAAACAGTTTGTAATTAACAAGGCAGTCTCTTACAACAAATCAATTAAAAATTGTTCACACGCAATAACAATGTTAACTGATATAAAACAATTGTATTACAATTGTCTTGCACAATTATAAAACACATAATACTTCGCCACAATACTTCAAACCGTACTGTGTATATCGCCACTTAAACACACTGTGTAATCGCCCGACAATAACTAACTATAATACTACGAACCACATTCCAATAAGTCGCAACTCAAACTGAAACTGAACATCACTGAGTACTTGTATTTATACCCCACTGAAATACCAGAATATTCCAAACTGCGCGTCAAGAATGCTACTAGAAAACACCAGAACATAATTGGTTGCGGCCTTACACATAGCAGGCATGGACCGGTGAGTCCGGAACAATCTTGCAACGCATGTCGAAAGTGACGTATATAACATTACAGCCGTATTCCACTGGATCGTTCGATAAACACATAGATTGTTCTGTAATGTCCATGGGCATAGCCAAGGGGGCAGGGGGCAGCTGTCCCCCTAGATCAAGTTACAAAGTAAAAAATATAAAATAAAAGTAGATAAAAAACGCATGCGAGGAGTGCTAGAACAGGAGCAGTGATGGACAGTTATCCTTACTTTACTTTAAAGAATTAAAGAAACATATATAGTTAATTTACAGTTTTGAACTTCCCGCTTTCGTAAGTCCCTAGTTTTAAAGCATCCGCCATTTTCCTGGTGAACAGACCAGTTGCGTTATAGCTCAACTCGGCTTTGCAAGCTTCTTTTTTGTTTCCGTCTTTATTTAAATATAGTCTAACCTCATCAGAGACCTCACTTCATCCACAGTACCTACAGGACACATCAATAGTTAGTAGTAAAATGGATATACAAAAGTTTTTTAAAGGTAAATTAGCCATTAATTTTTTGTCGATTTCTAAAATTTCAGGATATTTCTACAACGTTGAATAGTATTAAAATATATTGGTCACGTAATAGTATTTACAATTATACCTTTAGTGGTTACGTTATTTTGTTTGTCTCAAAAAAGTCAAGACTACAGAACTCTCCCTGAGTTAAGAAAGTTAGGTTAAGTTTCGATTATTCGGACGCTTCCAATTTCCAAAACTAAAATTTCGGATACACTAATTACAAGCAGATGTGTATTTTATGATTTCAAAAAATTTTTGTCCACCGAAAAACTGCTTTAGAAAAAAAGGAGCAATTGGAGAAGGAAGTGCTGAAAAGGTTTTCTGAAAATCCAAGAAAACTTATTTTAGTTTAACATTTTTTAGTTTTTATTTTAGTTTAACTTAGTTTAGTAAGTTATTTTAGTAGCATGTTTTAGTTTAATACTTTGTGATAATATATCCTTTGCTAGTTTGCATACGAAAAACTAATATTGTTTTAAAAATATATCGTAGTCCTTCAGTCTTCGACTGGTTTGTACCCTCCCCGCATATACCCGTGGTGCGTGTGGTACTGATTCTCTCACAGGTATATGGGACCTACAGTTTAACGCCGGATCCGAACGGCATAGTTGGGGAAGGTTTATACTAAGCAGGATACCTCTCGCTGGTTTGCCATTGCCTTGCGAGGGGGAACGGTCCTATCTAAATCAGATGGCCCCCGGCGGGAATTAAAAATATATAATTGTATAAAATTATACTGTACTATACTAATTTTATATCATACTATAAAACTTTAATTTTTTCATTCATCACGGTATTTGTACGTAATTCTGTTTTTTCATTGTTGCCAGATTTTAATTAAAATCACATTATTATTTGTGACTTTGGTGATTATTTAACCCTTAAGGCATCTTGGGGTCTTAGACAGCCCAGAACATCTTTCCTTGGATCAAGTAATACCCCTTGAATTAAAATATTTTTGAACTTCTTGCGGTATATATTGACAATCTAGGGTACCCTCTTAACAACCAAACAGAAGTAATCGCCCAAGAATATAACAGTGCCTAGTACAGCCACGAAAGTAAAATATATCAAAACTAAGTGTGCACTACTATGGTTAAATCTAAAACATTTCTTCGTAGTATTCTTCATCCCACAGAAAAAATTCCTAAAGTTTTTAAATAAAGGAAAACTTTAATTTTTAACTCGATAATGGTGCGTGTTACTAAAAAGTAGCTAATAAAAAAAAATGTTATGTGAGAGGCAACTCACAAATAAAGTAACATAAACGTCTTTTAAATAGATACGACAATCACTGCTTTGGATCAATAGAGTAAAACCTTTTTAAATTCCCTTTTGGATTAATTTTAAAAATTTCTTTTTAGCTTAGATTCCTATAATAGGTATGCCATAGTCATACTGACGAGCCTTAATAACATACCGAGACGAAACAATTTGCTTATTCCCCCCTCAGCACTTTTTAGGTAACCCTTTAGACCTCTTCCCCCTATCCAAAATCCTGGCTACGTCCATAGTAATGTCGTAACAATATCTATGCAGAATTTAATAACTGTGCAGTCATTATTGAATAACTGTGCAGTCATTATTGAATAACTGTGCAGTCATTATTGAATAACTGTGCAGTCATTATTGAAAACTTTAAACTTTGTGACTCTACCCCTAAAAGAGCTAGAGTTGATAACAATGGAGTCCTTATTTTCCAAAAACCTTTGCAGCATTTCAAACGTCGAGTTCCAGCAAGTTGTAATGTCTTGTTTTAAGTTCAGTTGAGGAAGGCCCGTCTGTTTTTTGCATTTGGTCAAGTTTACTTACAGCATATGAACTCTGGTTAAAATATTGAATAACAGATTTAACTTAAGAAATGGTTGCGTCTATTTCCTGTAAACCCTTCTGAATAACAAAATTCAGAAAATGAGCAAAACACGGAATGTGCCGCCAGTTGCAAAGGTAAACTGCAGCAACTATGTCTGCTACATTATCTGTCACAACTGCTGTAACTTTGTTTAATTTTTTATTCTAAAGCTGTGTGCTGAAGCCAGCAGAAAAGTTTTTACAGCTAATATTTTTGGGAGTTTTTTTTTCAGAGAACTCTGAACAGTTTAAAAGTGAAGAATGGATCTGTAATTGTGGATTGGCCAGCAAATAGTGAGCGGTTATGCCAAAAAAAAAAACTACTGTTATTTGATGAAGTCATGAGGCAAGTGGCAGATACAGAATCTAATTTTTGCTGGACTCTAATTTTAGTGTCTGCATACACACTGGAAATAATACTATTTGAAATTGTTTTTCGTGATAGGAGCTGATAACATGGATTTAGTAAGTTGACAAATGTTTTAAATTCTGCAGCTTCCACCAAAGAAAAAGGCTAGAATTCCTTGCAGATCATCTTGACAAATTGCTCGTCAATGAGTCTGCTTTTTCTGACTGTTAATGGTTTTGTTACATTTATAAAAGAAGTTATAGAGGCTTGATTGGTATTAGGAGTTTGAATAGAAGATACTGACACTGTTGAAGTTGATATGGACAATTCATAATAAATGTCTTCTGCTGTGGCTGATGTTGAGGAGACAGTACCATCTGTTGTGTGCGGTATAGAAGTAGAAGCAGTAGAAGGAAGCTGTGTAGATAGTGCTGATAGCTTCCTTGGAGTTGTTGTGTTGTTGGTCACCAGAGTCCTTGCAATTTGTGAGTGGGGTCCATGTGACATCCTGGCCAAGGGAACTGTTGGACGATTACCCTTTAAATGCCGGTATAGATTTGCCCCAGATATACTGAGGGTTCTTGCAGTACCAGCACTTCACCCTGTTTGGTTCATCACCAACTGTAAAATGGTACCAGATGTCACTTTTTTTTTCATAACCATATCTAGGAAAAACCAAATCAATTTAAACAATTAAGAGTGTATTTATGACCATTAAAAGACAGAAATTAGATTTGTGTTGGCAGTAGGTACAAGTGTTATGCAATGTATGGTGCTGTGTTAATAGAAGTCACAGTAGAGTAACAGGAAATTGAAGATAAATAAGTTGGTTCAGTCAAAATTTCAAAAGAACCCACACTCGTATTCCAACCATGAGAAATGATACGCACGTTAGAGATAATGACATAGTATATGTGACGTTTTTAATGTAATAATGTGTTCTTAATTCTGCATCATTTCTCATTATTGTGTCTGTATATCACTCAGGTTATCGTATTGTGTCCACACTTCGCCTCTACGCGCTGCCAGAATTAGTATTCAGCAACGGCAGCTTATCGTCTTCAGTGGAATCAACTTATTCATGGATAGAAATGTGTCAACAACATAACTGGGGTTCGAACCCTTGTGCAGAGTGACATCTGCCCAGAGTGAGACTTGCTCGCAATGTGAATGTACCATATGTTATCAACGTGATGATAAAGCATGCGCGCATGCCCTCATGCACACAAACACAGACACGCATGCGTACGTACAGGAATATACCAAGCAAACTAGTACACTGAAGATCCCATGCTCTTCATCTGAACATGATGCAATTGTACTTCTTTTCTACTTGTACCCACATTCTCCCGCATCGCTTAAAACAAGATTACATTTTGAGAAGTTCTTCCTTCAGTGTACTTTGTATACATCATAAATAAACCCATTTATCAAGTGCAGTCTGCTATGCACTGTTGAAAATCAACAAATCTTTCCCTTGCAGATGTCGGTGAACTCCATATGCTTCAGTATACAGTACATATACAGGGTGTCCCGGGAGGAGAGGGAAATAATTTGAGAAATGGTTCTATAGTGTAAAAGAAGAAAAAAAGTTCATATAAACATATGTCCGGAAACACTTTGTAAGCGAGTTACGGCTAGCAAAAGATTTCGCCCGGGTTTCGGTTCCCCCGGGTAAATTAAGACTTTCTGAAATTCTGGGAAGGGGCCAATTCTGTTGTTTCTTATGGTTTTTGACCTGAAAAATCGAATAAAACAGGTCGCAGAACTGTATCTCCCATAATTTTCACGATGTCCGACGTAAAACAGAAAAATCTTTGCCTAAAAACAAATTTTGGAAAATTGGAAACAATTGGAATTTTTTGTTGATTTTTATTGACTTTATTTACACCATTTTTCTCAGAATTAAATTCTTTATAGTTTTTTTTAGGTTAGAAGTACAATAACTTTGTTAAATGACTAATAAATGCATAAAAGTTAAAAACAAAACTTGTAAAGAATTTAATTCTGAGAAAAATGGTGTAAATAACGTCAATAAAAATCAACAAAAAAATCCAATTGTTTCCAATTTTCCAAAATTTGTTTTTAGGCAAAGATTTTTCTGTTTTATATCGGATATCACGAAACTTGTAGGAGATACAGTTCTGCGACCTGTTTTATTCAATTTTTCAGGTCAAAAACCATAAGAAACAACAGAATTCGTCCCTTCCCAGAATTTCAGAAAGTCTTCATTTACCCGGGGGAATCGAAACCCGGGCGAAATCTTTCGCTAGCCGTAACTTGCTTACAAAGCGTTTCCGGACATATGTTTATATGAACTTTTTTTCTTCTTTTACACTATAGAACCATTTCTCAAATTATTTCCCTCTCCTCCCGGGACACCCTGTATGTATCAGTATGCAATCTGCAGTACACTGATCACTACACAAACAAATTCTTGGAACAAGAACATCATCGCTTGATAGTTTTTACACTACAATCAGCAGGAAATTATTTCCTAGTGAACTGTAGAAGTATGAGTGTTTCGTACTGAAATATACTGAATTAGTAGGAGTCATTTTAACTTAGCGTGTCGGAGAGTTATGCATCGCTACAGCAAAAAACAAAATGTGTAAGTAATGATATCACTGAGTGTCTACGGAATTAATATGACCAAATGTTTCAGAAATCCAGGATCCGTACTGTATTGTAAACGCTTCAGTGGCTAGATGTGTGCTAAACCAGTATTTGAAAGTAACAGTTCCAAAAGTGACCATTCCACAAAAGGAACTGTTACAAACACCTGTTACCGCGGTAACAGTGACTGCAAGGATGTGTTCCAAAGTAGCAATATAGGACACAAACATTACAAAGTAGTCGAGCACACAAACATTACAGCTGGCGTCTGCTGGGATAGCCAAGATACTTGTAGAACAACATTCTCCATTGTACAAGAATGTTCCATATTGCATAACACTACTGTGGCTCAAATATAGTAAATACCCTTTTTACTATAAATAAGTTTTTTTTTTATTTTCTACAGTTTTGTAATTCATAACATGTATACACTGTGCATTTTCCTTGTGTTGTTGAATTGAAGCTCACTTTTGTTTGTCAACTTTTGAATGTAATTCAGTTATAACCAATTATCTTTGTGTGAGGTGACTGAAATTAAATACACTTTTTTTATTGTTCCAGTATTTAAGTATTTATAACTGTTCTTACACTTGCTTTGTGTTTTGTTCAGTTTGAAATACACATGTTCTTCAAAATATAACATAAAAAAATATTTCAGGGTTGTAAATTTTCAAACAATAATTTTTTATTTACAAAATAATAATCACATTTACCATTTTATAGATATTTTAAACAAACTGTTACACAAATAACAATCACAGTGTAAAATAATGTTTTATTTACTTATATTTTTCACTTTTTTAATAAATTTCACTGTCGAGTTAACTCGAGTTAGTAAAATATGTATTACAAGACGCTTTTTATTCATAACCCCAATAACAACTGAAGTAAATTTAACATTATCTATTATTTAAAATGCAAATTCCGAAGTACTATTTATTAGTCAAGTGCAAATTCTGCACTTATTAGTCACTAATAGCAGATAATTGAAAAAACATTTTTTTGACAGGTTAAACAAAGAAAATGTATACAGGAGTTAATTATTTGCCAATTCATATCCACTAGAAAAATAGAAAACAAACAAACCAACAAAACATAAAACTGAATTTTATTATACAAAATACTAAAAAACTACCGTTTAGATTCAAATGTACATTACATCAATTGCAGGTATACTAATCACTTGGACTGACATACAAACTACTCAACTGAATGTAAGCATAACATGTTGCTGACAGGTTCAGAACACACAAGAGTATAAACATTTCATTATATTACTGTGAAGTCTTTTGTTTTTTGACATATTATGAGTGCAGGAAGGGTATGTTACAAAGGGGCACAATTTTTTCACTATTTCATTCCAGTAAACATGCTGGATAAGCAATTCTATCTGTGACAACATTATTAGCAATAAAATCTGAATTTAACCTCTTCACATCCATGACATACACAGCGTACGTCTTGCATTTTGCATAACTATTACCAGACATCTTAGGGTGTGTACATAAAATAACTGGGTTAGTGTTATTGCTTTTCTATTTACTTGGTACATGTCTCCTGTCAAGAAGTAAGATATTGATAATGTTGTATTTAATCCCATTGAGGAAGAGGAACATCACCTCGAAACGTTTGGGAAAGATAAATGAAAGTAAGTTAAATTGTGAAAGTTTATATATATAATGATAATGTTTGACCATCATTTGTATTGTTTCATTGGTGGAAGCAATCACATTGTTGCCCGGGGGGGGGGGGAGATGCGTATTTACAGGGTACACATTCTGCCTTTCAAGTATTATAATATATTACTGCCCTTACTTAGTGCATTGCTTGTTACACAACGAATATTTTCTTACATTGCATGTGATATTTAAAATTTTGTTTGTAATATATATTGCAACAATACATATATTTGCATAATTACCCAGGGCAGTATGTTTTGTAAAAGAATAGTTTTTAGAAATTTTGTGCATGAAAGGACAATCGTGGACATGCCTGTCGCCTGTCGAAAGTGACACCTGCTCTGGTAGTATAAATACAGCGTTTGTGTGTGCGCCACAGTTGACCTGCATTGAACAACGAGAGGGGGAGATACATACAAATTGTTGGTTTTGTCATTATAGCAGGTATTGATAAGATTAAAATTAATTAATGTTTTTTACCTGTTACCAAGGACATATCACAATTCTAAGTACACCACTAGATTAAGGACATTTAAACAGGTAGTGTGATGCAAAATTATTGCAGGAAGAAATAATAAAGACATATTAATTAATATTAATTACTACCATAATTATCTAGTAATTAACAAGGGAGTTATATGTAAGTGACGAGGGAAAAATTACTAAGACAATACAATCGCTCGCATTACGATAACATTTACGTGATCACAAAAACGAACTAAAAAGTGACCAGCTATATAAGAGACGATGCAGTTAAGTCGACACAATTTAACATGCCAGTTTGCCGTCAACTATAAATACCTCCGGCAATTTTGGGCGAAGCGAGACTCAAGGAATCTTCACACGAGGTCACTATGTCTGTTTGCTAATGAACAGCCACTCAAGATATCTTTACATACAGTCACTATGTCAGTCTGCTGAATCATCACCATCATCTGCAATACACCACGATCGATGGAGGAACACGGACCATCATCCACAACAAGCCGTAGAGTACCAAGAACACTTTAGCATTATCATCGTCACTGTCATCATTCAGGATGCACACACACACACACACACACGCACACACACACACACGTATACACACAACGGTAACTTCGGCAGTACATAGGTGAGAAATGAACAATTATATTTTTTTGTAAAGAACTCATTAAAAAAACTGAATATGAGATAGTTAAATGTAAATAATGTACATAATTGTACAGTGTGGTTAAAAATAATAATTTTCTTCTGTTTGATTTTTCAAATTTTGATGTGTCATTAGAAAACAAATATTTTTCAAGTAAATGTTTATTTATTTATTATTAAAATATTAATAGCAACAATCAAATTTTATTTAGTAAAGTTAGTATTATTTATAAATGAGTTGCTATTGTTAAACTGAGTCAAAGTCAGTCACCCATGCAATATAAAGTAATTGTATAATTTGTTCATCATATATGTGTATGTTTAGACAAGATTATATTTCGTTTATGTGTACTGAATAGGAAGGGTATGTTATGTTTTACAGAATGTAAACTTATAAAAGATAATAATATTTTTAAATTTTATGATTTCAATTTTTAATATGCAAGCAATTTCTTTACAATATTAATAAATCATTGATTAATTATTTTTTAATGTTTTTTAATTATTTCATGTCTCACTCCTCTTTGTAAAATTATGTTTATTGTGCATCCACATACTTAACACAACAAACACAAAAATCCTACAACCTGGCCGGTGTATAACACTTTATAGTTGCTTTGGGTACATTGTTAGAAATTTTTGTATAACACTTGTAACGTTGCATACTGTTACACATTCTGCCTTTCAAGTATTATATATTACTGCCCCTAAGCATATTCTATAGTGGCCATAAAGTTTTGAATTCAAAAATTACAAGTCGCAATAGCCTCCTTTCAATTTTGAATTTCTTACGTTTTTCAAGTCCCAAATATTTCATAAAGAAGAAGCCACTGATGACAAGAATCCCTCAGTACCCAGTCCTTTTGAGAGAAGTCTGTCAGATAGTTGTTGATCCTGGAGGAAATTTTGCTGTTGATGAGTTCCTCATGTCATGTCAGTTGGCTTAATTTCTGACAGAGTGATTCAAAATTGCATGGCAATCTCTTGGAAGCTGATTCTATAGTTAAAATAAGAAAAAAGTATATTTAAACATAGGTCTGAAAATGGTTCATTAGCGAGTTATGGCTCCTGAACCAGTTCGTCTTGAGTTCTGCTCCCATGGTAAAATGACGCCATATTGAAATTCGTGGTGTATAACGTGAAGGATAAATTTGGTAGTTTCTTATAGTTTTTGATATGAAAAATTGAATATAAGAGGTCCCAGAGCTCTATCTCAATTAGTTTCTAAGAAAAACTGGGTAAAACACAAAAAATTGGAGTAGAAAAACAAATATTTTTAGATATGGGATAAAATAACTTCAATAATTTTCCAATAAACAAATAAAAATTACTAACTAACTTTGTAGAGAATTTGTTTTACCCAGTTTTTCTTATAAACTAATTGAGACAGAGCTCTGGGACCTCTTTTGTTAAATTTTTCAGATCAAAAACTATAAGAAAATACCAAACTTACCCTTCACTTTATAACCCACGAATTTCAGTATGGCGTCATTTTGCCGTGGGAGCAGAAAAAAGGGCGAACTGGTTCGCTAGCCGTAACTTGCTACCAAACCGTTTTCAGACCTATGTTTATATAAACTTTTTTTCTTATTTTCAGCTACAGAATCAGGTCATGAGAGACTGCCATGCAAATTTGAATCACCCTATATATAAAGGACAAACGCTTCAGTTTTGGTCTCAAGTTGTTTTGTTTGTGTCAGTGATGAAATGTTTCAGGGATGTACTTGGAATATTTCCTTATATATCGGCAAGGATATATGTAAAATTCAAGAGTATCCAGACAGTTCTCATCTACCGGCATCTGAGCGTGTGGTAATCGTTTGGCCAAAAATTTGCTCCAGCATGGAAGACAAATTATTTTAGACAACTGGTACATGTCAATACATCTTGCTGAGTATCTACAAAGATATGATATCACAGGTGAATTGCATACAGTCAACACAGCATTACACAAAGGGTCATCATTATTTGTTACAAACAAAATTGTTACTTGTTTGCTTTGCAGATAAAATGGACGTGTATGTACTAACAAAATGTGTCTTAAAGGAGCAAAAAGAATGTGTGTGTGTGTGTGTGTGTACGTGCATTAGATGAGGTAGTAGTACAGGTAGTCCCCGTTATACGCGGTAGATGCGTTCCGGCAAAGTGCCGTGTAAAGCGAAACCGCGTATAATGGGGACTATTTATAGACTGGCTCAATAGCGGCAAATAAATGTCATACAGCTTAGTATTGATATTGATCAAGTAGGCTTACGTTAAAAAGGATTTTAGTAATTAAAACAAACTGTTTTGTTATTGAAATTAATTTTATTTATTGACAAAATACACAACAAAATCAGTATAAACGATACAGCAAATGAAAAATTTGTATAGTATCACACATATAAATTGAGTAAATTATGTTAAATAAAGGTACAGTAAGAGATTATAAAAATAAAAAAGTTATACAGTACAATAGTTTTTACCAAATTAAAATTACTGTAAAATATTTTCAAAGAAATTCAGTTTTTTACTTACATTTAAGATTATTACTCGTGACCAACATTTTCTGTAGACTCAGAAGAGCTTGTTTCCTGTTCATTTGACACAATCAACGATCTATACTACTGGATCGCGCTTGTGTGGAGTGGAGGTGTGGAGCAAACGGTCTACCTGCTATCCCCACCATCTGGCTGTCCACTGCAACAAGTGTGCATACTGTGCATACCGCATATCATAGTGTCACAATTACGCACCCATGCAATTACGTGTGTTTTGCTTCGACATACTACTTCTTGTTCTGTGATCTCACTAAAAATATATTTTCAGTAGACTGTTAAAATATTTAACCAACATGCCCGTCCATTGTGCAGCCTACAATTGTACGCAGAGACATCAGAAAAGCAGCTAAGAAAATGTATCTTTTAACTTTAGAAGAGGAAGATATTTCAGAGACTTGTAACTTTTAACTTTGAAAAGGTGCTTTGTGACTTGATAGGGAATCAGAGTTCTACATATTACAAAGATAATATTTTATTTTATATAAGTGGATTTATTGTAAGAAAAATTGACAACAAAATCAAGTGTTTGGAATGCAGTAACGTACTGTTGGCCGACGTTTCAGATCTTAGTGCGTACACTCACTTTACAGATTTTATTTCAAAGGGCAAACTGGTAAGGGCATCTCATGATGTTCTAAAACTGATTAAATACATGTATAATTTATATTTGTCTAATAACAACAAAGAAGTAAATACTTATAATTTATTAGCACAAACTTGTCGCCAGTTCACAGGTTCTGTGTTTAAAAATCATAAATTTTGTAGTGACTTTGCAGACAGTCATGAAATTAAACTCATTAAACTTATAGGTCAAATGTTTTTTAAAGTTATATGTCATGCTTCTGCCAAAGAAAAAACTTTAGCAGCAAATATTTCTAAATTAGGTGTTCATTCTTTTTTGCAATATGTAACTGAGAAAGAAACATGTTAATCGCGTGTTTTTCTTATAAATGTAATTTTCCGATAATTTAAGAATTCTTTATAATAAATGCTCAAAATAGAAGATATGAATATGACAGTTACCGGCATATGTAGGCCTATCATATGTATCACAAAAGCGAAATTAGAATCCCTATTGCACTGTTAAAGAGATCAGATAGATTACATACGCGGTGCACAATTTGAGAATTCACTTTATAAATATTAGTTTGTGCAAATAATTTTGTAGATAATCTAGCATCAACACATTTAGTTGTAAGTTTATTTAATTGTAAGTTGTAAATAGTTAATTGTAAGTTGTTAAGAATGTAATATACAAAAATTATGTACTGTAGTAACGTAATTACCAGTTACCGGCATAGCATATGTATCACAAAAGCGAAATTAGAATCCCTATTCTATTGTTAATAAGATCAGACAGATTACATACGTGGCGCACAATTTGAGAATTCAGTTTATAAATATTAATTTGTGCAAATAATTTTGTAGATAATCTAGCATAAACCCATTTAGTTTTAAGTTTATTTGAGTTAATTGTAAGTTGTAAGTAATTAACTGTAAGTTGTTAAGAATCTAATATGTAACGGTACGGAATTGTGAGCCACCCCAGTTTAATTTCATATTAATTCAAATATCATTTTAAGCACTTTCCAAATTGCCAGACTTTCACCTGTAAGGAGCCTCCAGTACAGCAATGCAACATACACACAGTCAGTCAAAACAACTGCCAGACGCATTGCGTAACCACCCACCAGCAGGCTTGTGTGAAACCCAGTCTACAGTGTGTCATCAGTATGCAGTGTGTCATTAGAGAGTGCACAACAGACAGCCAGCATCAGACAGTAAAAAATTAAACGGTGGCCTCGGGCATAAGATAGGCCTAGATTAATTGGGCCTATCTATTTAAACAACTCAAAAACAGTTCCGCGCGGCCAATCTGCAAAAAATTAGTGCGAATAAAATTAATTCGGCCGACTTAATCATAATGTATAATGTGGAACCTTAATGTATAAAACAGTAAGGGCTTTCAGCCACAAACAGTAAACGTGTTAAACGAGTACCGGAGTGCGTGAGGTCGAAGCAAGTATTCAACACCAGTTCGCGCAACTAACCCTAGGAGTACGCTGCGTATGGGTAACTAGAAACATTCAATATGCATATTAAAACCAATGCCAACTAACTGGTGATTATTCGTTATAAAAGGAAAATATAGAACACCAATACTTTGCATGATATAGTTCTCTCAGGGGCGGAGTTTATTTAAAGATCAATGTAACAGAATGAGTGTGCATGTGCTAAGATAGAGGTTATCCACTGGTTCATTTTCAATGTTTTAATTATTTAACAATATCACTTATAATATTAACCAAAATAAAACTCAATAGAGATAAGAAATAATTTCAACCAGTTGTACTATCGTTGAAAGATTGTAATAACATAAAAGAAAGGCGAAATTTTGATAAATAAAAATAAGTATGTGTTTTAGACAGTATCACATGTGTTAACGTAATTATTGAACATATCAAATCCAAGTAATCCTTTCTGCAGCTGTTTTCGTCTGAAAGACTTTGGAATAAAAACCCGAAGGTAAGAGATAAATATAATTATACTTTTGTAATTAATTCGTAGAGTTTCAAATATACAAAAATTATGTACTGTAGTAATGTAATTATAATGAAATGTCGAAATGCAAACATTATGATGGTCAATAACATGTACATAATAAAAATTAAAAACACATTTAAATTAATAATTATAGGAATTGTTTCTGTTGTATTTTTCATCATCCCGTTGGTAAAATTTCGTATCCTTATTCCTTAAGAAATTTATTCTTTTAGTACTTTTCCTTTAATAAGGAAAGCGCAATGATAAAACAATTCAGTGTTGTCATGCACTGCTCAAGTTCCAGCAGCGAGCGATGACAGCCAGGTGGTGGGAAGAGCTGAACAAGCAGGACCGTTTTGTTAGCACGCACAGCGCGATCCACTAGTACAGATCATTGGACACAACACTGCTTTGTGAAAAAAAGTTTTTTATGGACAGTTGAGTTGAGGATTTTAACTTCGAGTTATACAGTTCACGGTAGCACTTTATAACATGTTCAACTTCTCTTTTAACTTTTCCACTTCTTGTTTCATCAGGATCATTGTTCTCAAAGTACCTTAAAGCATTATTGATCAATTGGAAAGCCTCTGACATCCCTTTACCGGTTAACACTTTAACACATTCAGGTTCTTCATCTTCCTCGGACACTTCCACACAATTTTCGTCTTCCATGGACAGCAGGTCCACGTTGCTCAGATCATCTTCTTCTTGTAGAAGCGCAGAAACATCTTCCTCGTCAACATCAGTGAATCCAACTTGATGAGTCAAGTTCACTATTTCTTTGGTCGTTTGAGAGACACCATCAATTTCTTCACTGTTGTTGATTGATTCCACCGTAACCTGAGGCCATAGTTTTTTCCACACCCTGTTCATACAGTGAAGTGTCAGTCCTTTCCAACATTTATCTATGATTTCAATAGCCATCTTAATATTGAACTGTTTCCAGAATTCTTTAATTGAAAGCTGGTCATTAGCATCACATGAGTTTATGAGTTGTGAGAGTGTCTCCTTAAGGTAGTTGGCTTTGAACGCTGAAATTACGCCTTGGTCCATAGGCTGCAATATGGAAGTAGTGTTAGGGGGAAGAAACACAACCTTGATGCTTTCATTCACCTCACATATTTCTGAGGGATGGCTCAACACATTATCCAAAAGAACAAAAACCTTAAACTCAATGTTTTCCTTTTCACAGTAGCGTTTTAGTTCCTCTTGAAGCTCTTGTGAAACATAATAATAATATTTATTGCCAATTTTCCTTTACATATAATAAAAATTATACAATAAAGGACCTATAGGGGGCATAAATGCCCGTACATAGGTTGGTCCTTAGAATTAATATTTATATACTTAATACTAATTGGGAGTTTTACCTCACCGATCATAGTAATATATTAAAAATAAAGTATTTTTCAATTTCAACAAAATTTTAGTATGTATTATAATACAATTCAATAAATAAACAAAAAAAAAATAGAAAAAAAAAGGTCCATATCATAATAGACTGTTTTTTTGATTATTCAATAACAATGTTCCTAATTTTTCCTTTGATTTTTTTTTAAGCACTTTTATATTTACACTTAGATTTTTCAGTTCATTAGGTAATTCATTAAAATATTTTATGGCATAATACGCATAGCTTCTTTGCCCAATACTTAATAGGTGTCGCGGCAATATAATACTTTTATACAGTGTGTTGATTTGATTTTGTAAAAACTCACTTTTTAGATCATTGTATTGATAAACTACAGAATTCACTACAAACACTTGTTTAATATTTAATGGTTTATCCGAATCTTGTTCATTGACTCCTATAATTTTAAGAATACACTTTTGCAGCCGATCCAATGCGTCTAGAGATGATTTATATAGACCCCCCCCCCCAGCCTATGATAGCATACCCTGCCACACTATGGAATAGTCCATAGTATATTTGTAGTAGTTGCTTTTTGATAAAATTTGTTTAAGTCTGTAAAAAACGTAGACTAAGTATTTGGTTTTTTTCACAATGTTAGCCACATGTATATCCCACTTCATGTTAAAGTCATATGTTATTCCTAGATATTTACTAGTTTTAACTCTTTTCAATTTTTGACCATTTATCTTAATTTCAAAGTCATGCGGAACAGTCTCTATAATTTCCAAAGGTGATAAAAACAGACTTGCTTATGTTGAGTACTAGATTATTGTGATAGAGCCAAGAGTATATAATATCTAATGTAGTTGACATATCTGTTGCAAGTTCAGCCCATGTTTTTGCTTTCATTGGTACTGCTGTATCATCAGCATATGCTATTAATACATCTTGTAACACTAGTAAGTCATTGATATATAAAATAAACAATAAAGGTCCTAATATAGAGCCCTGGGGCACTCCAACATTTGTTTTAATAGGCTGACTTCTAGTCCCATTCACCTTTACAACTTATGTCCTGTCATGTAAATAACTGGCTATCAGGGATAAGCTTACACCTCTTATTCCCATATTCTGTAATTTGGATATAAGTATGCCATGATCGACAGTGTCAAAAGCTTTGGAGTAGTCCAAAAAAGTTACAACAGTTGGTATGCTAATACTTAGATTTTCATAAATAAATCTGCTAAGTAGGGCTATAGCATCATCTGTACCTTTCTTCTTGGGAAAGCCAAATTGATTAGCACTTAACAGGTTATGTTTCTTTACAAATTTAAATAATCTGGTAAAATAATTTTTTCAAAAATCTTAGCTAAATTTGATATCAGTGCGATCGGTCGATAATTGTTAACCAAACTTTTTACACCTTCCTTATATATATAGAACAAATTACAGCTTTCTTAAATTGATATGGACATGTACCTTGTATCATAGCAGTATTAATAATGTGAGTCAAAGCAGGAGTTATGAATGGAGCAGCTAGCTTAACTGTATAGGCATGAATGTCATCACACCCACCAGATTTATTTTTGAGTTCACGAATAGTTTGGTAAACTTCTGACTCATTTGTTGGTGTTACAAACATAGTATGCTGATTAATTGATATATCTGGTATTTCATGCTGCAGAATAGGAGGAGTCGCACTTTCATTCAGCCTAGATACTATTGAGCTGAAAAAGTCATTAAAATAATTAGCCTTTGTCCAATCATTGCTGTTTAGTTTATTATTAATCAAAATATCATTTATTTGTCTATTTTTTGAATTACGATCCAATTTTACATGGACATATCTCCACATTTTTTTAGAATCAGCGTTTTGTAGTTGTTTTTCTTCGTGCCTATTTTTAGCAGTCCTAAGTAATGATTTAAGTCGTTTTTCGTAATTTAAGTACAGCTCTTTTTTTAGCAAGTCATCTTGACTATTCTTCCAGGCTTTATATAATTTGTTTTTGTTATTAACTGAATTAATGAGAGCAGGGGTAATCCAGGTCTTTCTTGGTTTTTGAATTTTTGGATTAGTTTTGTGTGAAAGTTCATTGATAGTTTGAATCTTGTTTATTAGCAATTCTAATGCTTCATTGTTATTTTGTGTATTACAGACTTGTTGCCACTGTTCTGAAGCACACAGCTCCAAAAATCTTTTTTTGTTTATTTCAAAAGCTACTGTAAGTTTGCATTTTATGTTGTTTCCATGTAGTGATATTAAAACGGGGTAGTGGTCTGTGATTGAGTCAATTAATTTGCCAGATTTTGCTGTGTATATTCCTTTCATGAAAATATGGTCAATGCAAGTTCCATCTTTATAATTCTTTATAGGATGAGTACAAGTATTTATCATCGATTCATAACCATTTTGCAGTAATTGGTAGAAATAATCCTCAGTTTTTTCATTAAACTCAATGAGATCTAAGTTAACATCACCCAAAATCATGTGGTTTGCAACAGTTTTGTTACTTAAGATAAATTTTTCATGATCTTTAATGAATTTGTCAATCTCATAATCATGACAACGATATAGTCCAGAAATTTTGAAAATACTTTTATTTGTTAATTCTATGAGCAGACTAGTGATTTTTAAATCATTAAATTGTTCATTAATGGTTTGATACTGTAGGTTACTTTTTACATAAATAATCACTCCATCTGCTTTATTTATTCTGCTGTTATTTTTAAAATGTGTATAACCTGTTATATTTATAAGCTTGATATTATCCATGAGCCAAGCTTCAGTGCATATTATCACATCTGGTTTATGTTTAAAAGAACTTAACATAGTTTCAAATTTTAATATATTTTTCTGTATACTTCTGATGTTGACCTGTAGGGTCAGAAGCTCAGAGTCACAAAAAATGGGGTTGAGATTTATCTCTTCTGTACTATTAAAAATTAATTCATCATTAAGGTTATATTCTTGTATTTCCATAAAAAATTTATTTATAGGTTAGTTTTTATTTTTTATTTTTATTTTTTCCTTTTAAATAGAAAATTTTATCTAATCAACTAGTTGTAACGTAATTAAATGGAGGTTCTGGTTTCCAGGGGTAGTTTGTATCACAAACATACTGCTCCCATCTTACTTCAAAACTTTCACAGTTTTGAATATCATTTGCAGAATGATCTATGGATCTTTTTTTAGTTAAGTATTTGTTAGCATTAATACAACTAATACATTTATTTATATCAGAGGTACATACTGTAGCATCATGGTTACCTGAACATTTGATACATTTTAAAACTTCCAGTTTAATCTCCAATGAGAGAGAATTTCTCGCACGTGTTTTAGTACTCACACTTGAATGTTCCTTGCGTTTTTGTGACATTTTCAATAACTCGACAACACTGAACGAAATGTCACACTCACCACTAGAGGTGGGCCGATATACCTGTAACAGGTATTTTAGAAGGATATTTTTGTAGAACGGATGTAACAGTGACTGAAAAGTTGAAATACCTGTTATTTGCGACGACGCTGTTCCGAGTCGAGACACGCTGCCCTCACTGTTCCGAGTTGAGGCAAACCCCCTACGCACCTACACAGACACACACACACACACACACAAAGTACACAAGATCACGTAAACGAATACGCCAAGGCCAAATACTAGGCGTACAAAAATATCGGAACACAAGGAACAGCCAGTAATGCGTATTTAAAATACTAGGTATTTCAAATACTATTGGTATCACTGATACACAAGGAACAACGCGTTCCAGAGGAACAGTAGTATTTTAGGAACAGGTAGTATCAAGCATATTTCGAGTAGGAACTAGTACGAGCCACTTTTTCGTCCTGTATACTTCATTCTGCGCAAAGAGACGAAGCTGTTTTTAATAAAGGAAAAAATTCATCCTGATGTTACATTTATTCTCGTGTGATATCCAGATATATAATACAGATTATATAAATATCACTATAATATTGACGACTCGGAACACAAAGTTTTTTATAAGTAAAAACGTAAAGTTTTACCTTTACTTTACGTTTTTACTTATAAAAAACTTTGTGTTCCGAGTCGTCAATATTATAGTGATATTTAGTTAAGTAATGGACACGTCATGGACAACGAAATCCAACAGATTATATGTTAATAAATTATATATTATACTAGTCACCAACTTGTAACTAAAATTGGTTGGTAAAACTTTGTTTTTACTCAAAAAAACTTTGTGTTCCGAGTCGTTAGTGAAATAGTTGTATTTAATTATATTGAGTTATAACCTATAGAGTGGCTGATGTTGATGAGCTATATTATACTTTTTATTAATGTGATTTTAACTTCACTACACATCTCACGTAAATGATGAGATTGTTGTAATGGATATTTATGCACTTTATCTAGTCCTGTTCCTTAAATATCTGTAATGCATTTTATTACTTTTATTGCTTATTATTTATAAGTTTTTACTTATGTATTTATATTTATTTTATTGTTTTTTATTTTTATTTGTAAAATTTTGTTTATTCTCATTCACTCTTGTGGCTTACTGTTATGTTTTTATTATACGTTTATGATGTTTTTTCACATTATTTTTTGTGGTATTACGTGTAGGCCTACTCTAAATTATTTAATTGCCCCGAGTTTCGCAACTGATTTGTCTAACCAATGTTAGTTTGTTTACTACTAGTGAAAACTTAAATTGGTATTCCCAAAGGGAGATAGGCCTATAAATTATCTTGTTTCTTATTTTCATTTAAACAGTAATAGTTTAATAAAGTCACAGTGTAAAGTAACACTGTTAATACTTTTAGTTTCAATTTATTTCTTATAACAAATTATATGGTATAGGTTATATAATATCTTCAAATAAATACACAAAAGTAGGTTTATTAATATATTAATAGGTTTATCTAGGTGAAAATAAACCTACTTGCAGTGTATTTATTTGAAGATATTAGATAGGAGACCTGCAGGAAACTCAAAACGAGTTACTTACAAAGGATAATATAGGTTATATACATATATAGTATATAATAACAGGTATTTGTACCTGTTATTTTTTTGGAACGGTATTTTCATACCTAGTATTTTAAAATAACAGTTTAGCCCACCTCTACTCACCACTCAATGAAACGTGAACAGGAAATAATTGCTAGACAAGGTACACAGCGCAGTGCTACTGACAGCGATCGATAGAGAGAGGTGACTGTATTACATTGTAAAAATAGACAAACACAGACAATAACAGAGCAAGTAGGGGTGGGGAGAGGCAAGCGGTATGAGACCACTGACCTTGAGGAGAGAACAGCGCGTCACCGCCCCTCCATTACTAACTGTACACTTCAAACAATCACCGCTTTGGCGCAACTTAACTCAAATACAAAACCCTTCAAGGAATTTTTTTTTTAAACCGTGTAAAAGCGAAATCGTGTAAAGCGGGACCACGTATAACGGGGACTGCCTGTAAGTAGGAATGGTGGAGGCGGGTGGGGAGATTTGACACAGGAGTGGGAAAGAGATATGAAGTTTGAGGAAAGAGTACAAATATAATTTCACAGAAAAACTATGTTGATTAACAATTTATTTCAATTTTCATAGCTGTTGTATTTATTTGGTATATACGCTTGAAATTGAGTTTTAGGATCAGGATGTTTTAATCAATTACTCATTCCTTTCTTTACTAACAAAACAATAAGTACAAAATATTTTGTGAAAGAATTATATTACAAATGAATACCACTTCATTGAGCAATTAATGTGTTTTGATAAACATCCCTTATCAGAGATGGTATGGTTGCACACACCACTCTATTTCTTTCATCCACTGTGAGTTATTTTATGAGCTTAAGTGTGTAAAATCTGAGATACCACACTGATTTCTCAATTCCACTATGAAATAAGTCTTATCAAACTACCCTCACAAGAGAACAGTTTTTTAAAAGATTTTACATGATAATTCTTTACTTGACTGAAGAATGATGTAATTTGACAAATGATATGTTTGTATGAGTATTTCATTACAGATTTCACAAATTTTTTCTCACTTTGACTTTGAAAATCTGTACTATTGATAGAACAGTTTGGCACAGATTTCATACTGATAATTCTTTACTGCACGGTGAATTGACATGTCTTAACAAGCTACTTTTTCTTGAGAAAAATTTGGAACATAATTCACACTGATAATTCTTTACACCACTGTGAGTTAACATATGGCTTGACAAATGACACTTTCGTGAGAAAAGTTTGCAACAGATTTCACACTGATAATTCTTTACTCCACTGTGAACTGACATATGTCTTGACAAATCATTACTTTGTGTGAACTTTTTGTTACAGATTTCACACTGATAATTCTTTACTCCACTGTGAATTAACATATGGGTTGACAAATTACCCTTTTTAGTGAAACGTTTGCAACAGATTTCACACTGATAATTCTTTACTCCACTGTGACTTAACATGTGGCTAAACAAACGATCCTTTAGTGAGAAAAGTTTGCAACAGATTTCACACTGATAATTCTTTACTCCACTGTGAACTGACACATGTCTTGACAAACCAGTACTTTGTGTGAACTTTTTGTTACAGATTTCACACTGATAATTCTTTACTCCACTATGAATTAACATATGGCTTGACAAATGACCCTTTCGTGAGAAAAGTTTGCAACAGATTTCACACTGATATTTCTTTACTTCACTGTGAATTGACATATGTATTGACAATCTACCCTTTGTAGTGAAAAGTTTGCAACAGATTTCACACTGATAATTCTTTACTTCACTGTGAATTGACATATGTATCGACAATCTACCCTTTGTAGTGAAAAGTTTGCAACAGATTTCACACTGATAATTCTTTACTCCACTATGAATTAACATATGGCTTGACAAATGACACTTTTGTGAGAAACGTTTCCAACAGATTTCACACTGATAATTCTTTACTCCACTATGAATTAACATATGGCTTGACAAATGACACTTTCGTGAGAAACGTTTGCAACAGATTTCACATTGATAATTCTTTACTCCACTATGAACTAACATATGGGCCGACAAATTATTCTTTCTTAAGACTTTGTTACAGATTTTACAATGTTTCTTTAGTTCACTGTGAACTGGCTTATTCTTATTAATGAAAGTTGTGTTACAAATGACAGATGGGTACGAATTTAAACCAGAACACAATAATTCATGATGAGACTTGGTTTTTAAGTCTCTACAGCTTTTGTGACAATTATCACATCTGTACATTTCTGATGAATCACAATTAGCTTTCAGTAAACTTGAGTTATGATCGTTTCGTCCATACGAACGTGTATAAGAAATATCTCCTTCATTAGTGTGTTTAGTTCCAATGCTGTTTCCATCTGACATGCACTGAAAAATATTTACACAACATTATTTTCAGACACACTTCTCATTTATAAGAAAAGTTACATTAGTAAGCAGAATTCATCAGTTTGCACACTGTGCATTATTGGATAAATTTTGATGTTAAATACATTTTCATTTATCATAAGAATTACAAAAATTATGATTACCCTATTATTTTTGTTTACTGAAGTAACAATTGTACAGTAATAAAGCAATAAATACTAAAAATTTAACACAATCCGACTTACAACAAAATTCCCATTAGTCTTACTTATAAGACATAAAATTTTTTGGAATTTCCAAAACACTACATTCAGATTTTAGTTAAAATTCAGTTTAATTGGAATGCTACATACATTTTTGCATTATCAAAATTTTCAGCCATTATTTTGATGCCAGTCATCCGAAATTTGGAATTTTTAAAATTTAGCTTATTTCATATTTTGGTTAAAATTCTATTTAATTTGATACCAGCACATGGACTATAGACTCTTTTGTAAAAAGTAAGCATTCACATTCCTCAATCAAGAGATGGAGGAACAATCGTTTAGTGAATATTTTTATCAACTTTTTAACAAAATATATATTGTGGGAATACAACAAGCTGTAACGGTACAGAATTGTGTGTTACAAAATAATAATTCAAATCAGACTTAATTCAAAGCAGTCCGTGTGCACCTTTGTGGAACCTCGTTTTAACCAGCCACACATACACTGTTATTGAAAGTTGTTTATGTCTAGACAGCCCGGCTAGATGTATTACGTAACCGCTGGGAACTCAGTCTCTCTGTGAATTACAGAGAAACACGTAATCGCCCCAAGCCAGTTTTTATCAGGTGGTCACAGTAGTCAGTCATCGTTGAACCAGCCAAGTAGACAGCAGAGCCGCGCGGGCGGGGCAGTAAAGGAGCGCGCGGTTCTAATAATCAGTGTACGAACAATATACAGCAGTCGACGCAACTTCTTCAGACTGCGCGGTCTTAAATTAAACAGTGCTCGAGTAAAAATACAGTCGGCCGACTAAAAATATAACTATACAACTTAGTTACTGTGAAAACCTAGTTCGATATGTGATCAGAACAATTACACCAGCTTTTGAAAGCCGAAACAATTTCCGGAACGTTAACCTCCAATAGTGGTGCCAACAGCTCGGATACTTACACAGACTGGTTAAGTACAAACACAGATTGGTAAAGTACCTTTCGTAATCAAAATAAAAATTTTTGAAAGAGTTCTATTAATAAGAAATGAGGATTGTAAAAGTATGATGGACATAAGAGTGAGAGAGCATGTGTGGGGAACAATACTAAAATATTAACAGTACTGGTTTGGAATTATAAAAGAACTCTATTTTAATTAATTTTGTCTAATATAGATAGCGATTAAGCGATTGCAGATTTATGTTTATGAATTTGATGTTACAAAAGTTTGAAGTAGCTTGTCAAAAAGAAGTAGAGGAGAATCTGGAGAGTTGTCATACAAGTGTAGAACATAACATAATTTTTATGTAATAAACAAAAAGTAATTTGTGTTAGTCAGCATAAACTGTGTTCGCTTTATGATTTTGCAACTCAAACCAAATAATCCCTCTGCAACTGTTTTCGTCTATACGACTCTGGAGCTTAACCCGAAGGTACGTAAACTTTTATAAACTAGTAGAATTTATTATTTTCAGAAACACGTAAAGTCTCAGTGGCCCCCGAACTAGGGACTTGATTTTATTAATTGAAATAAATTCAATTGTCTCAAAGCATGTCTACAAGCAACTTGCATGTTAAAAATATAATGATCAAAAATAGGTCAAGCACTCGCACACATGCTCTTTTATTTTATTATCGTTATTTTATCTTAATTTTATTACTGGTTTCTAATTTAATATGTTTATTAGGTTTTCCTGAACAGTAGTCTGTCCGACTTTAGAAGTAGCGTATTGTTATAACGGTCTACTTGCGGTCATCATAGGTACAGTGGAAACAAAATACAAGACACCGATTAAGTCATTAATCACCAGCTTTAATTTTCACAGTTAAACAGTTCGTAATTAACAACACAGCCTCTTACAACAAATCAAATAGAAATTGTTCACACGCAATAAAATGTCAGCTAATATTAAAACACAATTGTATTACAATATACTGCCCGATTATAAAACAGCACTTCACAGTAACATCGCTCGATAATCACTTGTAATCTCCCGACAATAAACTAAGAACTAAGCAGCAGGTATGGGCTATTTATAGTCTAGTGTTCCATAACATGCGTCCTTAACAAGCCATCAAAAATTCTAGAGGCCACTTCATCGCGACCTTCGTAGAAACACGCACCGCTGGGCTAATTAAGATGCTTCCAGAATGCATGAGACGTGCCACATTACGTAATACTGCTTCACGTGTCAAGTGTCACGTATGCATTACAGCTGCGGGATTGTTCTCCAATGTACCAGAACGTTCCGTAATGACATAACACTTTTTCTGTATTACATAACACAGCCCCCTCCCTAAGCCTGTTCGTCCCAAACTGGCAAACCATCTCTGAAGTAATACTTGGCCAGGCAATCTAGGTGGACGACCTTGAATTTCCGCTGTCTTTCCTGTTGAATCCGATAGACAACATCGTTGATTCTTTTTTTCACAGTGTAGGGTCCTTCCCAGTTAGTCTGAAGTTTAGGTGAGCGACCACGATGGCACTTTGGGTTAAACAACCAAACCTGATCTTCTTGGAAACCTACACTATTACTGCGAATGTCATACTGAGTTTTGAGTTTTCATTTTATCACTGGCTATCTTCAGCCGTCCTCGTATCACGCGATTCATTTCTCGAAGTTGGTTTTCTAATTGCAAGGAATAGTTCTTTGGCTCTTGGGACCGAGTCTCAGGTGATGCAAACATCAAGTCCCCACGAAGACGAATCTTCTGCTCAACCATTAGTTTTGCTGGAATCACTCCCGTTGGGTCATGTACTGATGACCTAAACACCACTGGCTGATCCAAGTCTGTTTGGTTCTCGTCAACCTCTTGTGTAACCTTATCTTCAGCCACGTTTCCCTCGGGCACTTCTATCAGCTCAGGAACAAGCAAGAGTTTTGTCTCGACACCCATAGTTGGCTTTCCAATCACTTCTTTTGTCGTTACACTTATTTCTATTTCCTCTGCTAGTTCTTCCTCCATTTCCGCTTGCAATAGGGACGGTTCCTCTTGACCAGACCTGTTGACTTTTTCTTCGGCCAATGCCGCTTGCTTAATTAAATGGTTGGTAGACCCTGTCATTTTAGCCATGCAAAGCTTAGGCATTCATAATGTCCGTGTCAAGAATCACTTCATCGACAATGCCTGCAACAAGCATTTGGTGGCTAAACTCAAGAAGACGCAGGCGTACACGTATGTCTATCTTTCCTAATACATTTATGGGGCTTCCAGTCACAGTGCGTATTGCACAAGAGCTAATTTGAGGCCGTCGGTTGCTGACTAAGTCAGGGCGCATAATGGACACTGTTGCGCCCATGTCAGCTGTAAATTATGTTGGTTTACCTTCCACAAATCCATTAACAATCAAGTTTCCACTGGTCTTATGTAGCGTGGAAACTGTGTGATGTTCTGGGGCTTTACTTCTCCAACTGGTGCGATCACTCTCTTCTCTCGGTATCTTCTTCTCCCAACAGTCTACCTTTACCACAGTTGTAACATTTCGGGCTTCTGTCTTTATCCCATCGTTCAAATCATTGCGACTCTCTTGAACTTCTGAATTGTTTGTCTGACAACATTGTTTTTCAGCAATGTGATACAGGAATCTTCTGACTGCAATGTGATGGCACAAACCCATTAATGTAGCGGGACGCTAACTTGGCAGCTTCAAACTCTAGGGTGAGAACAAGAGCTTCTGAGCTATCTCGGTGTCTTGCCATTCGTAACACTTGTTGAAGTTCACAATCTCTGATGCCATCAATAAATGTCTGCACCGCAAACCTTATTCGAAAATCTTCTGGTGCTTCATGATAGGTCAATCTAATCAGTCTGTCGATATTTGCTTCAAACTCTTGAAGACTCTCCCCGGAACGTTGTCGTCTTGTTCTCAACTAAGCGTAGTACACATCTCGCAAATGTTTATCACCATACCGTAATTCCAGTGCTTTTATCAATTCAGCATACGTGTTTTGGCTGTCAGGTGGCACTTTCTGTAGTAATTCTGCTGTAGGTCCTTTTAATGCAAGAACGAGTGACACAGCCTTGTCTTTCACTGTCCAATTATTTGCGCATGTTGCAGCTTCGAATTGGCATAAATAGGTCGCCCAGTGTGTGTTTCCATCAAAAGTTGGGGTCTTGACATTAACTGTCCCAACCGCAGGCGAGGTGATCTTCTCTATTGACTTATTTTCTGTGTCTTTCTCTGTCTTTATCATTGGTACAGTCTGTTAGGAAATTTGCTTTGGTCATATCTTTATAAAGTGCTCAATTTCACTTTTAATTTGATCTCTTATGTTTGCCATTGAGTTTTCTACTTCAGCTATTTTATTTGACATGGATTCTCCTACTTCAGATATTTTTGTAGACATCGATTCTTCAACATTCGAAACAGATTTTTCTACTTCAGCTATTTTTAATGTCATTGATTTTTGTACCTCCGATATTTTAGTAACTTGCTTATTAAACTCACCTCGTAGGAGACCCAACTCTGCAGCGGTTTCTTCTTGTGTCTGCTTTTGCTCCTCTATTAACTCCTTGATGTCTTCTGTTTCACGCTTCTGTTCATCTTTTTGTGTTTCTTCTGTTTCTGGCATTAGTGCTTTCTGACGTTCCTCAGCCTCTTCTCTTTCCTGCCTGTGTTTTTCATCCTGTCATTTTTCTGCTTCTTCTCTTTCTTGTCTTCATTCTTCTTTTTGTCGTATTTCTGCTTCTTCAGCCTCCTGTCGGCATCTTTTCTCTGCTTCCTCTGCATCCTGTCGGCGTCGTTCCTCTGTCTGCAACAGCAGCGTCTAGAAATTTTCCATCATCTGATTGGCATCCATTGTTTTCTGATTAATTACGAATTACACTCTTCTTGTACAAAGTGTCCACTGTTTCCACTGTTAACCGTTCTATCCCAGTTCTGACACCACTGTTACGACGGTCTACTTGGGGTCATCGTAGGTACAGTGGAAACAAAATACAAGGCACCAATTAAGTCACTTATAGCCAGCTTTAATTTTCACAGTTGAACAGTTCGTAATTAACAACACAGTCTCTTACAACAAATCAAATAAAAATTGTTCACACGCAATAAAATGTCAGCTAATATTAAAACAATTGAATTACAATACACCGCCCAATTATAAAACACAGCACTTCACAGTAATTCGTTCAATAATCACTTGTATAATAGTCCAGGAGGATAAATAAAACATTCATATGTAAGTACCTTTCGAATATTCTTTATTGATTTATTTTACTACACAATTCAGTAAGTAATCTCTTCAGAATTTGACCATTTACAGTACAGTACTTCTGTTATCTCATTTTGTTTCACTTTTTCTCCATTAACACGAAAAAACAGCTGGTCCCCGTCATTTCGTGTTAAACGGGTTCCAGTGTATGTGATTAGTTTAAGGGAATAAAAGGAATGTGAACAGTGAGTGCTATAAATAAAGAGTGTAAAGAAACCATGAATGTTATACCAACTGGAAGTCAGTAGTAGAAATAAAATATAATTTTAAGAGTAACTAATACTTAATAAAAGAAGAGATAAGATATACTGTGAAATACTAAAAACAATATAAAAGTAAAAAAAAAATGCTTAATGAATGATTATCATTAGTAAAATAAAGAGTGTACGTTATGTATTGAAAAATGGTATTTGTATAAAATGTTTAAAAAGAGTTATATTATGTTTGAAAATGATGATGACTAATCAAATGTTGTGTATTAGTTGATTTAGTTCGTTGTATTTGCATTGTAAGGTATATAAGGTTAATAAAAACAAAGGAATATATTATAAGAAATGTATAAAGAAAGTCAGAAAACTAGGCCTTAAAAGCATATAGTAACATTAAGAACTTTGGAAAATTAGATATTAAAACAGTAGAAATTAATGGTACCATGTATATGATCATGTTAGGTTTGATTATATAGTTTTAGAGAAACAAAATGTATACAAAAGGATTAGTTTTGAATTAATTAATGATAGAAAACAAAATTGTTGAAATTGTAACTTTGTAAGTACTGGACAGAAATCATTCATGTTTGATTTCAAATTAATTTATGTAAAGAAAGCAAGACAATTATGTTATTATCTTTAGGATTAAAAATAGTGTAAAAAGATTATACTAATTTAAAGATATTTGTTAAATTTGTATCAAAAAACAGTAGCCATGTTTAACAACGCAACAAACTTTCAACCAATGATAGGAATTAGATACCTTTTGCCTTGACAACCAAAATATTACATGAAAAAATAGTTAGTTCATTATTAGACTCAGAGAAGAAAGGATTAAAACTTCCATACAACCAGATAAAATAAAAAATGGTATTGAATGAAAATGAAATGATGTTATGAAGAATAATAATATAACAAGAAGGAATTCGAAGTAAAAGCATACTAAAATAGAAGAATAATTTCAAAAACAGTGAATTATCTGTTGAACCTAATAATTGAAGGAAGATGATAAGTATAATATCAGATTATAAAAACTAATCAGTATAATAAACTATAATACACTTGTACACATTTTCAATCACACAAACTATATGTCACTACTATTCACTTGATAAAGAACTTGTAATAATTTATTTATATCACTATTAAATTATTAATCCATGGTGATAGACTTATTGAAAGTGTAATAATCCTCAGAACACACTTAACCTAGAAACACTGACTGTTGTAAACCAAATATTTATAACCTTAAATTTAAGTTGTTCATAACTTAGGTGCTTTAAATGCTGTTTATGTGAAGCTTTGTACTTCCTAAAGGGTGTTTTTTGTTAACTTTCTGTAATCGAAAGGACTAACAAACTAATTTTAATAAACAAAAAATTGTATAATATCAAATTCTGATAGCCTGAGCCTTGTTGCCAACTGCTGAGCATTTAAACATCATAGCTGGAGCAAATATATTATTATAAAATTATTTAGTTGTTTTAAAGGAAAGAAATACACAATCAAAAACCAATAAAACCAGTATTGAAGATTTTTAATTGTATGGTTAATTTATTTCTATGTTAACAATGTTTTATTTCTTCATACAGCAAAAGGTGAATTCTTTTATCACAAAGAAAAGTTTGTAACAATTATTTTTAGGAACGGAATTCGAATTGAATTATTAAAAAGGTAAGTCGACCAAACCTAATAAAGAGAAGGTGAATAAATAAAACAAAAAGTGAGTAATTTCAATTGTTTTAATAACAAAACAATTTGGCGCCTAAATCGGGAAACAAAGGATACAAAAAAAAATCGTTAAAATAAAGAAGAAACAATTTGTGATTTGGAATTATATAACAGATTTATAATTTTGCAGAAAAATCATGTTATCTTACGAATTGACGCAACAAACGTGTGGATAATAAACACATGAAATCAAGTAATATTACCATATTTACGCTATTATCTTTTCTTCTGTTACAGAGTATTCATTTTTTGCACACAGTTAGACGAATATATAAAGGAATCAACTATGGCAGTTTGGAATGCCAGAGATTTTTTTTATAAGACAAAGTGCATTCATTTTTTTTATCACCCAAATTGCACATTATGGTTTAATATTATTTGTACATTGCAAATATTTTATTAATATTTTTAATTAGGAAGTAATTAATATACTATATTCTGTATCCCAAAAGTATACCTTAAAAAAACATCATTTTTACCCAAGTATGTTTCATATGTGGAAGATGATGAAGAAAAATCACAGCCACCACAAAAATGGCCTGAGGCTTTTCACAAGTACCAGTGTAAAAATGCCAGTCCCCAAAAGATTAATTTAACAATCACATAAAAGAAGTGCTTGTAATCAACAGCAGTCTCCACATTACATGGACTCAGAATGTATGGACTCCTCTTATGTTATAATTCTCTTTCTGCCAGTACAACAGATAACGGTTCATATAACAAATCAAATTTTATTTAAAAAATAAGTGTGTTAAATAGTCATACTAGTACGCTCACTGATCTGCAGAACTCTCATGTTATTTTGAACAAAGCGCACTTATTGTTGGAAAAAGTTTTTATAGACGATTTTTAAATTACCAGAAAAATAATGAAAATCCTGATTACCCTATTTTTTTGTTTAGCACAGTAACATTTGAAGAGAAATCATACAATAAACTCTAAAAATTCAAAACAATTGGATTTGTGTTTAAATTCCCTTTAGTCTGACACCCAACTGGAAGTTCTGAAATATTTTTGAACCCACTTTTGGGTCTTGTAGTAAAAAATTCTCTTTCATTTAATATCTCACATGGATTTTTCAATTTCGCCAAACTTTCACCCACTTTTTGGGCCTCGTGTCCCAAAATGTTTTCTGCAGTTTTAACATACTGTAATTTTTATCCACTTTTTGGCCCCTGGTGCCTTGAAATTTTAAAAAATTAACACTAAATTCATATTTTTTTACAGTTTCTTTTAATCTGACACCCCACATGGACTTGTGATTTTTTTCAAAATTTTAACCCCTCATATTTTTGCCTCCTCCCCTTATTTTGGGGGGAATCAAAAACCATTGGGTTCTGTAAGGTAAAAGTACGGACACGCATACCACGTTTTATGAACATCAGTTCATGCATTCAAAGTTATTGTGAACTATAACCCAAACAGAGAGGAAGATAGACAAAGATACATAGATAGACCAGACAGGTATAGACAGACAAATGCAAAACGGTCGAGTTAAAACTGAGGACGCACTATACTCCTTTAATCGTGTTCAAATTAATAATAAAAATTGATTAAACTACAGTAGGCTTTTATGGCCAGAATCCTTCTGGTCACTCTACAATTTCCTGCCTGAATGGCTATGCTCTGTGAATAAAATTATTCCTTCCAAGGCATGTCCGAGTATTAATAATAAGTATTGTACTATTCTGACTACAGAACACTAATTTTAGTTAAACCTATTACCCTCACCTATGTAGCAAAAGCTGGCTTAAGTGAACATAAAAAATTAACCATAATTTTAATATAATAGCCACACAAAGTCTATAGTCAAAGTATGATACATATGAAAAATACTCCATCCTAGTACTTCACATCATGCACAGCTGTTATTTTCAGAGTGAAAAACTATGTGGAAAACTGTCTCAATGCTAGTAACAAGGGCCCAAAACTATACGAGGTGTGTTCAAAAAGTATCAGACCTTTGCTCAGGAAAAATACATTTATTTATCTGCACGTTTTAAACATTTATCCCCTTCCAAGTACTCCCATTTAGATTGCTCACACTTCTGCCAGCGGTCCTGCCACTTTTGGAAACACATCTGGAAGTCATCTTTAAGTATGGAGTACAGTTGTCTTGTATTTTGTATAACGTCTTCTCTTGACTCAAATCGGGTCCCTTTCAGCAACATTTTCAACTTAGTAAATACCCAAAAATCACAGGGAGTCATGTCAGAAGAGTAGGGAGACAGGCGTAGCTGAAGAGTGCCGTTTTTTGCCAGGAAAGTCTGAATTAGATGAGAAGAATGGGCAGGTACATTATCGTGATGGAGTTGCCAAGTTAGTGCCGTCCACAGGTCTAGCCTTTTGCACCGCACAGCATCACGGAGGTGCTGCATAACCTCTAAATAATATTCTTTGGTAATTGTTTGGCCTTGTGGTGCGTATTCATGATGCACTATCCCACATGAGTCAAAAAACACAATCAGCATGACTTTGATTTTGCTGTGCACTTGTCTTGGCTTTTTTGGCCACAGGGATGATGAATGTTTCCATTGTGAAGACTGAACTTTGGTTTTGGGACCGTACCCATACACCCTGTCACAGGACAAATGGCGCCAATTGTACACCTCTTCATTTTTCTGGACCTTAGAAGGGGCGTGTGGCGAGGACACTAACTGCGATGTATGTTCCACAGTGGTGTTCAGCCGCTGCACCCGCTGTTCATGGCGTACTGCAGTCCTCTTCTTCTTTCGGCAGCAGTATGTAGAGCCCACTGCCGTCCCAGCCGATGTCCATCGCTGGTTCTTCTTTTTTCTCCATTCTTCTCTTCTTCCTTTTCCTTCCGGCTGGCTTCGCGTCATCTGATGGAATGGCAATTTTTTCCCTGCCGCGCTCTTCTTATTCCTAATTTTCGCTGGTTGCAGCAAACCTATCAGATTGCTGCTATCTTCTGGTCTCTTCTGATTGGCGTGCTGTAAACTAATCGACGTGCCCGCCAGGTGTTAGCGACGACCTCCCAGCTGGTACTGGGAGCAGATGTTTGCCTTGCTGCCGTCACAACCCACGTCTCATCATCAGTGATCACAGTGTTGAGAAAGTTTGGGCCAGTTTTTACACAGTCCAACATGTTCTGCGAAACTTCTAAACGGAGTCCCTTCTGCTCCATCATTAGTAGCTTTGGCAAAAATTTTGCAGACATTCTTCACATAGCCAGAAACTAACTAACCGCTGCGATCTCTCAACCCCCCCCCTGCGTAATTTGAAGATCCTCCATGACCAAAGTTTGCACTTGGTCAATGATTTCATCATTGCGGCTTGTTGAGCGCCTGGCAGAATGTGGTTCACTGTCCACTGAGGTGCAACCATCTTTGAAGCGATTATAGCACTCCTTAGCATCATCCCCAAAAGACTGCTGAATTTTTCGAATGGTATCTGCTTGGGTATCAACAAGTCGTTGGCAAAAATTAATGCAGTACTGCTGCTCACGTTTTTCTGTCATTTTACAATAAATGAAATCCGATGGGCACTCTATACTCATACTTAATGACACACAGTCAGACAGCGACAGATTTGTTGTAGCAGGATGGTGGCAGTCAGTGCTTGCGCGCTAGGGTTCGCTGCATGCATGTACTCTAGGTCAACACCCATGCTTCATTTGCTCGCATATGAAAAAAAAGGTCCGATTCTTTTTAAACACACCTCATATATGTGCTGTCAAAATGTGAGCTAAGAATCATTTAAATCATAGGATACAGTTCCTGTGCCTAGAAATTTTACTCAAAGATCAGAATAAAGTGTATGTTAATGTAGATGTGAGTAATTTGTTTTTTATATCAACAACATCACAACCTATTCTTACTGTTCAGTTGAATTCATATAATGGGTGTAGAGGGTTTGCATTGTAGGTGCTGTATCACTGACAGTACAAGTGCAGCTATCGACCCTGGGTTTTTTATTTTACTGTTGCACGTTAATAGCCTATTAATGCCTCATTTCTGATTTTTAAATCATTAAAGAACATAACCAATTTAAAAAAATTTGCTGACTTGTGAAAAATATGGTGGCCTATTTCTGTACCAACAATTGAAGAGTTTTACTAACTTTACTTGAATATAAAGTGATACCACCTACTACTTTACAATGATGTAATAATTATAAAAAGTGGGCATATATTACGTACATCCCATTCAAACAATAATTTACTACTGAAACATATAACTTACAGAAACTCTACTAAGTTTACATGTTCTCAATAAACTCTTGCTTTTACTTTGAAAATGTACATTAAATATACATTAAACCCCAACGTGAAGTATCCACTCCAAAGGTTTACACTAGATACACTCTGTCCAAATATTTCTAGTAGACACAGGTGTAGAAAATAAAGTATGCAAATGACAACCCAGGCTTGTACTTGCGACTTAAAATATTAAGTATATTAATGGAGGTACATGTCTCACATTCACTTTTGTGAAAGGTTTTGGTAACATTTTTATCCCCACCATTTGTATGTCTTCTTTTAATCTACTTCAAAAGAAAAAAAGTGAAGATTAATAATGACTTGAATGTACTGATAATATATCTTGTCACTTTATATAATTAATAATAATTTTAGTACAACAATTTATTCAATACATCAACAGAAACCCATAATTTATGTAGAATAAACTCCACAAACTTATAATCATTTAGTGATTACAGGACACTTTCGTGTTAAGAATATGAACCATATCTCTTCTAATATTTTATACTGGGTGTTTATATGATGTGTGTGTACATACGAGGTGCTATCAGAAAGTTCTCGGACTAGGTCTAATAAATTCTTTTTGCTTACCTAGGCCATTAATGGCTCCCATCTCCTTCAAAGTAGTCTCCCTGCGAATTGATACAATGAATCCAGCGTTGTTTCCATGCCTGGAAAGTGTCAAAAAAAGTCTTTTGATGAAGGCTGTCAAGCACCTCCTGCGTTTTTTTCTTAATGTCTTCTACAGTGTCAACGGTGACCTTTCATGTGAATTTTTATTTTCGGGAACAGAGAAAAATCACAGGGGGGCTAAATCTGGTGAATATGGAGGGTGTGGGACGGTGGCCATATTGTTTTTGGTCAAAAACTCTGTTGTTTTCAGTGAAGCGTGAGCAGGTGCATTGTCGTGATGCAACAGCCAGTTTTGGTCTTCCCACAATTTGGAGCTGTTTCATCGCACATTTTGTCTCAGCCGCCTCAAAACGTCACAATAAAAATCTGAGTTCACTGTAACACCAGCTGGCACAAACTCGCGATGGACAATGCCTTTGATGTCGAAAAACACAATGAGCATGGTTTTTGTTGCACTTCTGACCTGCTGTGCTTTTTTTGGTCACGGTGATTGTGGACTTTTCCACTGTGACGACTGCTGTTTTGTTTCTGGATCATAACCATAAAACCAGCTTTCATCACCGGTTATGACCCTGGAGATGAAGGTAGGGTCATTTTCAGACGTTTCTCTGAGTTCACTGCACACATCAACACGGCGCTGTTTCTGATCCACAGACAAAAGCCGAGGGACGAATTCCGCAGCAACACGACGCATGCCTAAATTTTCAGTTAGAATTTCTTAACACCTTCGATAGCTTATTCCGTCATGGATTGTTTAATGACGGTCTTCGTGAATGAGTTGTCGAATTTTTTCAACATTTTCATCCGTTTTGCTCATGGAAGGTCGTCCTGAACGGTGATCATCTTCAAGTGACATTCTGCCGGCCTTGAAACGAGCGTACCACTCAAAAACCTGTGTTCTGTGTAGGGAATGTTCTTCAAAAGCTTCTAGAAGCATTGCCAAAGTTTCAGTAGGCGATTTACCAAGTTTAAAACAAAACTTAATGCATGCGCGTTGCTCGAATTTATCAGCCATCATAAAATTAGCAAATGAACGTTAACACACGATTACAAAACACAACGCGTAGACCGAACACAACCTCACAATACAACGAAGCTCGGCAGACTGACTCATTACGTATTACGGAATCGGACACTGGGACGCCAGGTTGTACAGTCACGTCCAACAGCCGTGCCAAGTACAGTCCGGGAACTTTCCGATAGCACCTCGTACACATGAGAAAGTACATTTTATTTCCTTCTGCCACAAAAAAACATGAAATTGTAAATTTAAAAGTATTGGCTTTCAAAAAGAGACAAAAAAATATCAGGCACAGCATACCTCATCTCCTGTCAATTCTTCAGAAGGTTCTTGCTTGATGACAACATCTATTTCATGTGGTTCATGTAGGATATATTCTTCCTTCATACCAACTTCTGATCCTGATAAAGCAACCTGGAAATAAGACACAAGGTAGCTGTAAGTTATTTAAGATTTGTCATCGACTCCACAGATTAGGCTGCACTGCCTGTCATTTGTCCTGTTCGATCCACCTTGTTCTTGACCATCCCAAACTACACCATCCTCACGCAACCTAATATAGAACCTTCCTTGCTATGTTAGTTGATGATGGTTGTTGCTGCACATGGCCTATACACTTCTGTACATATTCTTTTATTTTACTACAAAGATTAAAAATATTCAGTTCATCAACATTCTTCTGCTGATCGATTAGTTTATACCTAGAGACTGCTAGAAGGAATCTAATTTCTATGGCCTGTATATGCTGTTAGTCCTCCTTAGTTAAAGTCCATGTTTCACACCACAGAGGAAAGAAGGCACTGCCATCACGTTAGAAAACTTAACCAGCATATCTCTGCAAGCTTTTATTTTTTAGAGTGCTTATAAATGTGCCACACACATTCAAAATATGGATATTATCTTCTCCAAATCATAATTAACATGAAAACTTACCAGGCTGTTTAGATAATTGAAAACATTTACTTTGTTACGGTAGAAGATATATTACTGAGCTCATATGAAGGCTTGTGTCAGACCATTGCAATGCCCGAAGGCCATTCACAGTTGTTATGGAAATATAGATGTGTCCAGAGTGTTTTTTGGATACATTTATTATGAATAATAATACCCAAATCAATAAAAATATGTCTAAGAAGGGATTTACAAAATCCTAAGAACAAAATTGTGAAATACAAAAGTTTAATCTATGGGTGGTGAGAGACAGAACATTACCAATTTACAAGGCAGTCGAAAGCCGCACTGGCCTACTCAGGGAGCCGAAAGAGAAGCTCACTCTCATTTGGATTAGTTTCTACAGGCTGAGTCACAAAGGCAACAGGGAAGCCTAGCTGATTGTGGTATGAATTGTAACGAATACATCCCCGTGCTAATGACAGCCTGGCAGGGGAGGAAGTATTGTGTGTTGAGTGTCGACAGCGTGTTATCAGGCGTAATCAAGGCCATGTGAGAATATGTTGCTTTATTAATAAGTATTAACATTTTGATGCCGGGCCCTTAACATAGTGGTCCTTCGCCCATGCCGGGCCATTTTTATATATATTTAAAATGTTGTATCTTCTAAACTATATGGTAAAAAATATGCTATCTATGTTTTTATGAAGATCTAAGTGTCTTCTTTAAAATGGTCTACACAGTATGTCATTGTGTTGGTTATTTTCCCTGAAATTGATTTTCAAAAAAGTGGTTTTCAGAAAAAGAAATTGGCCAAAACACATGTTACTAGAAATTTGCAATTTCATTTTTACTTGTTAGAAATGGATTAAACAATACACTACATAATGTTTATATCTATAATATAACGCGCTAGGTAATGTGTCAGTCATCGGTATGTTACCATAGTAACAAGTAAATAAACAAATGATATTTACTGGCATCGAATGTATACATTTATCTGTTCCTATAGTTTTTAATATTTTTACTATGCGATTGTGTTGATATGTTTTGTAATTTTGTATACAGGTACGTCTATATATTTTGTAATTGTCCTACATTTCTGTATATGTTTTAATTGTGAAATTTATGTTTATACGTATTTCTGATGATCCAATGAATAAGTAATGAAATACGATCAAATATGCCTCCTAAACGCCAGCAACCACCAACTGCTGAAGAAATTGCAGCAAAAAAAGCACGTAATGCTGAAGCTCAAAGACGTCGTAGAGCGGCCATGTCAGAAGAGCAGCTTCAAGCAGAATGTGAAGCTAATGCTGTAAGTGAATGGGAACACAGAGAAAACATGCCACAAAATCAACTTCAACAAGAGCGCGAGGCAACGCTGAAAGACAAAGGGTTGCACGCCAACATCAAAGAGGACGTCTGAGAAGATATGTCCGATCCCGCAACACTGCTTTGCTTCCCGAAAACTTCAATGAAGACGAAATTGAAGAAAGTTATCTTGGCCCAATGGACGCTAAACGTCCATTTTGCAATGCCACGCATTTCAAAAATGAATTAATGTCAAATTGCTGCCATAAAGGGACCATTGCATTAGAAGAAATACGAATGTATCCCTTCATTACAAATTACATGAATGGATCTGATCCAAATTCAAAAAATTTCATGGAAAACATAAGATCCTACAACAGTGCAATGGGCTTTGCCTCAATGGGAGCACAAGTTGACCAATCAGTGACCAGACGTTCAGGTCCTTTTTGTTACAGAATCCATGGGCAAATTTATCACGCTACATCTGCATTACACCCAAATCAAGGTGAATTACCAAAGTATGCCCAACTGTACATTTTGGATTCGGCCCAAGCCTTGACAGAAAGAATGAACAATCAAGCAAACAATGGATGCATTCGTGTCGTAATGGAGAACCTCCAAAAACTTCTTGGAGATATCAATCCGTTCTCTAGAGAATACAAGAACATGCTCAAATTTGAACAAGATGAAATGTTAAGGCAAATTGGGAAAACCGAACGCCAATTGAATATAGCATGACTTTCTTGAGAGAAAGAGTAAATAATGTGCACCTCAGCAGAACCAAGCTCCCACTGCCAGAGGAGAAATTGCTGCCGTTTTTCACAGTGCAGATGGTGCACCCCCAGAAAATCGGGATATTACAATTTATCCGAAAAGCGGAATTTTACAAAATATATCCATCCTGAGTAGACTCTGTGACCCAATGTGCTACTCTTTGCTTTTCCCATATGGGGAGTCAGGGTGGACCACAGATCTGAAGAAAGCTGTTGGTCAAGGAAATGTGTCCCAGCTTCAATGGTATTCATACCATTTTGCCATTCGTGATGGAAACTTTAACGAGTTCCTCAACGCAGGAAAGCTGACTCACCAATTCATGGTTGATGCCTATTGCAAGACTGAGACAAACCGTTTGAATTGGTTTCGAAAAAATCAAAACACAGTAAGAGCTGAAGACTATGATGTCCTTCACCGATTTGTGAACAACCACAATTTTGAGGACGTTAACATATTGCCTGGAAAGAAAGTTATATTGCCTTCAACCTTCCAAGGGAGTCCAAGAAATATGGCTCAAAATTAACAAGATGCTATGGCCATGGTCAGGAAATATGGCAAACCTGACTTATTTGTAACATTCACGTGCAATCCTAAATGGAGGGAAATCAGGGAAAACTTACTTCCCGGTCAGCAACCATGCGACCGGCCTGATTTAGTAGCAAGAGTGTTTGAGTTAAAACTGAAATTGCTACTTGAAGACTTAACCAAACACCATAGATTTGGACTGTTAGGGCTATGCTTCACGTGATCGAGTTCCAAAAACGTGGTCTACCACATGGGCACATATTGCTATTCATGGCCCCGAAAGACAAAGCCTCGGAGAATGAAAGAATTGACAAAGTTGTTTGTGCAGAACTCCCTGATAAAGATGCCCACCCGAGGCTACATGAAATTGTAAAATCCTGTATGATACATGGCCCATGTGGTCCATTAAATCCAAACGCACCGTGTATGGAAAACGGCAAATGCACAAAAGAATTCCCAAAAGATTTCTGTGCCGAGACCAACAGCAATGTCAATGGTTACCCAAAATATCAACGCCGAGATGATGGTAACTTTGTTGAACTTGGGGGAAACAAAGTGGATAACAGATGGGTGGTGCCATACAACCCATACCTGTCTCTGAAATACAATGCCCACATTAACGTAGAGATTTGTAGCTCAATTCAAAGCGTTAAATACCTGTTCAAATATGTTTACAAGGGGCATGACTGTGCAAATATTCAATTCGTTACTGTTCCCACAGAACAGGAAGCTACTATTGAATGGGACGAAGTAAAAAATTACTTGGAGACCCGGTATGTAAGTGCACCTGAAGCATGCTGGAGGCTCAGGGAATACAAAATCCACCACCAAACTGATCGTGTGGGAAGATTAAATATCCACCTTGAGGACAAGCATACAATATGTTTTATACCAGGCAAGGAAGCTGAAGCTGTACAGCAAAAAGCCACCAAGTCCAAACTTCTGGCTTGGTTTAAACTTAATCAGGAAGACCCTAAGCCCGAGAGTATTTATATATTGAAATTCCCTAACACTATACCTGGGATGACAAAAATTCTAAATGGAAATCACGTCTTACAGGACATGAAACTACAATTGGCAGAATGTTTGCCGTAAGTCCCACGGATAGAGAAAAATGGTTCCTCCGAATTCTTCTTCTCAATGTTAGAGGAGCAACATCTTTCGAGGACCTAAGAACGGTCGAAGGAAAGCCTATCCCCTTTGCAACTTTCCAAGAAGCATGCATTGCAAGGGGATTAACTGATGATGACTCAGAATGGGATACTTGCCTGACAGAAGCTGCAACCCATCAAATGCCAGTACAACTTAGGAGGCAGTTGTTTGCATTTATTTGTATCATGTGTGAGCCGTCGGATGCAGCAGCATTATTCGACAGACATAAGGACAATCTTATGGAAGACTATAAGAGACGCTTTCCTGATGGAGAAAAAGCTCTCTATTTGACACTTAAAGAAATTGAATCTGTCCTTCGAACACATGGAAAGTCATTGGTAGATTTTGGCCTAGAACTTCCAATCGGCAGCTATGACGAGCCAATCCATTCTGGAAAATATTACGATCCAATTGCCGAAAAAGCCATGTTTGAAGAAAAGTTCCAAATGCTCAACCCAGGGCAAAGAAGGGCTTTCGACAAAATCAGGGAAGCAATTGAAAACCCTAACTTACCCAAACGTCTATTCTTTATTGATGGACCTGACGGAAGTGGTAAAACCTTCCTTTACAACACAATCATGCACTATGTGCGTAACAAAAATGAATTAGTCTTGCCATGTGCATTTACAGGCATAGCAGCAACTTTGCTTGAGGGAAGCAGAACTTCCCACAGTCGTTTCAAGCTGCCTATTCCAATAAATGAAACATCAACCTGTAATGTTCGACATGGGACTAATATGGCAAATGAACTGGAAAAGGCCAAAGTGATAATCTGGGATGAAGCTTCAATGGCCCCAGCACATGGAGTAAATGCAGTTGACACACTGTATAAAGAACTCTTAGCTGAAGATCCAAAAGTTCCTTCTAAAAAAACATTTGGAGGTGCGGTCTTTCTTTTCGGTGGAGATTTTAGACAAATTCTCCGTTGTTCCACATGGCAGCAGAACCGAAATACTTTCTTCATGCATGAAGAATAGTAAGTGTTGGAAAAATATTCAGGTCCTAAAGTTAGACCAACACATGCGTGCCAATGAGGACAATGTCCCATCAGAACACTGAGGCTTTTCCGATTGGCTTTTAAAACTTGGGAATGGAAAACTCCAAGAGCCTGGATTAGAGGAAGGCATCTTCGAAATTCCTCCAGTCTGCATTGAAAATGGTATTGTTGATGCTGTCCTTCCTGAGGTCATCCAATCAGGAGATGACAGCATTGCTAACCGTGCAATCCTGACTCCAAAAAACGACGAGTCACTTGAACTTAATGAAAATGTCCTTAGACGAATTCAATCTGAATTGAAATGCTATACTAGCATAGATTCTATTCAGCAAGACAGTGCAAATGCCGAGGAGGCAGTAAACTATCCAATGGAGTTTTTGAACAGCTTAACACCTGGAGGTATACCTCCTCATAGACTTAACTTGAAAGTTGGTGCATTAGTAATGTTGCTACGAAACCTTGACTCAACAAGAGGTCTTTGGAATGGCACCAGAATGGTCGTCAAGCATATGATGTCAAAAGTCAATGACTGTGAAATCCTGACCGGATCTTTTAAAGGTATTTATTCCAAGAGTTATTCTTGCACCCAGTGACCCTGACCTTCCCTTTACATTAAGACGAAACAGTTTCCATTTAGACTTGCTTTTGCTTTGACCATCAACAAAAGCCAAGGACAAACACTGGATTCAGTTGGTATTTATTTGCCATCTCCAGTATTCAGTCATGGACAACTTTATGTTGCATTTTCAAGAACAAAGCCCTTTCAGCAAGTCAAGGTAAAAGTCTTAGGAACTGACCAACAAGTCAACTTAAAGAAAGACCACAGAGTTTACACCAAAAATGTGGTCTACAAAGAAGTTTTCGCCCAATAATTAAACTTCATAGCCAGCCGTGGCTTTATCAATATGTGCCAATAAAAATGCTCGCCACCCGGGCGTAGAATGGGTACTTCAGCTAGTAATATATATATCGGTTTATAAAGGCGTACTTTTGTAATTTTTTACAAGAAATGTTTGTCTGGCATTTTGACATGTTAAGTGGTGTTTAGCCAACCAACATAACAGTTTGCCGTGCACTGTTTCATGTCAACTGTATCTACGAAAGTGAACGCATATGCGATCTAGTGGATGATTTGGGTATTACAAGATCTGCCATCATTTCAAAACAGTTCCAAGGATGTCTTTATACATATGGAATCATGCAAAACACACTGAAACTTCAGGACGTCCATTGATGTCCATCGGCATTCTCAGAAGTTTTCAATGGACATCAATTGACGTCCATTGGTGTCAAAGTGTCAATATGATAAATTGGACATTAAATTTATCAGTATTGATACAAGTATATTAATTTGTTTAAAAAGATGTACAAAAATAAGAGATATTCAAACGTTTAATTTGTTATACTTCATAAATGTAGTGAGAGTAATATGAAATTATGTGAGGTGATGCCGCTGCTGTTTTACTTTTGTGTTCTAAATTTCTGTATTTTAAATATAATAAATATTAAATTTTGTATCAAACGGATTGTGTTACATTAAATTAACAGATTACATTTTATCTGTTGGAAAATCTAAAGTAATGGTTTTTGTGTAGCATTTCCAAAAAGAAGAAAAAAAGGATTGAAAACAAAACTATTGAACAAGTTTTATCATTTAATTTCTTAGGATGCAATATATTACTTCTTGGGGAGGTTGATGTATGGAAAAGATAAAAGACTTTAATAGGATGAATGGCACTAACAACCATACCTTAAGCGATATGGTTAGGCAAGAGATGTTATTAAAATTTTACAAGAATGTCCACTCCAAGCTGTCCGAACGGTAGTGAAATATGAACAATGATGAATACGCATGAAAGTCGACTGCAAGATGCAATGATGAGGCTCCTTATATCAGCAACCAGTGAATGATACAGTGAAGGAATGTAGACAGAAATTGTTTGATCATATAGGACCCATTAAGAATACCACACATAAGTGTAAAGATAGAAGTCTAGGACAGCCAATGAAAAGTTAGAGATCAGTTGTAATGACAGATGATGTAATAGGCTTTCAACCTTATATTTGCAAAGCAGAAGAAGATTATTATAATAAAGTAAAATTTAATATTAACAAAAATCATTATAATAAGAAATAGTTTATACTGTACTAGCAGCACTGATGCGCCTGACTGCATGTGCCAAACAACCAAAGTTTTTATAAAATCACCAATATCTCAAAAACAAAAAAGAGCATTTTTATTGAAAAAAAATAAAATAAAATTTGGAATTTTCTCTAAATTTCACTTGCTGACACCATAGCTATGTCTCAAAACAAAATTTTTTTACATGCAGAAAATTTCACTACACGCAAATTAACAAACAAATTTTATGACATGTGATCGTTTTAAGGTTCTGTTCTTGAAAATTCTTAATAGCTAATCTTTTAATGGTGAGAACTGTAATGGCTTTCTGTATTTTGGACTTAAAAAAAAAATTAATATAATAATTCGATGAAATAATAACTGTGATCTTGCTTGGGAGCGTTTCTTACTGTGGCACGGATATCATTCTAAGCAGTTACTTACTGGTACGCGGTAACCTAAACAGAGTGGTAAAAAACTAAAATGAAAAAGTTTTGAGTGACACTTTCAAAAAACGTATTCAGCTCAACGCCGTTGACCATTACAGCTGCTTAATTTGTAGGATACGTACGAAAACAAAACATATTAAATTTAAAGATTTAATAAACAAATTGTATAAACGTATATAGCAGTCAAAAAATTAAAAATTTAATTTTCATGCTTGACCAGTTGTTCTCACGCTACGGTGGCAGTGACTCTAAGAACAGAGCCATAAAACAAAGTAATTGGGGTAGGTGACAACTAACGTCCTATCATACAATAGAAGCGCGTTCAGTACGAGGCAACAATAAGAAGTGACACTTGAGTTGACAGGAGCGTGCCAACGGAGAATTATGACACCGTAACAATTTGAACAATGTACTTGGCTCAGCCGGACATTTACATGGAATCGAAGCGAGCGTGCATTGAGGGTGCAGCTAAGGAACGAGGTCACTATACAAAAAAAACGAGACGAGAGACAAAGGGTTCAGGACGGACTGCAGTCTTTAGAAACGATCCAAACAACAAACTATGAAGAGAGCCAGCGTCAAGTCACAGCGGGATATACGCTTAAGTGACAAGCTAAAATTTACAACGAGAAAGCGTGGAGGTTACAACCGTCGACACTGGATGGAAAACTGTTAATTGCCATGACATAGAGTTTCAGTAACGAACAATACCCGGAATATTAAGAGTAAACCCTTGCTGGAGACTCGAACAATGAGTTGATTGACACGCGGGGAATGGCTTGCATTTCCCAGAATGAGAGTGACGCCTGGACAAGACGACTCAAAGGACATCTCTAGCTACCTATCAGAACAAAGTATTTCATGAGAGAGAGCGGAAAAGAGGCCCGTTTCCATAGCAACTAACACAAGAACAAATCAGAGGGTAGAAGACTGGAAGACTTCGAGATGGTGGGAAACGACTTCTAGAGAGGGTAGAGTTTCAGCCTATCATGGTAATCTTAGGCGTGGACAAGCCAGAGACCAAATTTCTAGTAGGGAGACGTTAATAAAAAGTAAGTGTCGAACGCGGGACGAAGCAGTCTTATAATACATTTTGACAGTCTTATTACAAATTTCGGGAGTCACATTACAATTTTCGGCAGTGAAATAATAGCGTTGAAAGTCTTATAATAACTCTCGAACAGTTCGCGAGGAGTCTTATATAAAACTTTGAGTGTTTAACGTAATTTACCAAACAGTTCGCGAAGAGTCTTATATTCAACCGGACTACAAAAGTATCTGTGCGACATATAACTCTTGTAATTAACTTTATGATGTTATAAACAATCTCGCAAGTTTACTAAGTGCCGTATTTCTACTAAGAACATTCATGCGAATTTCGAAGTGTATCGGCATATTAAACAACCGTGAATTCTCAGAGTATGCGAATGGGAACTGAACTTTCTTTAACTAAGAATATATAATCGCTTACGTATTAGAAAACAGTATAGCGAACAGTAATTCACAATGTGCGTGAACGTTGTAATCATATCTATAAATCACTATAACTAAGACACTTTTATTCAAAGGAAATATTAATTAGTCACACAATAATATCTTTGCGTAGTCACACAAAGAACACACAGAACATTTAATCAAACATGGATTTGCGCGGAGACAATTTGGAGCATTGAACATAGAATAACACAAAACACTATTCAGTTAACGACGCGAGTGAATAACAAGTAAAAGTGATCATCACCATCGCAATTCAATGGAGCAACATTTCCAACGATCATCATCACCTGGAGATAGCGCCGATGGATTAACGGATTAACTAAACCAAGTAATTCTTTATGATCTTGTTAACATAATTAACTACTGTCCTGTCTCTTTCCAAGAATCTAACCCTGAGCAAATATGAGAAAAGTTATTAAAAGAAGGTTGCATTCAGTATATATATTTATATTCTATTAAAGCCGTCCATCTGGGTGAATGAACGCATTAGGTAGAATAATATTATTTGATTTGTTGTATGCATTTTATATGTTGTATGTATTTACAGGAAGCAATTAAGGAGGAATATTGTGAAGCTACTTTCCAACTGTAAGAAAATAATTTATGAGCTACTTACCTTCACATAAAAGTCACTAACAAACATTGTATATTTGTCGGGCGCCATCTTGCCAACTGCAAGAAAATAATTTATGAGGGTTCTTTTCAGCGAACTAGGAGAGCAGAATGTTTATTTGTAATAATTAATTTAATTCATATTGGCAATGAACCTAAGGTTTATTTATTCTTTAATACACACAACAACAAAAAATAAAACTTCTTTTCCTACACTTACATACTATTGCCAACTTAACTATGAACTCGTGAAATGAATGTCATTAAAATTATTTTTCTTACATCTTTTTCATTATTAATTTGGTCTTATTTATTAATTATATTTCTTTGATTATATTTCACCAATAATTACATTTAATGATTATATATCTTCACAAACCAGCACTTCTTTTAAATTTCTATATTCGCTCTCTCTCTCTCTCTCTCTACATTTCTATTCCCCTCCCATGTTTAATTGATTCATTAATTTAATTTTATTTTTAGGCTGCCAGTTCTTTGTTAAACATTCTCAAAATTTGCTTTCAAAAGGTTTTAGATTTAACCAATGTTGGTTACTTATCTGCCAAAGATCTTGATGAGTCCGTCTCTACCACGTATTTCGTTTCGATTCCGCACATTTTCTTATTTTATTCACTCTCCGGAACTGTAACTCTATAAAACTGTTTATTTTTTATTGAAAGTTCACATTTTGAAACCAATTGTTATATACGGGTGCCCGATTTGCGTTCCGGAACTTATATCTGTGACCGGCCGGTTCACTGACTAATTTTATACTGGGACTTAGCCACTGGCGCTATTTTATGAAGTCGCCGTTGTTCTTTCAATTCTGATTGGTTTATATTTTGTATTCGTTCGCCAGTGGACTGTTTTTGGCTTGTTGACAGAACTGGTGACACACATCGTTATATAATTTGCTGACGCAAACACATCGCCTGATGTCTGGTTGTGTAACGTGTTTACAGATCTTGTTACATAACGTGTTTACGTTTTCCGGGTTCGTCATTGTCCTTGAACTGAGTTTGGTACAGTTGCCGGTTATTAAAACTGTTTATATGAATATTGTTGAATCATATGGTCTTCACCGTCTCAAACAATGCTGCCATCGTCTCGATCGCTCCAAATAATAAATTTACCGTTCTGTCATAACATTTTTCTATCACTTGACAAGTTATTTATTATTATTAAATACAAATCCTGTTATTACCCCAGGTATGCCCAAAAATGCCCCGCTACAATACCCCCTCAATGAGATATTTTATGCCGAAGCATAAAAAATCTCATTGACACATTCATACTTGCTAAAGGGATCAGCCAGGATATGTCGCCACAACCCCCTGTACGGTTTCCAAAAAAAAAATATTAATAATCAACTCACCCTTGGTCCGGTGACTGTGACCGCATCTGCATGACAATACTGGACTTCTCTCTCGAGATCCCAACACCGTAGAGTCAGACAGATACTCAACGCCCCTGCTCTGACGCGTAGGCCAGCTCAGGTCCGCCGCCACAGCATCACCAAACACTGAAACAACAAATCAAAATATTAAATAGTGGCCTTATACAACACCATATCCCCAACTGATCTGTTCCCCCCTAGCGGTGCTGGTTTGCGCTAAGAAGCACTGGTTTTGTTTTTACTCACTTATTACTAACATGTATATATCAGAATACCTAACATAACATGTATATATCAGAATACCTAACATAACTTAACATAAGAAAACACAGTACATTAATAATTCATTTTAAAATAAACAACTTACAATTAAAATGTTACACACTTTACATCATTAAATTAGCCTATAAAATCAAAAAATTACTTTTAAACTTGATTTACTCTTATTAATTCGTTTCTCCAAATTACAAAATTTTTTATTTTATTTATTTTTTTTTTTTTTTCAATTCTGGCCATCATTATTCCATTTCATTACTTTGGGTGATTCTACGTTATTCATTATTTCATTATAATTTACTTCATCCATTTGGCATTTATTCATAATCTTACCCCTTTTATTACTCTAATGCTCCCTTACAAAATCTTTAACTAGTATGACACCCCACTATCAAAATTTTACTAACCCTTCTCTACCTCTAACTACTTACTATTTTAACTCCAATCGCCACCTTCTACTCTTATATAAAAAAAAATACTCTCTAACCCTTTGTACATAGGATACGTGTTTCCTTCCCAAAACTCATTCCCTTATGTTGGTCCCTGGACTCACCCTAGGTAACCCTTTCCGGCGCCAATCGGTCCCTATCCCGTCCCAACCCTTGTTGCGGACTCCCCAAATACACTACCACTACTACAAAATTGCCATCCCCAAAAAATCTCAATCTCATAACCTCACTACAATTACAACAAATTAACATCAACAAATAAACAATATATCGCTCAAAACTCTACATAAAATCTCCATAACTACTGTGTCTCCACTTATTTCTCAAAATTCTATAACATACATTAACTCAAACAACATTGCATTATTTTCATTTCCACTATTACTTTAACTTTTACTTCGATTTGGACAAATCTATGTCCCACAAAATTCAACTTGAACTGATTCAAACATTTTATTCAAACAATTACTATCACCCACTTCTATCTTTTACAACCTATTGAAAATTTTACTTATTACAACTATTTTTCATTTTATTTTAAAATCTGTAAACACATTGAAAACATATTATTATATTTTTATAATACTTATTCCTAACATACTAATGCAATCAACACAATAAGACATAATAACACAATATAAGAAGTATTTAGTGCATCTATTTTTTAAATTCAAACAAAATTATTGAGTAGCAAATCATCATTATTAATTAAAATATATCAAATTTTTAATACGTTATCCCCTTGGATAACCTCCCAGCCACACACACTATTTCAATACATTACATAACATAATACACAAATATACATTGAACCAACAATTCTCTTTTAACTAATTTATATAAAAATTTATAAACATTATTATTTAAAATTTTTCATTAACTGTTTTTATTTATCATCATTATTGACTTATCCTGTGTTGCAATCAGATTTTCAAAATTGCTTAAAATTTATTATTAACATATATTTTTAATCATTATGTTCCACAAAATAAACCATTTAACATTTATTTATTTATTCATGATTATTAATTTAAAATCTCATCACACAATTTAATTACCTTATAAAATTCAAACACATAATATTCAATCACAATATCTAAACATCTCAAATTATTTACTTCATTTGATTATTAAAATAACATATTTCAATTATTATCAACATTCTACAAATCATCAACTATTGTCTTCATAATTATTTTGTTATTAATTAGAGTGCTAAAATATTAATAATATTATTATTATTAATACAACATTTTCTAAAACATATACACATTACTTTTCTAACATTTCACAATACACACAAATGAATTCAATATTATTTACAAAATATGCGTCAAAACTGTTCAAGTGTATCTCACTTCAGATGTCCAAATCAGCAAGGTCATTACCAATAATTTACAATATTTAAAAATGTCCCAACACTGATCTTTTAGCTCACCCACCATCGTCATATATATATCTAACATATTTGTAACATTCATCACTTTTATCAACACACCAATTATGATAATCATTACTATCATAATAATCTATCAACTCTATTTCATCCATTGTACCACTATAAATCTTGTCACCATAGGTTAGGATTGTCCCGTCTATATCAGTGTTATTTGTTAACGTCAGGTAAACTTTCTCATCTTTGTATTCCTCAACTACTACGTCAGGTAAGTCATTATAATCAGGTAAGATATTATCAAAATTATTTTCTGTCTCTCTTTCAACAGGTACGTATTTCACATGATTAATCATCACCCCTTTTATTAATTTTCTCAATTCATCATACTTTCTTTCTAACTTGTATATTTCTATTTCATTCTCAACATATAACTCTCTTTCTATTTCATAACACCACATCACACTCTCACAATTATTTCGGACAGAGGGTACAACATTATACAACATTACTTCATTTAACAATAAGGGTCTCTTGCCCTGAAAAAACAACATTAAATCATCATCATCATTATAAACAATAAGGGGAAAATTTGCCCTCTGTCCCCATTTAATTACTACATTATTCTTCCACTCTCTTTCTATTTCATAAACACTCATTACCATTTCATTATCGCATTCTAAAACTTCATCAGCACTATTTGTTATTATATTTTCATCATTATTCTTCACCCCCACTATACTCTCAAAATTGTCTACCATTTCGTCATTTTTACATTTTGTCTTACTTAAAACATTGTTACCTAATTTCTCGAACTTCTGTTCTAACTTATTCAAACTGTTTTTTATTATGTCATCAATCTGGTTCAAATTCTCATTAATCTCTTTAATCTCATATTTCAACTCCTCAAAACTATTCTTTTGAATATCGAACTTCTCATTGATACTACTATTTAACTTTACACTCTGGTTCTCTATCATTGTTTGTATTGCTTTAAACATTTCATACGTATCGTCATTTTTTTTATTTTGGATAGGTGTCGATTGATATTCGACATCTTTCATTATTTTTGATTCGGTCAACTGACTCTCTACATTATCATTCGTTTGTACTCCCGAATCGGTACTAAACTGACTGTCAGATAGGCTGACAGTACTATTATCTGCCATTTTTCTTAAAACTCTTTATATATATTTCTTTATTAAAATCCTATTATATGTAACATATATTTATTGAAAAATATTCTACTCACCCATATTAAACATAACCTCTTACGTCTCATTTACGTACATACGCAAATATGAATTCCAAACAACCATTCTGCTTTCCCAGTGGGCCTATATTTATATAATATTATTATATAAATCGTCCCTACGTTCGGAAGCCAAATGTGAAGCTACTTTCCAACTGTAAGAAAATAATTTATGAGCTACTTACCTTCACATAAAAGTCACTAACAAACATTGTATATTTGTCGGGCGCCATCTTGCCAACTGCAAGAAAATAATTTATGAGGGTTCTTTTCAGCGAACTAGGAGAGCAGAATGTTTATTTGTAATAATTAATTTAATTCATATTGGCAATGAACCTAAGGTTTATTTATTCTTTAATACACACAACAACAAAAAATAAAACTTCTTTTCCTACACTTACATACTACTGCCAACTTAACTATGAACTCGTGAAATGAATGTCATTAAAATTATTTTTCTTACATCTTTTTCATTATTAATTTGGTCTTATTTATTAATTATATTTCTTTGATTATATTTCACCAATAATTACATTTAATGATTATATATCTTCACAAACCAGCACTTCTTTTAAATTTCTATATTCGCTCTCTCTCTCTCTCTCTCTCTACATTTCTATTCCCCTCCCATGTTTAATTGATTCATTAATTTAATTTTATTTTTAGGCTGCCAGTTCTTTGTTAAACATTCTCAAAATTTGCTTTCAAAAGGTTTTAGATTTAACCAATGTTGGTTACTTATCTGCCAAAGATCTTGATGAGTCCGTCTCTACCACGTATTTCGTTTCGATTCCGCACATTTTCTTATTTTATTCACTCTCCGGAACTGTAACTCTATAAAACTGTTTATTTTTTATTGAAAGTTCACATTTTGAAACCAATTGTTATATACGGGTGCCCGATTTGCGTTCCGGAACTTATATCTGTGACCGGCCGGTTCACTGACTAATTTTATACTGGGACTTAGCCACTGGCGCTATTTTATGAAGTCGCCGTTGTTCTTTCAATTCTGATTGGTTTATATTTTGTATTCGTTCGCCAGTGGACTGTTTTTGGCTTGTTGACAGAACTGGTGACACACATCGTTATATAATTTGCTGACGCAAACACATCGCCTGATGTCTGGTTGTGTAACGTGTTTACAGATCTTGTTACATAACGTGTTTACGTTTTCCGGGTTCGTCATTGTCCTTGAACTGAGTTTGGTACAGTTGCCGGTTATTAAAACTGTTTATATGAATATTGTTGAATCATATGGTCTTCACCGTCTCAAACAATGCTGCCATCGTCTCGATCGCTCCAAATAATAAATTTACCGTTCTGTCATAACATTTTTCTATCACTTGACAAGTTATTTATTATTATTAAATACAAATCCTGTTATTACCCCAGGTATGCCCAAAAATGCCCCGCTACAATATATGTTTTGATATATGTTGTATGTATTTACAGGTACCAGGAAGATATTTATATGTTTGTTATTGAATACAAAATGTTTAACATATAATAAATTAGTACTTAAGCAATCAATCAATAATGCGTTCATCATTCTCAGTAAACCCTGTGTTATTCACAAGTCACATCACTATTATAATTTAATATTAAAGAAGCAACCTAAATAAATTAGTAGATTTGTACCTTAATTACGTGGTGGTAATTAGCTGATGAAGGGTGTACTCATTAACCCTTACATCATTAACAATTAAAGTCATATTTTATATCGTTAGGGTAATCTATTAATTTATGCAAATAATTTGCATTTATATACACCGTATATTATTGGCGCTCCAAGATCGTGGGGCACGGCAAACATAATTAATTAAATAATTGCCAATTCCAATAATTTACCCATACGTATAACCTCAACAATATACAGCAGAATATTGGGGGTGAAGTTGATCGCCTGCACGTGGTGCCCCCTGCATAATCTAAATGATCAACAAAGGTTCGTCTAAAGCACGCTCACCAAAATGATACAAAAGAACCTTGCCAAAAACACCAACAGCCCTTTTCAGGGCCCTGACACGGACCTAAGTATCCTGTATTGGAATGCCGGTGGCCTTAGCAACAATAAATTTTTACAATTTAAACGAAGCATCTGCCAAATTGATGTGGATTTATATGTTATAGTAGAAGCAGGCGCTGCGACTGAATTCTCTGAATTTTACCAAACTACCAGATACTGCAGCCATATTTTACCTCGATCACGACAAGTCGCCTCGGGGATAATTGTTGGAATTAAAAATAATCTCTGCTCTGTATTTGAGATAATCCATGAGATGCAAGATGATGACAAAGTAGAAATAATTCTAGCCCATATATGGAAAAATAACAAACATTTCACAGTCATAGGATTATACAACCCTCCTGGCAATATTCCATCCCTCGATGCAATTGAATCAACGATCCAAGCAAATAGCATAATCATAGGTCATTTCAACAGCCAATCACCGAGATGGGGATATGACAGGTTAACACCCGCAGGAAGACGCATAGAACTTTTCATCGACAAAAATTTTCTTGACCTGAAAGACACGCTACCAACCTTCCTGTCGTTTGCTGGACAGACTTCCCGACCAGATCTCGTCCTTGCGCACCCTAACATCACACAGAAGACATAAGTTCACTTGATGGATGACGCAGGAGGCTGTGGATACCGCTCCATTATCATCAAATGTGCGACAGGAAAAGCCACATAAATTAACAAACGTGCCCCCCGGTGGAACTTTGGAAAAGCCGACTGGAGCGAATACGGCAAGATAACAAATGATATTATACCACACGAAATAAAATTGGAATTCACCTGAAACAGCTATAGAGTCCCTGAACGTTGCTATTCTGAAATCTGCGCTATTATGTGTACCAAGGGGTCAAGTAAAGGGTTTTCGACCGTTCTGGAAAAAGACTTCCATCCCTCAAGAAAACAAGAGACTCTCCGAGAAGAAAAGCAGAGAAATCTAAAGCACTATCTGACTGTATCCAACTCCGAAAATCCCAGGCCATACTACGTACAGAAATTAAGCAATCTAAAAGATCGGCATTCAAAACCTTCATATCGGAGCTAGATTTCCGGCGCGATGGAGCAAAAGCACACCGTTTTGTCTGAAGGCTAAATAATGACACTGAAGCCAGAGGACAACAACCTTTCAAAACCGGACTCAATCTTACCACAGATTCCAAAAAATAGCTAACACCTTTTGCAAGTACTACGCAAATATAAGCCGAACCCGAAAGACAAGAAACAAACAAAACCCAGACACCTGAATAAAAAACCTCTAATTCAATGCCTCAACAAAACCGAACAAAAAATTTGCCTAAGTGATTTTGGCCTCTCCGAACTTGAATTTGTACTATCAAACACAAAGGACAAGAAGGCAGCAGGAGCCGACGCAATCTACCCAGAGCTCCTAAAAAATCTTGGTAACACAGCGAAACTAGCCTTGCTTAATCTCATTAATCTAACGTGGAAAACACGTGTCCCCCAGCAATGGAGGAAAGGGGAGATTATACCTATTACCAAGAAAGGAAAGCCAAGTGATACACCTGAGGGCTACCGCCCCATCACATTAACAAGTGCTTGCTGCAAGGTTGCTGAAAGAATGGTCGTGCGGCATCTGAACCGGTTCTTTGAAATGAATGCGGTTATTGATGAATGCCAAGCAGGTTTCCGAGCGCACCGATGCACCATGGACCAAGTCGCGGCCTACGGTCAATCTGCGCTACTGTGGATCGGAACTCGAAGAAGTGAACATATCTAAATACCTGGGTGTTAATATAGACACCAGAATGACGTGGAAGCACCATATAGAACAGTCCGCGAACAGTGCGTCTAGGCGCTGCCGGCTACTTAAACGACTCACTGCGACTACATGGGGAGCAAATCAAGATGTTCTGACAACTGTGTATAAGAGCTACATCAGCCGCTATTGGAATATGGCGCAGAAGCAACTATTACTGCCTCCAATGCAGTATGCCAGAAACTGCACTTAGTCCAAAATGCGGCCCTTAGAACGATAACTGTTGCGCCGAAATCAAATCCTATACTTGCCATGGAGTCACAACTGCAAGTCGAACCTATCCAAGTAAGACGGGAAAAGATGTGCCTCATATCCTGGGAGAGATGTACAAGAGCCTACCACCAACGGTGGAATAACTATAAAACAGCGGCAGGAAGGCTGAAAACTCAGAAATGCCCGATTGCGATCTATGAAGAACTCCAACGCAAATATGACATTGAACCAAATGAGGCGGCACCATTTATGAGTGAATTCTTTAGCCAACTCCCAAATGCTAACCTGAAACTCGTCGACCATAATAAGACAAAAACAGAGTCGAATGAAGCCGAGCTTCGTCAAGCAGCCTTACACACTGTACAAAAACGTTTTCCCGCTGAGCAGTGGATACGAATCTACACAGACGGATCCTCTATACCATCTACAGGGGCAACAGGGGCTGGTTTCTACAGCTCTCTATTTGAAGGCCACGTCGCTGTAGGAGGCCGCCTAAGCAACTATGACGGAGAGGTAGCAGCCATAAAAGCAGCATCTATTGAGCTTGCCAAGATCTCACCACCTAACAAAGCCGTCTTCCTCATAGACTCAACTGCAGCGATTCAAAACGTGACCTCAAATGGTGACACAAACTGCTCCCTGACAATTGAGTGTAGGCGAGAACTGCAGAACCTTGTACAATTAGGCTGGCAGATTGAACTCCAATGGGTACCCAGCCATGTCAACATCATGGGAAATGAAAAAGCCGACATCCTCGCCAAAAAGGGAGCAGCACTGCCTCAGCCAGAGACCCCCAGCTCATATGCATCTGCGAAAGCAAGAATAAATTGCTCAATAAGCCTATGGCTAAAAGAAAAACAATTAAGTGCCTGTGTAGGAAAAAGATGGGCAACATTGGTTACGGACGGCCCCATCAACAGAACTCTACCCTGAGCAACTAGTGTTGCTCTTTTTAGAACTACAACTGGTCATGACTACTTGGCCTCCCACCGGCACCGCATCGGCGTGTTGTCGTCTCCTGAATGTGTTCTCTGTGGATACGCTTCCATGAATGCGGATCACCTAATTACATGTCCAGCCTTGCTCTCAGACACGCAAGTCCAAGACGAAGATGATACGGCAAGGCTCTCATGTCTCTACTGGTCAGCGCGCCGCCTAATGGCCCAACAGCCAAGGGTGGGTGTTGGCTAGTAAGTAAGTATATACAGTAGAATATAATAGATAATGAACATAAGTATACAGAGTCCGACCCGAGCAAGCTGTCCACACCTGCATATCGGGATCTCCTCCCCCTGGCATTGTGCGCAGGCAAAATCCCCACCACCAACCCCACACTAACACTCAACAACGTCATTGGGCTGATGTAATTCTACAATTCCTTCTGCGACAGAGTGAGGAGGGGATGTAGTACAACCCCGAACCAAAACACCGCCATTGTAAAAGTATTTCTTCTAACAGATGAGATAGGTAAGAATGTGAGCATTACTATTATCATTACTATAAAGGCCTTAACTGGATGTAATTTTTATATTATTACTATAGTATTTTTATAAGGCCTTAACTGGATGTTCAAAATTATAAACATTAACGTGTGAGTGGATAAAAGAGATAAGAAAAAATACATTAAAAAACACAATCAGGCTCAACATACCTTATTTCCTGTCAATTGTTCAGAAGGTTCTTGCTTGATGGCAACATCTGTTTCACATGGTTCATGCTTCATGCCAACTTCTGATACTGATAAAGCAACCTGGAAATTATGACACAAGTTAGCTGTTTAAGTTCTGGCTAACCCAGTGGTAAAATGATTTGTAATTTACAATTGTTATATTTATTTAAGATTTGTCATCATTGTCATCTACTCTAAGTGTTTGGCTCCACTGCCTTTCATTTGTCCTGTTTGATAAACCTTGTTCTTGGCCATCCCAAAGTACACCACCCTCATGCAACATAATACAGCACCTTGCTATGTTAGTTGATGACGGCTGTCGCTGCACATGGCCTATCCAGTCCTGTCTATATTCTTTTACTTTACTACAAAGACTAAACATACTCAGTTCAGTGTTGATATCTACATTCTTCTACTGATTGATTAGTTTATACCCAGTGGCAGCTCAGAGGAATCTCATTTCCCTGGCCTGTGTAAACTGGTAGTTGTTCATAGAGTCCACGTTTCACACCACAGACTGAAGCAAGTAATGCCATCACTTTATAAATCTTAAGCAGCATGTCTCTGCAAGTTTATTTTTTCGGGTCCTTGAAATATAGATATTTTCTTCTCTGAATCATAATTGACATCAAAATTTACCAGACAGCCTAGATAATTAAAAAAAAGTACTTGTTCCAATGATTTGTTGGAAAATACACAATATTTTCCCTCTTATTGCTTATTACTTTAGTCAAGACAAACATATTTTACTAAATAAAGTTCAAAATTTTATTTCATTCATAATACATTACATATTTTTTCAGAACGTTAGGACATACAGTACACCAAGTTAATATACAAAACTGACCACGGCAGGCTGCAAGGAGTATACAGATATCACTAGGTTACTCTCTTACGTACAGTATTAAGTTATATAACATGACATATAACAGTTTGTAACGTAGGAAGTATGTCATGCAAGATTTTCAGACTCTACAATTACTGGGGAAATATGTTAGTTGCAGTTGTAGCTGTATGATTGGAGAAGTAACATATACATACTCTGAGTCACAACAAGTTTGTTAGCAGTTTTGTTACCCTTTGGGAATCAGCATTATTTTCACTGGAACATGCGATAACATAAAATCAGTTTTTAGCGTTTTTTGTACTGACTCTAAGTTTTCTTCATCATCTTGCACATATTATATACACTCAAGTACGAAAGAAGTATTTTTTTTAAGTCATGTTGGTTGTACAAAATGACTTAATATTACTTTAATATTTTACTAAATTATAAATTAGTTTGAAAAATAAAATATTGAAAAAATTTTATAAATTATCTAACTGTTAATCCAATACTTGATTGTATTTACCTTGATCCTCAGATTGTAAAAAAAATCTCTGGCTCCACAAAATTGGCTAGTATAGGCAATGCATTCGCATATTGTACTAACAATCTGACAGTACTAAAAGTGAGTGAGAGAGTGTGTGTGTGTGTGTGTGCGTTTGTGTGTGTGCACGTGTGTATACATGTACAGTAAAACCTCTCTAGTTTGGATTATATGGGGCGAAGCCTAGTCCAAATTAGAGAAAAATCCGAATTATTGAATATTTTATAGAAAATCATACTACAGCATAGGTAAAGTGCCGTAAAAATAAATATTAAAACTACGTAAATATTAATGGAAATTTAAATTTATTGTACTTACAAAATGGATAACTAAATTCACATAAACAACAATCTTTCACCATCAATGTTTTCAAGTTAAGATCGCACGCAAAAAGTTTATAAGTAATGCACACCTGCAATTATTAATGTACGTAAATATTAATGGAAATTTAATTTTATTGTATTTTACAAAACAGAAGAACAAATAATTTCACGATACCAACAAAAAAAACTTCATTGACAGTGTTTTCACTTTAGCACACAAAGAGTTATGTAATATTAAAAATTGAATATAAGAGGTCCCAGAGTTCTATCTCAATTAGTTTCTAAGAAAACTGGGTAAAACACAAAAAATTGGAGTAGAAAAACAAATATTTTTAGATTTGGGATAAAATAACTTCAACAATTTTCCAATAAACAAATAAAAATTACTAACTAACTTTGTAGAGAATTTGTTTTACCCAGTTTTTCTTATAAACTAATTGAGACAGAGCTCTGGGACCTCTTTTGTTAAATTTTTCAGATCAAAAACTATAAGAAACTACCAAATTTACCCTACAATTTATAACCCACGAATTTCAGTATGGCGTCATTTTACCGTGGGAGCAGAAAAAAGGGCGAACTGGTTCGTGAGCCATAACTTGCTACCAAACCGTTTTCAGACCTATGTTTATATAAACTTTTTTTCTTATTTTCAGCTACAGAATCAGGTCATGAGAGACTGCCATGCAAATTTGAATCACCCTATATATAAAGGACAAACGCTTCAGTTTTGGTCTCAAGTTGTTTTGTTTGTGTCAGTGATGAAATGTTTCAGGGATGTACTTGGAATATTTCCTTATATATCGGCAAGGATATATGTAAAATTCAAGAGTATCCAGACAGTTCTCATCTACCGGCATCTGAGCATGTGGTAATCGTTTGGCCAAAAATTTGCTCCAGCATGGAAGACAAATTATTTTAGACAACTGGTACATGTCAATACATCTTGCTGAGTATCTACAAACATATGATATCACAGGTGAATTGCATACAGTCAACACAGCATTACACAAAGGGTCATCATTATTTTTTACAAACAAAATTGTTACTTGTTTGCTTTGCAGATAAAAAGGACGTGTATGTACTAACAAAATGTGTCTTAAAGGAGCAAAAAGAATGTGTGTGTGTGTGTACATGCATGTACACATGCACGTTTAGATGAGGTAGTAGTACAGGTAGTCCCCGTTATACGCGGTAGATGTGTTCCGGCAAAGTGCCATGTAAAGCGAAACCGCGTATAACGGGGACTATTTATAGACTGGCTCAATAGCGGCAAATAAATGTCATACAGCTTAGTATTGATATTGATCAAGTAGGCTTACGTTAAAAAGGATTTTAGTAATTAAAACAAACTGTTTTGTTATTGAAATTAATTTTATTTATTGACAAAATACGCAACAAAATCAGTATAAACAATACAGCAAATGAAAAATTTGTATAGTATCACACATATAAATTGAGTAAATTATGTTAAATAAAGGTATAAGAGGTTATAGAAATAAAAAAGTTATACAGTACAATAGTTTTTACCAAATTAAAATTACTGTGAAATATTTTGAAAGAAATTCAGTTTTTTACTTACATTTAAGATTATTACTCGTGACCAACATTTTCTGTAGACTCAGAAGAGCTTGTTTCCTGTTCATTTGACACAACACTGCTTTGTGAAAAAAAGTTTTTTATGGACAGTTGAGTTGAGGATTTTAACTTCGAGTTATACAGTTCACGGTAGCACTTTATAACATGTTCAACTTCTTTTTTAACTTTTCCACTTCTTGTTTCATCGGGATCATTGTTCTCAAAGTAGCTTAAAGCATTAGTGATCATTTGGAAAGCCTCCGACATCCCTTTACCGGTTAACACTTTAACACATTCAGGTTCTTCATCTTCCTCGGACACTTCCACACAATTTTCGTCTTCCATGGACAGCAGGTCCACGTTGCTCAGATCATCTTCTTCTTGTAGAAGCGCAGAAACATCTTCCTCATCAACATCAGTGAATCCAACTTGGTGAGTCAAGTTCACTATTTCTTTGGTCGTTTGAGAGACACCATCAATTTCTTCACTGTTGTTGATTGATTCCACCGTAACCTGAGGCCATAGTTTTTTCCACACCCTGTTCATACAGTGAAGTGTCAGTCCTTTCCAACATTTATCTATGATTTCAATAGCCATCTTAATATTGAACTGTATCCAGAATTCTTTAATTGAAAGCTGTTCATTAGCATCACATGAGTTTATGAGTTGTGAGAGTGTCTCCTTAAGGTAGTTGGCTTTGAACGCTGAAATTACGCCTTGGTCCATAGGCTGCAATATGGAAGTAGTGTTAGGGGGAAGAAACACAACCTTGATGCTTTCATTCACCTCAGATATTTCTGAGGGATGGCTCGACACATTATCCAAAAGAATAAAAACCTTAAACTCAATGTTTTCCTTTTCACAGTAGCATTTTAGTTCCTCTTGAAGGTCTTGTGAAACATAATAATAATATTTATTGCCACTTTTCCTTTACATATAATAAAAATTATACAATAAAGGACCTATAGGGGGCATAAATGCCCGTGCATAGGTTGGTCCTTAGAATTAATATTTATATACTTAATACTAATTGTGAGTTTTACCTCACCGATCACAGTAATATATTAAAAATAAAGTATTTTTCAATTTCAACAAAATTTTAGTATGTATTATAATACAATTTAAAAAATAAACGAAAAAAAAGAGAAAAAAAGGTAATAGACTGTTTTTTTGATTATTCAGTAACAATGTTCCTAATTTTTTCTTTGAGTTTTTTAAGCACTTTTATATTTACACTTAGATTTTTCAGTTCATTAGGTAATTCATTAAAATATTTTATGGCACAATACACATAGCTTCTTTGCCCAATACTTAATAGGTGTCGTGGCAATATAATACTTTTATACCGTGTGTTGATTTGATTTTGTAAAAACTCACTTTTTAGATCATTGTATTGATAAACTATAGAATTCACTACAAACACTTGTTTAATATTTAATGGTTTATCTGAATCTTGTTCATTGACTCCTATAATTTTAAGAATACACTTTTGCAGCCGATCCAATGCGTCTAGAGATGATTTATATAGACCCCCCCCCCCAGCCAATGATAGCATACCCTGCCACACTATGGAATAGTCCATAGTATATTTGTAGTAGTTGCTTTTTTGATAAAATTTGTTTGTCTGTAAAAAACGTAGACTAAGTATTTGTTTTTTTTTACAATGTTAGCCACATGTACATCCCACTTCATGTTAAAGTCATATGTTATTCCTAGATATTTACTAGTTTTAACTCTTTTCAATTTTTGACCATTTATCTTAATTTCAAAGTCATGCGGAACAGAGTCTCTATAATTTCCAAAGGTGATAAAAACAGACTTGCTTATGTTTAGTACTAGATCATTGTGATAGAGCCAAGAGTATATAATATCTAATTTAGTTGACATATCTGTTGCAAGTTCAGGCCATGTTTTTGCTTTCATTGGTACTGCTGTATCATCAGCATATGCTATTAATACATCTTGTAACACTAGTAAGTCTTTGATATATAAAATAAACAATAAAGGTCCTAATATAGAGCCCTGGGGCACTCCAACATGTTTTAATAGGCTGACTTCTAGTCCCATTCACCTTTACAACTTGTGTCCTGTCATGTAAATAACTGGCTATCAGGGATAAGCTTACACCTCTTATTCCCATATTCTGTAATTTGGATATAAGTATGCCATGATCGACAGTGTCAAAAGCTTTGGAGTAGTCCAAAACAGTTACACCAGTTGGTATGCTAATATTTAGATTTTCATAAATAAATTTGCTAAGTAGGGCTATAGCGTCATCTGTACCTTTCTTCTTGAGAAAGGCAAATTGATTAGCACTTAACAGGTTATGTTTCTTTACAAATTTAAATAATCTGGTAAAAATAATTTTTTCAAAAATCGTAGCTAAATTTGATATCAGTGCGATCGGTTGATAATTGTTAACCAAACTTTTTACACCTTCCTTATATATAGGACAAATTACAGCTTTCTTAAATTGATATGGACATGTACCTTGTATCATAGCAGTATTAATAATGTGAGTCAAAGCAGGAGTTATGAATGGAGCAGCTAGCTCAACTGTATAGGCATGAATGTCATCACACCCACCAGATTTATTTTTGAGTTCACGAATAGTTTGGTAAACTTCTGACTCATTTGTTGGTGTTAGAAACATAGTATGCTGATTAATTGATATATCTGGTATTAATTGATATATCATGCTGCAGAATAGGAGGAGTCGCACTTTCATTCAGCCTAGATACTATTGTATTGAAAAATTCATTAAAATAATTAGCCTTTGTCCAATCATTGCTGTTTAGTTTATTATTAATCAAAATATCATTTATTTGTCTTTTTTTTGAATTACGATCCAATTTTAGATTAGAATCAGCGTTTTGTAGTTGTTTTTCTGCATGCCTATTTTTAGCAGTCCTAAGTAATGATTTAAGTCGTTTTTTGTAATTTAAGTACAGCTCTTTTTTTAGCAAGTCATCTTGACTATTCTTCCAGGCTTTATATAATTTGTTTTTGTTATTAACTGAATTAATGAGAGCAGGGGTAATCCAGGTCTTTCTTGGTTTTTGAATTTTTGGCTTAGTTTTGAGTGAAAGTTCGTTGATAGTTTGAATCTTGTTTATTAGCAATTCTAATGCTTCATTGTTATTTGGTGTGTTACAGACTTGTTGCCACTGTTCTGAAGCACACAGCTACACAAATCTTTTTTTGTTTATTCCAAAAGATACTGCAAGTTTGTATTTTATGTTGTTTCCATGTAGTGATATTAAAACGGGGTAGTGGTCTGTGATTGAGTCAATTAAATGGAGGTTCTGGTTTCCAGGGGTAGTTTGTATCACAAACATACTGCTCCCATCTTACTTCAAAACTTTCACAGTTTTGAATATCATTTGCAGAATGATCTATGGATCTTTTTTTAGTTAAGTATTTGTTAGCATTAATACAATTAATACATTTATTTATATCAGAGGTACATACTGTAGCATCATGGTTACCTGAACATTTGTAGCATGATTGTTGTCTTTTAAAAGTGTCTTTGCACTTTCTCAATAAATGGTTATACCCACAACAGTTTTTACATTTGATATTAAAATTGTCATATACTCTGCAGTTTTCACATCCAATAAAAACAGATTTATTCTTCATTATCTTGGCATATGCATCAGAGGTTACTTCTGCTAGCGCAGCATGATTATTGTTTCTCTGTTTGTATTTGTGTACAATGTTTACACTATTTGATGGTAATTCATTTCTACGTATGATATCGTTCTCGAGTTCTACTTTATCGACATCTTCTGATATGTTTGTTATTTTTATTTGCGGATTTTTTTTTAACACATGCTTCAGTTGTCAATATTTCACTGTTTATAACCTTTAGTATTTTTTCAGAATCTTGCTCATTTATACACTTTAGAAAAACTGTACCATTATTGACTTTAATTTTTAAAACTTTGGCATTAGTTTTGGTTGAAATTTGCACTTTGATAATATTTAGGGCATCGCCTTTGAAATTTTCCTTTGGCTTTATTGTCAAACGAGCACATTCTTGCTTTTTAGGTAAATTTACCACAGCATCAGCATACGAATTTTTAATGTCTACATAATTTTTTCAACATTTACCGCAGATGATCTTAAGAAACTGTTATTTTCACGCAACTCATGGTTATGTTCACGTAGCTCATTATTTTGTTTCACTAATTCACTATTCATTTTTTTTCATAGCTTAATTCTCTTATATAGTCCTGACAATCCTCACATTCAAAATTTTGTTCACACTTACGGTTTTTATTTTTTTCACTGGCAATTGATACGATAGATATAGCATCATCCTCACCTTTATCATCTGTATCAATATTATCACTTACACCATTTTGAGTCACACTTAGACCATTTTTAATATTTTCTAGATGTTTTTGAATAATTAACAATTTTTTTTGGACATTACTATTTTCAATATCAGTATCCTGGTCACATGGTTGAATGTCAACAAAAGATAGGTCAAGATGTACAGGGCACACAATTATGTGTCTAGAGATAAAGAATCCTTTTCCTTCGTTCACTTCTCTTGTAAAATCAGACTTGCAGAAAACACTATCACATATTAAACAAGTAACAAGTCCAACTTTTCTATTTGGATGACAAATATGATTGGGTGGTATATCGCGCGCGTCTTTACTTGTCCACGCCATTACGATCTCATAATCATAAAATATTTTTCCTGTCATCCAACCTTTCTTACTAGATTTCCAAACCACAGGTATTTACTTTTATCGTAACCTTTAAGTGCTCTGGGGGTTTCTGATTGATAAATCATCAATGGTTTTAATTTGCAATCGCCAAAGGCGTTGCCCCCAAAAAGCAATGTGCAACGGTCTTTAGCAGCTTTGAAACCAGGTGCAGTTTTTTCTTCAATAGAAATAAAAGTTCTGCTTGGCATTCTTTTCCAATATAGACCAGTCTCGTCTAAATTGAAAACTTGCTTTGCCATATAACCACTTTCTGCAATAATATTTTTAAATGTAGTTTCTCTGAATTCATCAGCTCCTTCATTATCAGCAGAAGCAACCTCGCCCGTAACTTTTAATCTGTGAAAAGCGTTGTGAGCCTTAAAACAGTTGAACCAACCTCTACTAGCGTTAAATTTTGGTGGATTTTCATTGTCTTGTGTTAATTCTGCATAAAGACTTTTAGCTTTTTCTTGAATGATTGTCATAGAAATAGGCAAATTCCGCTGGTTGTGGTGTTCAATACAGGTAGACAAAATCTTTTCCATTTTTTCCATTGCATCTGATCTCGATGTAGCTACTCTTGTGACACTTAAATTCGTACAAGATTCAACACTTTTACGAATTGCGTCTGCGTTCGATCGGATCGTCTTTATAGACAACTCTGGAAGACCCACTACTCGCTGAATATCGACAACACGTTCGCCTTTATCGATACGTTTTAAAACTTCCAGTTTAATCTCCAATGAAAGAGAATTTCTCGCACGTTTTTTAGTACTCGCACTTGAATGTTCCTTGTGTTTTTGTGACATTTTCAATAACTCGACAACACTGAATGAAATGTCACACTCACCACTAGAGGTGGGCCGATATACCTGTAACAGGTATTTTGGAACGATATTTTTGTGGAGCGGATGTAACAGTGACTGAAAAGTTGAAATACCTTTTATTCGCGGCGATGCTGTTCCGAGTTGAGACACGCCGCCCTCGCTGTTCCGAGTTGAGGCAAACCCCCTACGCACCTACACAGACACACACACACAAAAAGTATGCAAGATCATGTAAACAAATACGCCAAGGCCAAATACTAGGCATACAAAAATATCGCTGGAACACAAGGAACAGCCAGTAACGTGTATTTAAAATACTAGGTATTTCAAATACTAGTGGTATCACCGATACACAAGGAATAATGCGTTCCAGAGGAACAGTAGTATTTTAGGAACACCTAGTATTTTAGGAACAGGTAGTATCAAGCATATTTCGAGTAGGAGCTAGTATGAACCACTTTTTCATCCTGTATACTTCATTCTGCGCAAAGAGACGAAGCTGTTTTTAAGAAAGGAAAAAATTCATCCTGATGTTACATTTATTCTCGTGTGATATGCAGATATATAATACAAATTATATGCTAATAAATTATATATTATACTAGTCACCAACTTGTAACTAAAATCGGTTGGTAAACTTTGTTTTTACTCAAAAAACTTTGTGTTCCGAGTCGTTAGTGAAATATTTGTATTTAATTATATTGAGTTATAACCTATAGAGTGGCTGATGTTGATAAGCTATATTATACTTTTTATTAATGTGATTTTAACTTCACTACACATCTCACGTAAATGATGAGATTGTTGTAATGGACATTTATGCACTTTATCTAGTCCTGTTCCTTAAATATCTGTAATGCATTTAATTTACTTTTATTGTTGCTTATTATTTATAAGTTTTTATTTATGTATTTATATTTATTTTATTACAATGTTTTTTATTTTTATTTGTAAAATTTTGTTTATTCTCATTCACTCTTGTGGCTTACTGCTATGTTTTTATTATACGTTTCTGATGTTTTTTCACATTATTTTTTGTGGTATTACGTGCAGGCCTACTCTAAATTATTTAATTGCCCCGAGTTTCGCAACTGATTTGTCTAACCAATGTTAGTTTGTTTACTACTAGTGGAAACTTAAATTGGTATTCCCAAAGGGAGATAGGCCTATAAATTATCTTGTTTCTTATTTTCATTTAAACAGTAATAGTTTAATAAAGTCACAGTGTAAAGTAACACTGTTAATACTTTTAGTTTCAATTTATTTCTTATAACAAATTATATGGTATAGGTTATATATCTTCAAATAAATACACAAAAGTAGGTTTATTAATATATTAATAGGTTTATCTAGGTGAAAATAAACCTACTTGCAGTGTATTTATTTGAAGATATTACATAGGAGACCTGCAGGAAACTCAAAACGAGTTACTTACAAAGGATATATAGGTTATGTATATATAGTATATAATAACAGGTAGTTGTACCTGTTATTTTTTTGGAACAGTAATTTCATACCTAGTATTTTAAAATAACAGTTTAGCCCACCTCTACTCACCACTCAATGAAACGTGAACAGGAAATAATTGCTAGACGAGGTACACAGCGCAGTGCTACTGACAGCGATCGATAGAGAGAGGTGACTGTACTACGTTGTAAAAATAGACAAAC